>JAVANC010000029.1:26966290-27318790 GCA_033319125.1 Parnassius glacialis | reverse complement strand
TCAGAATAAGTAATATAAGCAAATCGTGAAGAAAAATTAATTAAAAACATTTCGAATATTCTGTCCTTTTATTTTTTAAATTTAAAACGCACACTTAAGTAACGGTCGATCGATGGACAAAAACGTTGATGCCCATACATCACATTCAATTTGAAATAATTTCAAATAAATATAGAAGCCTTATTTATTCATATTTTCAAAAAATTAAATAACGGTACATCATTACTAGTATATTCATACGTAAGTTTAATATTTGGCTACTGTTTGAAAAATAAACTAGTATTGACTACTGGCTGGTTACCCAGAGCGTTGCTGCTGCAAAAGAAATAATTGCGTAAATATCGTTTTTTTTTTAAAAGAATTATATTGCTTAGTTCGGAATGTTATTACATTAATTGAAGTTGAATGATATAACTTTCAAATAACTTTTACGGTACAATACGTGCGCCATCTTGTGTAAGTTATTTGTTTTTTTTTTTGCGCCCGATGCAATTGGAAAAGGGCTACCCCGTAGGGAGGCGGAAAATGCATTACGCATACCACGACAGCCGGTCTATCGTGGTTATGAGGGACTCACTGCCTACCGGGACCTAAGTGTTACCCTCTAAAAAGCGCCTTTGGGGACTGGCAACCTGCTGTTTAAAGCTTCTTATGCCGTATCGGAAGCGACACTCTTTTGGGAAAAGAGGGCGCAGCAAGTTATTTGTACTATGCTTATAACCTTTGCGCAAGTACAAGCAATATGTTGACATAGTTTTACCATAATCCACAATCTGACGAGCGGTGTGGCAGCGCATAAAATACGAACAAACAAACATTATTTTTATATATTAGATATTGACAACAGTGTTCAGTTACCATCATTAATTCATCCATCAAACCGTTATCCATTACAGCCTATAAAAGTCCACTGCTAAATATAGGCCTCCCTCATAGATTGTCTCACGTGATTTAGCCATAGTTTTTTTTTGAGTTGTTGTCAGGAAGATGCTACTGTCCACGTCATGTTCCATTTTCCTTCTTTCTACGTGGAAGAGCCACGCTGCAGTTATATTATGATTGTAGCAATAATGGATTGGCGCAACCGGGGAAGGACCATGCACTCACAGAATACCAGCGTACAATAGCACCTTAATGCTGCTGTGTATGGTATGGCAAGTGTAGGAAACCGAAGATCTGGAACTGGAAACGGGGCATACCATTGTTGTCCTCTTAATCAAAGATAAATGTCTATGGGCCACACCATTCACTTATCATCAGGCAGACTCTGTGCTAGTTTGGCAGCCTCATTCTAAATGAAAGAAACATCATAATCACAAATCTACAAATTTTAAGAATATTCTTTAGAGGTAACAAGGAGTAAAAATTCAGTGATTTCACTAACAAGTACAAAACCCCATTTAAACCGACTGGAAGAAAGTCTGGCGCTAACTTTGCTTTTACTAAATTGAAAACAACTTGAAGATTTACCTACACAGACTGCGTGGAATTCAATTTTACATTCCGACTGTATTTCAGTGGGAAACTAAAATGCGGGAAACATTTTGTTAAGACTTTATTAATGTAACCCTGGAGTTTTAAGCATTTTATAAAAATACAGTAGGCGGATTTCGTTTTGTATTTCTTCTGCATAGACTTTTATACGTCGTAGAGCCACGTTGCAGCTACGTTGTTGTAGCACGAATGGGTTGGCTCGACCGGGGTACCACGCTCTCACAAATTACTAACGTGAAATGACAGTAAAGTTATTGCAGCTCAATACTGTTGTGTTTCGTGTGGTGAGTGTAGAGAATCGGAGACCCTTTTTTTCATAGGATAAGGGTGACAAACGAGCACACAGTCCACCTGATGGTAAGTGGTTGCTGCGGCCCATAGACATCTACATCTATCCTCTATTACAAATCAAATTGTAGATGCGTTGTCACCCGTGAGGACTAAGATGGAACGCCTCATTTCCAGTAAAAAGGGCCTCCAGCTACCTGCGCTCACCAAGCGAAACGCAGAGGTAAACCTCTACTTCACGCTGGTTTTCTGTGAGGTCGTAGTACCACCCCAGTTCGAGCCGGCCCATCCGTGTGACAGCAAAAGCTGCCGCGTGACTCTACCACTGTTAATCTAATTAATTAATAAAAATATAATGAAATAAAATAGCCTTATCACGGACTCATAAAGAAGAAGACTTACGACTCTGCAATATAGTATTACTAGCTGACCAGACAGACGTTGTTCTGCCCTTTTCGACGAACCATGTGTCCCAAAAAAAGTCATTAAATTCGCAATAAAGATATTGAGTATCACTTATCGGGATAAAAACTATCCTATCTCTCAAGTTTGACCAAACTGCACACAGTGTGTAAAATTTCATTGAAATCAGTTCACTAGTTTAGGAGTTCATCGCGGACAAACAACGTGACACGTAATTTTTATAAATAAAGATGAGAGTAGTTAGTAATGGGCATAAATAATATTACATTTGAATTCAAATTTGGAATACGTCTATTATGTGAGAATGAGAATTTTAGCTGGAACTTGAACCCGGTACACTGTAGCTGTTTTTTTTTTATAGTATAGGGTGACAAACGAGTACACAGTCCACTTTATGGTAAGTGACTGCTGTGGCCCATAGACATCTACATTTATCGTCGTTTGCGAATCAAAATGCAGATGCGTTGCCACCCGTGAGGACTAAGATGGAATGCCTCTTTTCCAGTAAAAAGGGTCTCCGGTTCTCTACACTCACCATACGAAACACAGCAGTGGTAAGCTGCTATTTGACGCTGGTATTCTGTGAGAGCGTGGTCCTTCCCCGGTCGAGCCGAACCATTCGTGCTACAACTATAGCTGCAGCATGGCTCTACCACGTACACGTGTATTATTATTATGCCATTATTTATGGTTTCAAGTAGATTTTAATACGTAAACTTGATGCAAATATGTGTTAAATATGTGCAAATATGAACTATAAGTGGAAACAAGTGCCTTGATGGTGATGTGAAACTCAAATTTTTGTCTTCTTAGGCACCTTGATATACTATCGTCATCGATTGTCTGCTGGCTTAAACTGCCGCCAAAATCACCCAAAAACTTCGCAGTTACACATCAACATATTGCAAAGAAGTTTATAAATAAATTATCGCATCATAATACTTGACACCGGCAAAACTACAACCATACGAGTCCATTACCACAGAAAGGACTACAAAAATCATCGATTAAATTGCCGTCGTTTTACTTATAGTTTTTTATTTAACATGTACACTTATAATACACATATTATATGGCATTATTAAGAAAATTTAACATTTTTACACTCTCTGATTTGCATTTCATTAGAGCTACGTGTACATAACATTCACAAATTGTGTTATGTAAACTTTATTTTTGGATGCATGAATGAGATTATGTATAAGAAAGTTTACACATAACTAGCACTAACTAACAGAATCCAGTATAAGGAATGAACATGATAAAAATAATAAGTAAACGAAACAAAAAACGAAGTATTTTATTTAAATGTAGCGATCCGTCTCAGCTTCGCACGCGTGATTTCTGGATTTTGAAAACAGCGCCACCTACCGGGTCCAAATTTGAATCTCCACACAAAAATTTTCATCAAAATCGGTCGAGCTATTTTTGACTTTTAGCGAGACGAATGTACAGCAAATAATTTTTATATATAGAAATTTACTTATGTATTATCAGGGTGACATACGATTACACAGTCCACCTGATGGTAAGTAAACGCTGCGGCCCATAGACCTATATCCTCGATTAAACATCATAATGCCTTGTCAGCTCTGAGAATAGTTCCGGCTTTCCACATTTATCATACGAAATACTGCGCCATTAAGCTGGTGTTCTGTGAGAACGAGGTCCTCCTCCGGTCGTGCTTCTACTTATAATAACTGCAGTATGGTTCTACTTCTTAAAAACATTACACGTTTTTCAAAATTGCAATCAAATGTTATGACCTATAACAACGTTGTTAATGATACAAGACAAGAACTTTCCAAAGTGGAAGCTAATGAAAAGGAAACTCGAACACTGCTCATGAAGTAAAACCCTGATGCCAAATTTATATTTAGCATATCGGTGCGTCATTGAATGATCCGAAACGGCACTGTTCCGGAACGGTGAGCCGACAGCCGACGCGTCCCTTGAGCCTTGGGACTGTGAAATTGAATCTCTCGTCTCGGGTCTTACATTAAATGTATTCTATTTTCTTGTTTCCAGCATCATGTGATTTCATTTACGTGCCTACTGGACCGTTTAGAACGTAAATTGGTAAAGGCCTAAGAGCACTTACACACTTGTTTTTTGTTCCCGATACAGAAATCTTTTCTTTTCTGCTTGCTTGCGAAGCGCAAAAACTTTTGCCTGGAAACATTTTTTGATGATATTGAAAGTTAATCAATTGATGTAGTGCATATTATGTTGTATATACATATTTGCGTTTAGTTTGTATGTATGTATGTTCATATTTTTAGTACCTATCGATTTTTGTTTATCTGTTTCTCCCAGGGTTGACTAGTAGAGATTGCCATAAGGTATTTAGTCCGCCCATTATTTAAATTAAGATGTATTACAATGAAGAATAAATAAATAAATAAATGTTACTAAGTAAAATATCATTCATAAATTGAATATTATAAATCATTAACCATATGTATGTTAAAGTAAATAATAAAGCAAAAGAAAATACAAAATAGGTATTTACCTATGAAATTGCCATACTGCAGTACTGGCCATTTCAAATCAAAATAACTTTTGTTTGGCTGAGAAATCTAATTTTAAATTATTTTTATTTTAAAAATATGGAATTCCTTTTTGAAAATTACTCATTTGTTTATTAATTAGCTTTTTGTTTTCATCGCATTTGAATCGTTTCCTTCATCATGGATACGAAAAAAAATCGAGTAATTATGGAATATGAGTGAGTATGACGTTTACGGAACAAATAATACAAACCAACTTACCGCCTGTTGTTGGTTTGCCCGCTTCCGTTCTGAAAATTTTGACTTGAAAAATGAATCCCACGGTCGCCCGAAAAGTTATGTCGACAATGACGAATTAAAGGCGATTGTGGAAGCTGATGATACTCAGTCTACGGCTGAAATAGCAGCAGCTTTCGACGTTAGCATCAAAACAAAATTTGTCCATTTGCGTCAAATTGGCAAAGTAAAAATGCTTGACAAATGGTTGTCCCACGAACTCAATTGCACTGCTCAACATGCACACAAATGAAGGAATTTTGATCCGAATGGTTTCCTGCGACGAACAATGGATTCTGTTTGACAATTGCAAGTGCACAGCAATTGGTTGGATCCCGGTTCAGCACCTAAAAATGCCCCAAACGAAAACTAACCAAACAGGATAAGTATTACTTAAAATGTGTACTGTGAGTAACTAAACACAATGATAGCGATGCTTGCACGTCTCCACCCAGCTTTCGTCAACCGCACGTGCACGACAATGCACGATTTCATACTACACAACAGACAGTATCCAAGTTACAAGAGCTGGGGTTGGAAGCTCTCCGTTATCCGCCGTACTCACCAGACCTTGCACCTACGAACTTTTACTTTTCACAGAATTTTTATAAATCTTTGGTGGGAAAAAAACAATTAAATACTAATGTAATTTTAAATGGGGACAAAATGAGTCTTGTAGATACCACCATTTTTCTTGGAATCACACTAGACGCGAAGCTTCAATGGAGCCCCCATATATCAAAAGTAGCAAGCTGACTTAGTTCTGCAGCATATGCCGTGAAAAAGATTAGAAGTCTAACTAGTGTTGAAACAGCTAGACTAGTTTACTTTAGCTATTTCCATAGCATAATGTCGTATGGTATTTTGCTATGGGGACACGCAGCTGACACTGAAATTATATTTGTTTTACAGAAGAGGGCCATAAGAGCTATTTATGATTTAAAGCCTAAAGAGTCGCTGCGACAAAAATTTAAGGAAATTAACATATTAACTTTCGCCTCTCAATATATTTATGAAAATATAATGTACGTACACAAAAATAAAAGTAGTTTTACAAAAATAAGTGATATTCATTCTGTAAATACTAGGAACAGACACAAGCTAGTAGTACCAGTTACTCGACTCCATCGAGTCAGTAAGTCATTTTTGGGGCGATGTATACGCTTTTACAACAAAATTCCAGAAAATATACAAAATTTGACCTGCTCAAAGTTCAAAAACTTTATTAAACTAAGTTTGTATAAAAAGGGTTATTATAATATTAAAGAATTTATAGATGATAATAACCCCTGGAAGTGAGGTGATCGCTCCCAAGCTATTTCTAATTAGTTGTGTTGTTAATTTGTGTACCATACATGATTGTAAGCTGTTATTTAAAAAAAAGTCCCGCTGGGTTTCTTGTTGGTTCTTCCCAGGACAGAGGTTTTTTTTTTCGAACCAGTTAAACGAACCAGGTAATTATAAAAAAGAGTGACTTTCAATAAGTATTATTTATAATCTATATTGAATAAAAAAGTTTCTGTTTCTGTTTCTGTTTCAATAACCGAGAGGCAGTACAAAATACCTTTAAAGAATTTATTGCCCCCCGTCCAGTTAATTTTTTCAAGAATGGCATCAATAAACTGCCACTGCGTTGGCAAAGATGCATCAATTGCATAGATTATTACTTTGATTAATAGAATTAAAAAAAATATAGAAAAAAATTACGTTACATCACATTGACTTATTTCATAATAAACGGCAATTTCATAGGTAAAGACCTAATACTTATTACCATCAGGGGAGATAATGATAATTGTTCGGACTAATTCCAGCCGCTCAATTTCACCATCGCACATCGCGACAAAACTTGCGATACCGTCCATACCATGTGGATGATTGGCGGTTAAACAATGTGCGATTTAGAAGATGTTTTCTTCCTCGCACATCTTCCTTGTGGAATTGATTACCACCAGCGATTTTTCCGGACCGATACGACTTAGGGACCTTCAAGAAAAGAGCCTACTCGATTTTAATAGGCCGGCAACGTATCTTCAATTCCAGGAGAATTGAAGATACGTTGGTGTGTGTGAGGTGTTGCAATTGTTCATGGGCGTCGGTAGTCATATATATATATATATGGATATAAGGGATGCCTCCGATTCTTTTAAGTTACGAAGTGATCATTTTAAAAATCGATACAGATTTTGTCAAGAATCAGTAATATTATAACATTATTAAAGACTCATTGATGAAATACAGTAACAGAGGTATTTCAGTTTCCCCGAAATAGCCGTCCTATTAACTTTTTCTTTAAAAAACCTTACCTCCACACTAGGATTTTCTGCTGTATCGTGGAGGCAGTTTACAAACATAAATTGCACGAGGACAAACATCCAAACCCGGAACAATTATTTGTAAGCCATACAAATACTTGTTCCGTGCGGGATTCGAACTCGCGGCCCCCAGCGCAGCAACTCATTGCTAAGACACTGCGCCACGGAGCCATCGACAACAATTAACTGCCTAGTGGCAGAAAATAAGGAAAAGATGTCCAGGCCAGACTCCTAGCAGAAAAGGAGCATTTTTGATAACCTTTGTTGAAGTTTTTGTAATTATATTATATGATATAAATTTTTCAAGTAGCAAAGTAAATTTAAGAAATATATTAGGTACGTCTATGTTCAGCAATGTACCTTAGATGCGTTGTAATAAATGAAATTCATTTATTTGACTCATATATTGACTTCAGTCTTTACGAGGAAGTCTAGTAAAATTTGTCAAAGAAAAAGTAATTATCTCTTGAAAGATTTTTCAAGGAAGTATCATAACTAACGGCGACAGAACGATCTCCGGGAAAAATTGGAGCTAAAAATGAAAATGACATTTTTTTTAACTTTCTTCAATCTTAAAATTGTGGAAACCACTTCTAAAATAATAGAGAGGGGGGACCACGAGAGCCACTTACAATAAGGCCGTGTTGAATACGGAGTGCTCTTTAAACGACGGGTAGATATTTACGGGTTAAGAAAGGGCGTCATTTTGTTTTTTCATGAGTTTTTCGAATTGTCAGCCATCTTAATTAGCGAGTTGAATTTTTTATGTGGGGTCGTTACCAAATAATTGGATATTGATATACCTCATGTAATTAAAACCTTATGTTTTAATGAACGCAAAAGTGTGCCGTGTTGATAAAATATTATAATTCAAAATTTAATTTTTTTATATATATAGTCGCATAAAAATATACCAAATAAGTAAGTAATACACAAAGGAACTAATAGAACTAATAAACAAAAATATTCATTTGAACATTAGGTGCGTGGAACGTGTTCAAACATGTGATGTATTTCTATTAAGTTAAATCTTATTTTCCTAATACTTCTAAAACTTAGTTTCAAATTTAAAAATAATATTTTTTCTTATATTTTTAACGTATAGTATCTCTGAAAAAGTTAAAGCCATATGTTTGGGTGCGGGGATAGACTTTTTCAAAGAAAACTATTTTTTTATAGTATAGGATGACAAACGAGCACACAGTCCACCTGATGGTAAGTGGTTGCTGTGACCCATAGACATCCACACCTATCATCAATAAAGGATCAAAATGCAGATGCGTTGTCACCCGTGAGGACTAAGGTGGAATGCCTCATTTCCAATAAAAAGGGTCTCCGGTTCTCTACACTCACCATACCAAACTTTGACGCTGGTATTCTGTGAGAGCGCGGTCCTTCCTCGGTCGAGCCGACCCATTCGTGCTACAACTATTCTACTAATATAGCTGCAGCATGGCTTTACCACCTTATATTTCATTAGATTGATATCATAATAATACTATTCAATGTTGTTAAAAAGATATCAGCGATTCGGACCTAATTACTCAGTGAGTAAAATAATTTTCCTTGCTACGAGTAAATGTATAACAGTAAACATTCAACGCGTCTAGCCTCAAACGAAATAGGGTATGTTATGACAGGTCTTCATAACAAATAAATGGTGAGATTAATGTTAACTACGTTTTAGTGAAATTAACCTACATATTATGTTCATATACAGCTGACGAAAGGTTGAAACAAAATGTTACAAGCATACATATTTTAAAATATTAATATTTTCAAACTAAAATGGCAATGACTGAAATATAAAGAAGTGAATAATATAGCTGTACTATTTATTTCGTTGTATTTCCCCGACTATCACAGAAGGGGTGTAATATTTTTCGAGAGTATGTATGTCTATTTCCTTTATTCCTTTCTTTTCCTTCTATTACATATGTTATGTATAGATATATATTGCATCTGCAAATACAGGATGATTTCTTCTTAACTGATTACGTGTTAGAGGTAAAGGTAAAGGCTCCTCACGCTCGTCTCACCAAACTAGCTCCACCGCTGGTCAATGATAACTCATTCCCGGCTCTCCTAGCTAAAATGCCTCGTCAGGGCATTTCGCAGCCCCCCAGGGCCCCTCTCGACCCGCCCAGGGCCCCTCTCGGCCCACTCAGGGTCCTCCTAGATCCCTACAGGGCCCTCCTAGGCCCATCCGGGCTTTTATCAGCCCTCACAGCCCGCAGTATTTTCATGGGACCCCAATAAGGCCGACCCCCCGCGGACAACTTCCGCCCCACACCAGGCATAATCCTCATTGGTTGATGACCTGAATACAGTGTATTCTGCTATTCGGAGCATCGACATTGGGGAGATTGCCATCCTAGCATGCAAACTGCGCGCTGCTCAGGACCGTCTCCTTGCTCTTGTTGAGCATCACAACCTTTTGTGTTTGTTGTAAGTTAATTTAATATAACTTAATAATGTCAGAGAATTCTGCTCTACCAAAGTCTCTCGGTCGTATTAAGCCGAAGGGTTTATCGCTTGTTTCATAAAATATTCGCGGGTTGCGAAATAACCTCCCAAGCTGCAGCTATATTTATAGTATAGTTGTAGCACGAATGGGTCGGCTCGACCGGGGAAGGACCACGCTCTCACAGAATACCAGCGTAAAATAGCAGCTTAACGCTGCTGTGTTTCGTATGGTAAGTGTAGATAACCGGAGACCATTTTTATTGCAAAAGAGGCATTCTATCTTTGTCCTCACTTGTGACTACGCATCTGCATGTTGATTCTTTATGTAGATAAAGATTTAGATATAGATGGAGGAGTCTATGGGCCACAGCAACCATTTACCATCAGGTCGACTGTGCGCTCGTTTGTCACCCCCATCCTATAAAAAACAATCAAATACCTACTCATAAATATACAAAATGAAAACTTGACGCTAAATCAATTTGTTTTCAGTGGTGTTAAAAGGTTACACTGTGTTTAATTACCATTCATAGTTTAACTTAGACTATTGCAAAACGTTAAGTCAGACGTATTAACGTTCTGAGTGAAGCTTACCAATACACCCAGAAGCAAAGCGGCGGATTAATTGCTCAAAACCTCTCCAAAAAGAGAGGCATGTGTTTATCGTAACGTGGTAAAAGATGGTAGGCCACAGCATTCACTTACCGTCAGGTGGACTGTGTGCTCATTTGTCACCCATGTTTTATCAACAAAACAACAGTAGGTCGTATATATAGGTTAAAATGTTACTTTTTTACCCGACTGCGATATGTGAGGTGAATGAGGTGTCTATCGATTCGTCTAAACCGTGCGTGCAATGGTTATACGATATGCTAGGTTTTTTTCTTGTAAATCCAAAATTGCGCCTGTATTTATTTAATGACAGTTAATGCAGTCGGGTATATTTAAAAAAATAACGTTTTATTTTTATCTGTAACACATAAAACCAAGCTGAATCACTGTACATTCTGGAATTCGAGATGAATGTGCTAACGCTACCTGCCCCAAGCACTTTCCAGATGAGAGGTTGAAGGCCTATATTTCAATGACATCTTGTGAAAGCCCTCTTCAAAACGATACTCATAAATATCTTCTTGATAAAGGTTAAATATGACGATTTATGTTGAGTAAGGAATAAGATTGTGACAAGTACAAATGTGATTTTAAACCTTAGGTTAATATGTGTAGATTTTTCATTACAGACACACAAACGTAACATTACATATGCAGATGTCAAAGAACCATGCCTTTGGTATTCCTTGGGAGAGGTCTACTTTCAGCAGTGGACTTGTGATGGGCTTTAATGATGATGATGATGATGATGAACACAACATTATTTCAACAACCTATAAAAATCTAGCGGTATTGTAATACGAATAGTATACACGTCAGTATACTTCTCTTTTTACTGAAAACAAGGCTTTAGCACTGCACTTTTTTAGCACTTTAGCCCTCAGGGGTGACAGTGCATCTGCATTTCGATTCTTAATTGAGGAGGCCTGTGCATTGTATACTCGTTTGTAACCGTTATTCTGTAAAAAAGTATGGCAGATTTGAATCCATTCGATCCGTGTTTGCAGTCCACACTTTAATCATTAGGCCACTGTCGTTTCTGCCCTTTGACATTAATTTGTACACTGTAAATATACCCCCGTACCCAGCAGTGGGACGTATAATGCTGTAAATTCACTTTCAATTTAACTTTAAATGGACGCCAATTTTAGCAGTTACGAATGAGTTACAATTATTTTAATTCAAGCATTTTGTATTGATTTTTTTTCTTTGAAAACCCTAATAGAGTACTTACAATTTGCGATTGAAATTTACTAGGCGGATATACTAAAAAAAAAGAAAACTAAATGATTTCATATGTTTACGTGAACACATTTAAATAATACTAGTGTTTACGGATTTTATCGCGTATATAAACTTATTTAATACGACGTTTCGAGTACTTTACAGCACCCATAGTCAAGAGGTGGGTGGGGGGGGGGGATGAGACTGAAAAGTAGAAAAAGTAAAGTAAAGTTGCAGCCTATTTACGTACCACTGCTGGGCACAGGCCTCCTCTCATTTCTGAGAGAGTTTTAGGGCAAGGAAATGTCCACCGCGCTGCCCCAATGCGTGTTGGCGAACATCACATGTCTTCGAAAATATACTTTTTCTTAGTTCTCAGACATGCAGGTTTCCTCACGATGTTTTCCTTCACCGCCTAGCACGTGGTAAATCAGCACTTAAAATTGCAATAAACACTTTCATTGGTGCCGGCGGGTATCGCACCCGGGTTGCTCGAGTACTGTGAAGGTTAAGGAAGCGAGCGCTAATCATCTGAGCTACCACGGCTCTTCTGAGCTACCGCGGCACGGAGACTGAAGTGTAATTTTAAACTGAAGTTAGCCGTGGTGAACTATGGATATTAGGATGTCTAACAGCTTAGTCACCCAAATACCATGGATGCTGCTCGAAATGTCGGGCATATAAAATCAGTTACTTAATATGCGTGATAAAATTCGTAAAAACTTGTTTCCTTTAAATTAAACCTAATATTTTACAAGATACTGGGGGGAAAGCTATGTTCATTACTAGATTTATAATTGGCATTTACTCGCAAATAACTCCTGTTTAAAATGCTAACGAAAGGACTTGCCCGTTATTAAAACGTAGTCACCTAATGAACAAATGATCTCAACCAACAACAATTATTGCCTACACCCCCGCATTATGCAGCGGGGTTGCAAGTGCCTTTATACCGTCTGAATAGCTCAGATTCAGACGAACCCTAGTTTTTTACAGTTTAATGGGGAAGGAGACTTAAGGCTATTTTGAAAACGCATTGTCTAAATAAAGACCTGACTTTTATAGAAAGATTTTTACCATCAATCAAGGTTACTAATTTAACTGCTCTTTGGTCAAGTGGTTGTGAGCGCAGTTGTGCTCCAAAACCTTTGGAAAGTCTCACAGAATATAAGAGAATACCTGCGTAAAATAACAGCTTAATGCTGCGTGTTTCATAGTGCGTGTAGAGAACAGTGGTACAGTGGTTAACAGTGGTAGAGCCAGGCGGCAGCTTTTGCTGTCGCGCGGATGGGCTGGCTCGAACCGGGGTGGTGCCATGACCTCACAGAATACCAGCGTTATTTTAATGGTAATTTTTTTATAGGATAAGGGAGGAAAAGCGAGCACACAGTCCACCTGATGGTAAGTGGTTGCTGCAGCCCATAGACATCTACATCTATCCTCTATTACAAATCAAAATGCAGATGCCGTTTTCACCCGTGAGGACTAGGATGGAATGCCTCATTTCCAGTAAAAGGGGCCTCCGGCCACCTGCACTCACCAAGGAAAACGCAGAGGTAAACCTCTACTTCACGCTGGTATTCTGTGAGGTCATGGTACCACCCCGATTCGAGCCGGCCCATCTGTGCGACAGCAAAAGCTGCCGCCTGGCTCTACCACTGTTATATAAACACAATTGCTGAACATGAGGTCTTGGTTTCGAACCATGGGTCAGTCTAAAACTGGTTATGGTTTTATTCTGTCAACAAATCCTCAATAAGTAGTTCGGAGTCACAAAGTTGGCGGTGTCTCACCTCTGTACATAAAGAACGTAAAGCTGTTGGTCCTGCACCTGATCTCCTGCTGTTTATTTTATAGAAATAGGGTGAAAACAAGCACACAGTCCACCTGATGGTAAGTGGTTGCTGAGGCCCATATACATCTACATCTATCCTCGTTTGCGAATCAAAATGGAGACGCGTTGTCACCCGTGAGGACTAAGATGGAATGCCTCTTTTCCAGTAAAAAGTGTCTCCGGTTCTCTACACTCACCATAGAAAACACAGCAGCGTTAAGCTGCCATTTTACGCCGGTATTCTGTGAGAGCATGGTCTTTCCCCGGTCGAGTCGACCCATTCGTGCTACAACTATACAATTAATATAGCTGCAGCATGGCTCTACCACGTAGTTTACAATAAATATTGCAATTTGTGAAGCATTGCAAAAGTGATTGTAACAAATATTTGCAATCACTTCTTTCACGGGCTGAATTGATTTATAGTTATTTTTAATTATGTCGATTAATATAAAACTCATTACTTTAATGATTTTTAAAGTGCATTAACAGTGTTCTTTTTATCTTTGATATGATATGATTCTCAATTATAATTATGAAACGGATAGTATTGGATATTATTAAATATGTGATATATACAACCTGTAACAAAAACCCTGTGGTTTCCGTTTAGTGTGTCAGTATCAATCATCAGTATAAAGTGAATCGGAATCAGTATTCAAACGTAAAGAAATAACTTTACTTCAGAAAACGCGACCATAAAAAAATGAAATCAAATAAAATTTAAATAAATTTTTATTTGAAAATGGTATGTGATTTTATTACCTCTGCATTCGGCGGGTAGTAAGATTACTATCAACGACCACGCTTTACTGATGCGCGTATTAGTTAGTTCAGATGTGATTAACATTTTTTACAGATTGAATTTAGTAAGTTACCTATTGCGAACACTAAAATCCCTTTAATATCAACAAAAAAAAAATTCACTGTCATAAATGTCATGCATAAATGTACATATAAATGCCCTACAAGGATCACTGGGTTGTTTGTTACATATTTTTATAGACTAAGAGTAACAAACGAGCACACAGTCCTTATGGTAAGTGGAAGCTGCGGCCTACATACATCTTCATCTATCCTCGATTAAGAACCAAAATGCAGATGCGCTACCCCTGAAAACCAAGATGGAATGCCTCGTTTCCAGCAATAAGTTTATCCTGTTCTCTACGCTCACCATACGAAAGACAGCAGCATTGAACTGCTATTTTTCACGCTGGTATTATATAAAAGCGTGGTTCTACCTCGGTTGAGGTGACCCATTCGTGCTACAGTCATAACATATCTGCAGCGTGGCTCTACTGTAAAATGCAGTGGTAACAGGTAACAGTGGTAGAGCCACGCGGCAGCTTTTGCTGTCGCACGGATGGGCCGGCTCGAACCGGGGTGGTACACGACCTCACAGAATACCAGCGTGAAGTAGAGGTTTACCCTCTGCGTTTCGCTTGGTGAGTGCAGGTGGCCGGAGGGCCTTTTTACTGGAAATGAGGCATTCATCTTAGTCCTCACGGGTGACAACACATCTGCATTTTGATTCGCAAACGAGGATAGATGTAGTTGTCTATGGGCCGCAGCAACCACTTACCATCAGGTGGACTGTGTGCTCGTTTGTCACCCTTATCCTATAAAAAAAAAATGCAGTAGGACTAGTCCGTTAGGGTACTTAGCAGCTTAATGAATACTGATTAAACATTTTATATTTAATATAATTCACTATAAAATAAACTAGGCGCAAGGCGTACTTTAAAAATATGTTTTTGGAGCGGCGCCACGATATAAATGCAAACAACAATACACTCGTATTTCTTTATAGTGGCCGTAATGGAAGTCCAGTCATATAATAAAGATAGTGGTGCATTATTGCAACTTTGAAAATACATTGCTGCTGAAGCTTGCATAAAATCAAAATTATGGAGTTGAACTTAAATGTAGTGATGACATTAGATAATTTATTTCTCTCTTTTGTTTGTAGGTAATTTAATAAACCTAAAATCTAGAATATTTTTTAGTGCTTCAAGCGTTTTTCATACTCCCATGTTACAAAAGAACTACGTAGAGGCGGTGAAAGAATATCCACTACCCCATATAATCCCTTGGCTGTCGAGACGACAAAAGGAAGCAGAAGAAAGCTTATACGTGGTAGAACCACGCTGCAGTTGTATCATGGTTGTATTACGAATGGGGCGCTCAAACCATGTAGGATTACTCTCTTTTTTATAGGATAAGGGTGACAAACGAGCACACAGTCCACCTGATGGTAAGTGGTTGCTGCGGCCCATAGACATCTACATCTATCCTCGTTTGCGAATCAAAATGCAGATTGCGTTGTCATCCGTGGAGACTAAGATGGAATGCCTCATTTCCAGTAAAAAGGGCCTCCGGCCACCTGCACTCACCAAGCGAAACGCAGAAGTAAACCTCTACTTCACGCTGGTATTCTGTGAGGTCATGGTACCACCCCGGTTCGAGCCGGCCCATCCGTGCGCCAGCAAAAGCTGCCGCGTGGCTCTACCAGACAGAGTCTCTGACAGAATACCATTATAAAATAGCAGCCTAATTTTGTTGTCACCCCTGACGACTAAGATGGAATGCCTCGTTGCTAGCAAAAGTAAGAAAATGTGTCTCCATAATTGATAGAAATCAGGCGTTACTTTGCGGAAATCCATTATAATGGGGTTGTTATAAATTAATTTGCTTAATTCCGCGTAAAGAAAGAAAATGATGTGTCCTGCCCAGCTTTAAGGGGGACCTCCCCCCCCCCCCAATCGCGCGCACTATACCCGTTGCCGTCAATCCCAGCACTACCATCCTCAGCACCACCACACCTCCGGCCAGCCTCCGCAGAGTCTACTTCACTTGAGGATGCCTCGTGTAGAGGCGAAACACGTGTCGTATTTTCGAGAGTGGTGTGGTCCTGCCTAGTGCGGTGGTGCTGAGGATGGTAGTGCTGGGATTGCCGGCGACGGGTATAGTGCGCGCGATTGCGGGAGGGTGGGAGGTCCCCCTTAAAGTTGGGCAGGGACACATCATTTTCTTTCTTTACGCGGAATTAAGCAAATTAATTTATAACAACCCCAAAAGTGTCTCCGTTTCTCTACACTCACCTGACGAAACACAGCTGTATTAAGTTGCTATTTTACTCTGGTGTTCTGTGAGTGTCGAAGTTTGACAATACGAATGACCGTCTAAACCATTACCGTTACAATCTAGTAAAGTTCACTGCAGAACATAGGCCTCCCCTATAGATAACTTCATATTTACAATAGCGGCCATGCTTGGTAAGTGAATTGGAAACCGTAGTTTATTTTATTTTAGTCGTTATTAGGGAAAAAGTTCCTGCCCATTTCCTCATTTGTTTCTCCCTGACGCCTCTTACGATACCCACGGATGATATTTGGTAGTGGATATTCTAACACCGCTACTAATCGTTTAACCTATTAAATAATTTTATATTATTTCAAATTTAAAATATAATATAACACAATATGTTAAAATAAATAAACTAAGACGAACGTATAGAAATGGAATAGAATTAATGTGAAGATTGGAGACGTAAATAAAAGTTGTCGACTGCTAGGCTTTGTCACTCAAGGACAGAAATTTGTCCGGCAGTCCCATTTGCAAAGTTTTAATTAAAATGGCACAATAAAGAAGCAATTCTACGAAGCAGCGGCGACTCGGGATTTCACAATTTGTCTTGGTGTTGACGCTTATATCATCTTACATAAATTACTGCCAACATAATGACGAAAGAAAATCCTAGTTTTATTTTAAGATTATTTTAAATACAGGCAGTCTACAAAATATATACTACATTTCAGGTTATTGAAAAACAACACGTAAATTAAAAGGATGCAATGAACATTTTGTTTACAAATTTCGATATTTTTTTTTTTACTTTAACAGATTCATGTTCTTATTTAAATTTTCTATTAAAAAATTACTATTGTTTCATTAAAATAGTGATGTACATTCTGTAAGTATCCTAATATATACAAGTACATATTGTTAATACTAGTTGCTCGACACCAACGAGTAAGTAATTATTTCATGGGGCGGTGTAACGTTAGTAGATGTCGCATATTTTTAGGAATTTGTAGTTTTTTTTTTACAGGACAGGGTGACACACGACCACACAGTCCAACTGATGGTAAGTGGTTGCTGTGACTCATAGACATCTACATCTATCTTCAATAAATAATCAAAATGCAGATGCGTTGGCACCCGGTAAGGACTAAGATGGAATATATTTTTTCCGGTAAAAAGGGTCTCCGGTTCTCTACACTCACTATACGAAACACAGTAACGTTAAGCTACATAAACGGCTTTCTATATTTATTAATTGTAATCTATAAGGAATAGAAAATATTCTATTCTTATCAAAAAAAACAAAAAAGTATTTTTGTTGATCTGAAGTAATATTTTATCTATACATATAATATACATATAAGTAAAATTTAAGTGTCTGTTGGTAATATTGACATAACTGGCTTTAAATAAGCTGAGGAAACTTTTTACATGCTATTAAGACATAAACAACAATTTTTATAGTTTTTGTCTGTCCAGGCTAATATTCGGAATGGCTGCATCAATTGTAGTAAAACTTTACGATTAGATAGAAAGCATTGCCCTGGGATACTAGGTTATATTATTTCGAGAAACTTTAATATAGTTTTTAAACGTAATCTTTTTGAAATAAACAGTCTTTGCTTAACTTAAACCTCAATAACTTTACATTAATAAATCATATTCAGACGAGGTCTGAGATGAAAACAGAGATATATTGAAGTGTCTCTTACATTAAAAAGTTTATAACTGGCACTCGAAAAATTTCACAATGTCTCTCTTAGGTACATCTCTCGAGTCGTACATATGTAAATAGCTCGGAGGAAAGAGGACAATTATTATTAAGGGTCAAATACAACACAGCAAATACTGTTTTTTTTTTCAAGGAAACTTAAAAAGTAAAAAAAATACACATCTGTGTCAATTGCGGTAGAAGTGAAAGTTATAGAAAATTACGAGTAAAATTGCTTTACAATAGCGTCATCTACTACATTCTATTGGTAAAGTGATTTTATCGAACAAACATTGATCAACTCTCAAAGTAGTACGTAAAATAAACGCTAGATGGCCTAAACACAACTAATTTAATATAATGTTCTATCTCATGCTCTTGCAGTGTAAATACTGTAGATGTATATTCTGACGGCTCATTATTATTATTAATGAATATTAATTATATTTAATATAAAGACATTTAAAAATATCGTAGAAATTGTAATTTAAACAATTAAAATGAATTAATAAGCATAAAGTTCAAATATATTCATTTCGAATATAGAATATTTTTGTTATAGTAAACGCATATACATCTCTGTCTTCAAAAATCTCTAAATTTAATAAAAACTCTGCTTAAAATATTCAAAATGTATTAAATAATACAAGTATAAGTCGATTATATTTCAATAAAAAAATAACATTTGTAAATTAAATTTGGAGAAAAAGTGGGATAACACTTACCCCCCCCCCCTCCCCCCCGAAGTTAATGTTAAATGTAAATGTTCTTGTATTACTGGAGTGTGTTCTGAGACATACCCATGGGTGTACATATACATGGGATGGTCGACTAACCGAGTGCTAATGTTACATGTGTATAGTCAGTCCTATATTAGGGACTTATGATATTTTGTATTATAGGTAAGGTCTATAATACAAAATCATTAATAAAGGAGGTATCTATGATGCATAAGCATTATGATAGCGGAGTTATGACTTGAAGTCCCATATGGATAAGACATGTAATAATATGGTCTATGAAATAAAGCAAATATGTGAAAGGTCTCAAATAAGTAAAATCATTATATTGGAAGAAATGGGACTTGTCTTTGACTTGACTTTACTTGATACGTTTGTCTCCTTTTGTTGTCGCTTTTTCGTTTCATCGAGTTTCAAGTCACAACGATGCTTAAGAAGTTTTCACTTGAAAAATTAAGTAAATATATAATATACGACCTCTCACTCCTGAGAGGGCTTTAGAGCCCTTCCATGCTCTAACTGCCATCCCGTAACTACAGCTTTACAGCGGTGTAATCGTTAAAACATAAACTTAACAACCGAGTTTATAATATTTTATAGAACCGTGTAGGTCCTTTAATATTACGCAGTTTTAATGAACTCCTGCATGCAGTTATGTGATTTAAATTAGTTAAATTTGCGTAAGAGGTACAAGACCCCCATCTTCATTTTTTAATTCGAGACTCGCTCCTGCTTTGACGTGCAGTCAACGTTACGAAAGAGTTTTGAGTGCACTAGCTTTAAATTAAATTTAATTTGTGTCTGCGTCTATTTCTTTAATTTTATCACTGTCAATTTTTTGTAACGCTACATTCTATATAAAAATTATAATAAAGTGTAATTTAAAAACGTTTTAATGAATTATTAATAGAATCCGGCGTTACGTTGCGGAAATCCATTATATCAATGACTAGTTGTACCTTGCGACTTCATCCGCGTTTTATTACAATTGTATTTCATGGATCTTAACCACTTAGCATTACTATTATATACCCTAATTATATAAACCCTATTTATATATACCCTAATTATTTTTCTAAAATAAAAGTAACCTAAGCGACTCCTTCTAATATCCGCTATCTGCCAGTAAAAGTCCCGTCAAAATCAGTCAAGCCTCTTCGGAGATTAGCCGAACAAACAGACACAAACAAAAATTTCAAAAATGTATTTTTGAACGAAGTTCCTTATCGCACGGTAAAAATTTGGCGGATAGCGGCTAGGCGAGAAAAAGTGTAAGATTTCCCCTTCTGACATAGTATAGATGGTCTTGGCGGCTATACTACGTCAGAAGGAGCCGTATAAGGAAGCGAGATGGAATAATATCCATCTCCCTCGCCCTTTTGTCATCTTGCCATGAAAGAAATACTATTTTATTTTAAATGTTGCCTCATTTTAATAGACGCTAGTAATTCATTTATTTGTACTTGTTAATCAATAATATAATACGTTTATCAATAATAATATACTACAAAATGAACTTCGTTCCAACCGAGTGTTTCACGACACTCACGCATGTTTTTGTTATAAGTACCGTATACACTTTCATATGCATTTAGTAAGAAGCTGTTATTTTGACATTACAAACATACACTTCAATTTAATTTATCTGTATAAAAGTTAAAAATGAATAAGTTAAATCCGCGTAATAAACCAAATTGATGTATCTTACTTTGAAAAGCACCTCCCGCCATCCCTCAACTGCTCACTATCCCCGTCACCACTTATTCCAACACTAATCCCAACACCACTACACTGGGAAAGACAACAACGTCGATAAAACGACACGTATTTCGTCTCTAGACGAGGCATCCTCAGGTGAAATAGACTTAACCCTCAACCGCAGCAGAATAGTTTATTAGATGTTGCCGTTAGTTTGGACGTAGCGAAGGCCTTTGATCGGGTCTGGCACAAAGCGCTTCTTTTGAAACTTCCTTTCTATGGGCTTCCCGAGAAATTGTGCAAATGGATCACCAGTTTCCTTGCTGATCTGAGCATCAAGGTCGTAGTAAACGGTGCATGCTCTGATTTCAAGCCTATCAACGCTGGTGTTCCACAAGGCTGCGTGCTATCACCAACGCTGTTTCTCCTGCATATCAATGATATGTTGCTAACTGGTAGCATTCATTGCTATGCAGACGACAGCACTGGTGATGCCTTATATACCGGCCGTGCCAATATTTCTCGGGAAAACGTCGCAGAGTACCGGGACAAACTTGTGTCGTTTCTTTGCTTAACAAAGTCTCGGATTGGGGCCGACTAAATCTAGTCCAGCTCAGTCCCCAGAAGACACAAGTTTGCGCGTTTACCGCTAAAAAGAACCCCTTTGTCGTATCTCCTCAGTTTCAAGGCACTCCCCTTGCTGCCTCAGCCAGTATCGGAATCCTTGGCGTCGACATATCGAATAGTGTGCAGTTTCGTGGTCACTTGGAAGGGAAGGCCAAATTGGCCTCTAAAAAGCTTGGCGTGCTTAGCAGAGCGAGACAGTTTTTCATGCCGGCACATCACTTGCAACTTTACAAAGCGCAAGTTCGGCCCCACATGTAATACTGTTCTCATCTCTGGGCCGGGGCACCCCAGCGACCAGCTCCTTCCACTTGACCGCATACAGCGCAGAGCGGTTCGAATCGTCGACGACCGAGTTCTTTTTGATCGGCATGATACACTGGCACTGCGTAGAGATGTTGCGTCTCTTTGCATATTTTATCGCATCTATCACGGGGAGTGCTCTGAGGAATTGTTCGGACTAATTCCAGCCGCTCAATTTCACCATCGCACATCGCGACAAAACTCGCGTTACCATCCATACCGTCTAGATGATTGGCGGTCCACCACTGTGCGATTTAGAAGAAGTTTTCTCCCTCGCACGACTTCCTTGTGGAATCAATTACCACCAGCGAATTTTCCGGACCGATACGACTTAGGAACCTTCAAGAGAAGAGCTTACACCTTTCTAAAAGGTCGGCAACGCATCTGCTATTCCCCTGGTGTTGCGGTTGTTCATGAGCGGCGGTAGTCACTTACCATCAGGTGAGCCGCATGCTCGTTTGCCCCCTATTCTATAAAAAAATGTTATAAATTAAGAATTCGATTGGTATTGTATGTTTTTAATTTGGGTTCGAATATAGTGTAGAAGCTCATCCAAGTAATATTTACTACCATAGATTAGATAAGTACTACGTACTAGAAGAGAGGACGAGACTAGGTTGTTCGCAACACGCGTTAGAGCCCGCGAACTCAAACTTAGTCAGTGCCATCTTTGTACTTACTTTCACGCGTCTTCGCTCGCGTCTTCGCACATATTTTTTGTGATATCTTTTCTAGTAAATAGTACATATTTCTTTAATGGTAGAAGCCGTTTTTATAATAGTTAAGCCATGCTGCAGCTATATTGTGGATGTAGCACAAATGGGTCGACCGGAGTAGGACCATGCTCTCACAGAATACTAGCGTAAAACTGCAGCTTAATGCTGCTGTTTCGTATGGTGAGTGTAGAGAACCGGTGACCCTATTTACTGGAAACGAGGCAATCCACCTTAGTCCTCAATGGTGAGAACGCATCATCACGTAAGAAGTTATACTTCTTTAGCGTAACAAAATAAAAATAACTAAAACAAAACACGTTTTATAGATTCATATATATTTACATATTAATGTAAATACCTTGAATATATTTATCAGTTCTCACGAAAACTTGACAGTTGACAGACAATTACCAACTGAAGATGTCGCTTTTACTCGTAGGTTTCGGTGTGCGCGCGCATCGTAACAATTTCTTGGGGTCGTTTTTATACGTCGTTCTGCGCGCGCATAGTAAAAAAAAATCACTCTCAGTCTCATCATTTTTCTCAAACGCGTGAAAAGAAGAATAACTTAAAAAATGTGAAATATGTGTGAATGACATTAAGATTTACTCGCAACATACTTCTTAATGATCGCATTTTAATAGCATTCATTCTACTTTCGTGCTTCTTCTGCCAGTCTACTTTCACTAGGAGTACATTAAGGAAGGGAGTAACAAGGCATTGTAAATCATGCCTTTTTGACCCCATTTTGTCTTCTCACAATAGAGTGAAGAGCGTATTCTATGCCCTGCGTTCACACGTCACTCTATATCCTTGTCATATCTACCATCGGTTTCCAAATAAAATTCCTATACCGAAATTCTATTTCTCAATGTAATGAGTTAATTTTAGCTACTTATTACTCCTTAATAAACAAAACTTGGAACAAGAAACCAATAAAGCTATTTTAAAAGTCTTTGAATCACTCTTTAGAAGTCATAAAGAGTAAGTAAATGGTTAACTTTGAAAATAAAAGTAAATGATTTATCGCTCACGCCTCTATATGTAGTCCATTATCTCCATCCATCTTGTTTTACTCCGAGTTCAATGAGATTTTCATATACCTTGTGTATACTTTGTGATTGAAATGTAAGTTATTATTATTCAACTCAATTTGAGGTTCATCTTCTTTTTTTTGCATGGAACTGGAAGTTAAAGAGTAAATAAAAAGATGCCTTACATTACAGTTTACAGCGAAGAACCCAATGTTCTTCGCTTTTTGCTGTTTTGAATAGAAACAATAATATTTGGCTTTTAAACAATTCGTTTAGTCATTATATTTTTATACTTGGTAGAGCCGTGCTACAGCTATATTGTGGTGGTAGCACAAATGAGTCAGCTCGACCGTGAAAGGAACACGCTCTCACAGAATTCCCAGCGTAATATAGCAGTTTAATGTTGCTAGGTTTCGTATGGTAAGTATGGAGAATTAGAGACGTTTTTACTGGAAACGACGTATTCCATCTTAGTCCTCAGGGGTGACAACACATCTACATTCTTATTCTCACGTTCATGCGAACAACGTATATGTACGTCACATATTTGTAGATATGATATGGCACAACGTATTATTACGTTCAGCAATAACTCGATTTATTGAGCACAACGTTATGGTACGGTGTCTGGCCATACTAATATTTTAAAGTTGGGTTACTGTGCCACAACATATCGAATTCTCAAAATTGTAGTGCCACATCGAACCGATTTTTTTTGGCTTCTTAGATGGCGTTCCTAAGTACCCACTTTGTTAGCGCACAACGTCACTATACGTCGTTTCGCAAAAGAAGTTTCATTACATCAGTCGACTTGTGCGCGTCGCGGGGCTAGTGCGTGCGCCAATTTTATGTTCACATGGAATATTGACGCTAAACGTTATCTTACTACGATATATGTTTTATATAAATATATTTCACTTTATTGTTATAAGTCTGAATATATTCAAAATACATATTTTGTATTTTTTTTGAGATATATAAAATGAGCCAAAAAAAAGGAATCTTCAATGAAAATCTATGAGCTTTCTTCATCCCGGGAAACCACGCCAGTCCCTTTTCTTAACGATGGCGAGTTTGGATCAGATGCTGATTACGGCCCAATTGGTGATAATGATGACAACAGCTCCTGTGACATTGGCATTTCGCAGTTTGAGCGGGGCAAACAGCGCAAAAAGTCATTATTGCATGTCAAAAAGAGTAATTGTTCCAATTTACGATCTGCTTCTGATGTTAGATCTACATCGGATTCCGCATCAGAAAATTCTTATAGCACTACAGACGATTCAGAGTATTCTAGTTATGAAAGCATTTTTGACTCTCATAAACGAAAATGTAGTGACGTCTTAAGACGTCAGCGCAATATATTTCAATACTAATATTATCAGTTTGTGCACAGCGTCATTAGACGTCGCTTTAGTTTGTATGAAAAAATTATGTGCAATATCACATAGAGCTACTATATTGAAGTGTGTGCATTAACGTGTTAACCGAGGACAAATGTTTTTTATAGGATAGAGTGACAAACGAACACACAGTCCACCTGATGGTAAGTGGTTGCTGTGATCCATAGACATCCACATCTATCCTCGATAAAGAATCAAAATGCAGATGCGTTGTCACCCGTGAGGACTAAAATGGAATGCGTCTTTTCCAGTAAAAAAGGTCTCCGGTTCTCTACGCTCACCATACGAAACACAGCAGTGTTAAGCTGCTATTTTACGCTGGTATTCTGTGAGGGCGTGGTCTTTCCCCGGTCGAGCCGACGCATTCGTGCTACAACTATACTACTAATATAGCTGCAGCATGGCACTACCACGTAAATGTCTATGGGTCACAATGTGCTTTTTCCACAAAAATGATGTTAAATTATCATACCTTACTATAACAACCTATTAAAAGTCCATTGTTGAACATAAGCCTCCCCATAGATCGCCACATAGGAATGTTTGGAATAGTTGCCACGCTAGACGAGCGGGTTGACAACCTCAGTTATTATTTTTGTCCTGCTGTTATCTGAAAGATGTTGCTGTCCATTTTCTGTTTCAATTTTCCCCTGTTGCCTCTTACAACAACCACGGGAGGATATGGTGTAGTGAATATTCTTACATCGCCACTATACTGTAAAAATAATTAATTTGTACAACCGACTCAAATATAAATTACCAAGATGAACTCGAAAACTATTGACCAGATTTTGATCATATTTATATGGGACCACATGTGACGCACCAGCTTTCAAATAAAAAACGAATAATCGAATTTGGTTCACCTTAACTCACCCACACATAAAAAATATACAGTCGAAGTGAGTACTGTCTCCTTTTTGAAATCGGTAGATTAAATGCGGGTGATACATTAATATTTAAAACTAATTATATAACAGTTCAAAAAACTTAAACAACATACATATTTTCTCCTGGTAATCCTGATCAGGTTAATAAAATATAGTCTATACATCTATACAAATAAAAAAAATTAAGTGTATGTTTGTATTGTCAAAATAACAGCTTTTAACTAAATAAATATGAAAGCATATACGGTACTTATAACAAAAACACAGCTTTTAAAATTTTTGCCTGTCTGTCTGTCTGTTTGTTCCGACTAATCTCCGAAACGGCTGGACCGATTTAGACGAGACTTTAACTAGCAGATAGCTAATGTTATAAGGAGTAACTTAAGCTACTTTTATTTTAGAAAAGGAGTTAGGGTTCCGTGCAAAAATTCCAATCGTAAAAAATTCCATGCAGTCGAAGTCGCGGGGAACAGATAGTTATTAAATAATTGCATTGTCACCGGTCTTTGATACGAGTGCAAATATTTAAGTCAATCGGCCGTCTACAAGTTGGTGAAAATTACATTGAAATATTTAGTTACATAGATAGATACACGCGAAGCTAATAAAAGTATGTTAAAAATAACCGTAAACTGACGCCACATTAATGTCACTTATATGCATTTAAAATGAGCAGTTGTAAAAGCTTTGTCACACTACTTTACGACGCGCTGGGCATAAGTGCACTAGAGTTTTAGCTCAAAAAAGCACTAAGCTATATTAACGACACGGTCAAAGCATAAGAGCGTACTTTGAGGTATAAAGAGGCTTAGAAGGCACCGACATATTTTCCTGTATATTACCAAGAATTTTGAGATAATTTTAGAAGAACATTTTGCTGTTTAATACGATCAATTTTACTAGCCGAGTAAAAAAACGTATTAAAAATAGCATGGTTACGGAACCCTAGGATTTGCTTCTTTCCGAAGAGTCATACTGTCAAGTCTCTTGTTATTTTATGTAAACTATAATACTGAATAAACATTTAAACAAACTAGAGGCCTTCACATAACATTGTTCAGTGAACCGCGACGCGACATGACGATAGTATTAAATAAAAAAATAGTATTATTAAAAATATATTAGAAAGAAATAAAGCAAAAATTCATACGTGGTAGTGCCACGTCGCAACTATATTATGGTTGTCGCAAGAATAGGGCGGCTCGACAGGGATAGGACCACGCTCTCACAGAATAACAGGGTCAAATAGCAGCTTTATGTGTGTTTCATATGGTGAGTGTAGAGAACCGCAAAACCTTTACTGGAAACGAGGCATTTCATCATAGACGTTATAAACAGTGGTAGAGCCACGCGGCAGCTTTTGCTGTCGCACGGATGGGCCGGCTCGAACCGGGGTGGTACCACGACGTCACAGAATACCAGCGTGAAGTAGAGGTTTACCTCTGCGTTTCGCTTGGTGAGTGCAGGTGGCCGGAGCCCTTTTTACTGGAAAAGAGGCATTCCATCTTACTCCTCACGGCTGACAACGCACCTGCATTTTGATTCGCAAACGAAGATAGATGTAGATGTCTATGGGCCACAGCAACCACTTACCATCAGGTGGACTGTGTGCTCGTTTGTCACCCTTATTCTATAAAAAAAAGATGACTATGGATCGCAACATCCACTTAACATCAGATGCACTGTGTGTTCATTGTCACCCTATACTATAAAAAATGCGTTAATTTCAGTGTAAGCATAAAATATTAAAAAATAATAATGGACGAAATGATAAATAAAACGAAGTATTTACCAACATCATATATTTAAGATAATAAAATAAATAAACCCTGTGTTGCAGCATGAAACTGCGAAAAGGATCGGTCTCACTGATTGCATTCGGCTTAAGCCCGTCTCATACCCCGAGACAACTCGGGCGACTGTGTACACGCTCTTTCTCGGTAACTGAAAAATAAAGAAAAAAATGGATTAATAGTAAATTTTACAGTTTTTAAAATAGTAGTGTGTGGATGTGATATCTATAGATTCTTTGTAAATAAAAAAATAAACACACAACCGTATAAAAAATTCTAATTATATCAATAAATAGGTTACGAAACTACATAGTATGCAATTTCCCTTTTAGCTGCAATTTCAATTTTTGAAATATTGCAAATTAAGTCATTATTAACTAAAATATTTACAGTGGTAGAGCCACGCGGCAGCTTTTGCTGTCGCACGGATGGGCCGGCTCGAACCGGGGTGGTACCACGACCTCACAGAAAACCAGCGTGAAGTAGAGGTTTACCTCTGCGTTTCGTTTGGTGAGTGCAGGTGGCCGGAGGCCCTTTTTACTGGAAATGAGGCATTCCATCTCAGTCCTCACGGGTGACAACGCATCTACATTTTGATTTGTAATAGAGGATAGATGTAGATGTCTATGGGCCGCAGCAACCACTTACCATCAGGTGGACTGTGTGCTCGTTTGTCACCCTTATCACATAAAAAAAACATAAATAAAAGCGACCAAGTGCGAGTCGGACTCGCCCATGAAGGGTTCCGTAGCAGCAAATAACATAATTTACGATTTATGACGTTTAAAAAAAACTACTTACTAGATTTCGTTCAACCCAATTTTCGGTGAAAGTTTACATGGTAATGTACATCATATATTTTTTTACTTTTATCATTCTCTTATTTTAGAAGTTACTTGGGGGGGGGGGGGGGGTTGGAGGGACACACATTTTACCACTTTGCAAGTGTCTCTCGCGCAAACTATTCAGTTTAGAAAAATAGTGGATGTGACATACGGACGGACAGACAGACAGACATGGCGAATCCATAACGGTTCCGTTTTTTGCCATTTCGCTACGGAACCCTAAAAATAAGTAAGCGCGTAAGCGTGAGTCAACACGAGATTATAACCTATAGCGCATGCTTACTGTGTACATACGTCATAGCTTAGCAAAGTCCATTGCTGAACATGGGACTCTCCCATAGATTGCCTCGTCGGGAGGATATTTGCCACAGTTGCCACCGCAGTATTTTACTTTTAGTCGTCTTTCCTCTGATTTGTTTCCCTCTGTCTCCTCTACGACACCGCGGGATGATATTTGGTAGTGGATATTCTTACGCCGCTTACGTGTACATCGCTACGCGAAGAGTAGTTTGTGACTTTTCTTTTGTAATAAAAGGTGATTTAAAAAAAATCAAGTGGACAGTAAGTTCGTATGTCCACCTTTTTTATAGAATGTGACACATAGACATCTACATCCATCCTCGATTAAAATTTAAAATGCAGATGCGTTGTGAGGACTAAGATAGAATGCCTCTTTTCCAGTAAAAAGAGTCTCCGGTTCTCTACAACCACCATTCGAATCACAGCAGTGTTAAGCCGCTATTTCACGCTGGTATTTTGTGAGAGCATGGTCCTTTCCCGGTCGAGCCGATCCATTCGTGCTACAACTATACTACTATTGGACTTTGGATTTGACTGCCTCGTTGGTCTAGTGATTGTAGTAGTGCGACTGCTGATCATGAGGTCCCGGGTTCGAATCCCGGGTCGGGCCAAAAAATCAGTTATTGAGTTTTTCCATCAAGACATTCTCAGTAGCTACCCGGAGTCAGGAAGTTGGCGGTGTTTCACCCCCGTGCCTCGGAAAGTACATAAAGCCGTTGTTCCTGCGCCTGATCTCTCTCCGGTCGTGTCGGTTTACCGTCCCATCGGGCTATGAGAGTGAGGGAATAGAGAGTGCACCTGTCCTTGCGCATACACTTGGGCACTATAATCCTGTCCTGCGCCGATGGCTAGTCTCCGTTGAGACTGGCCGCCGTAGCCGAAATTCGGTCTGGAGGACATTATTATACTACTATTGACACTTTCAGTTAACTTCAAATAAAGAAGGTTATAAGATGCATTGCTTTCTCTAAGGACTAATGAGATACCTCACACACCTCCAATAATACAGGCTCCTTCTCCGCCCGCAGTAAAATTGTGTTCAGTTTAGCAAAATATCAAAAACAAAATATTACGATTATAATCTTATCCTTAGCTTACATGATTGCATAGAACAAACACAAATTTACGATCGCCATAAAACCGACATTGAAGACCGCAATCCATTACAAGGGAACTATTTATAACAATAAACTTGTATCAAAAACTACAAGCGATTTACGACATCGTTTCTGATACAAACTGTAATTCGGTACGATTTGTTCCGTCAATATTGTAGAAACGTCTTGAATGGTAGTCATAAATACACTATTGTAAGGATTGTACCATTGTTATAGCAGTCAAAGAGATAAGGTATTTGTCGTATAATAACTATTTAAGTAAATACATAATCACCTACTTCGGATTGAATTGTAAGAGACGATATTTTTTTATAGGATGAGGGTGACAAACGAGCACACAGTCCACCTGATGGTTAGTGGTTGCTGTGGCCCATAGACATCTACATCTATCCTCTATTACAAATCAAAATGTAGATGCGTTGTCACCCGTGAGGACTAAGATGGAACGCCTCATTTCCAGTAAAAAGGACCTCCGGCCACCTGCACTCACCAAGCGAAACGCAGAGGTAAATCTCTACTTCACGCTGGTATTCTGTGAGGTCGTGGTACCACCCCGGTTCGAGCCGGCCCATCCGTGCGACAGCAAAAGCTGCCGCGTGGCTCTACCACTGTAAAAACTACTGTTTTTTCTGCAACTATTACTGCATCGTCATTAGTTTTCTATAATTTATGTTACTGCTTATTAAAACTATAATAATAAAAAAAAACTAAAACTAGAAACAAGTCCTACTCCCCACGGTATCGTGCCAAGTACGTTGGCTGCGTTTTTTCGCTGAATGGCTATACTTAGCCTTTGAGCGAGAAAAGAACCAGCCAGTCGCGGATGGAGTTCCTTTAGGAACTTCACCGCACGTGGACCCCATGGACCGATAGTCTCTACATCAAATGGCACAAATATGTAGTCAGTTTTCTAAATAGAATATATGATAGAATAATTATATGACATAATTCCGTTACTATAGAAATCTTGGAGTTTTTGATCAAGAAAATGCGACAAGTAGTTTTGACAGTCCTCTCTTGATGTTAACCTAACACTACCCAAAGAATTTTGAAGAGACGGAAACAAGTAAAAAACTGAGGGTGCAAATTCAGAACTATGTGGTGGATGCATTAACATTTCCTGACCAAGCTCTCTCAATTTTTGCTGAGTGGCCAAATATGTGTGGTCTGGCGTTGTCACGATGAATGACGTATAGAAGATACAAATCGATGGTTTTGCCTTGCGATAAAAGCTCATAGTAAAACTAGAAACTTAATTATCATATAGTCCTACTCCCCGCGGTATCATGCCAAGAACGCTGGCTGCGTTTCCCCGTTAAATGGCTAAACTTAACCTTTGAGCGAAAAAAGAACCAGCCCTCTTATCACCAGCAGCCACGGATGGAGTTCCTTTAGGAACTTCACCGTACTTGGACCCCACGGACCGATAGTCTCTACAGCAAATGGCACAAATATGTAGTCAGTTTTCTATATAAAATATATGATATGAGATCAGGGAAAAGCTGTCTTCGTATTTTATATACAAACTCAAGACATTTTTTTGGCAGTAAAAGCTCATAATAAACGATGCCCTTCCAGTCCCACCATACACACAGCATCATCTTATTGCGTGTTAATCCGGGTTTAGCTACAGTCTTTGGAGCTTGACTACCCTTTGACCATGATCTATGTGCTCGTCAGCCCTATTTTATAGAAGAAAACCTGCAAAGCATCACGATTATGTCAAAGTCTCCCATGTCCAGTATGGGCTGGTAAAATTAAGGCTAGTACACAAATATAAATGTCCGGTAAGAAATAGAGTACTTAACTACATTCTCCTGATAGAATATAAATTAAGCATTTTATAAATACACATATAAATAAAATTGAAGTTATTGTCTGTAATATCAAAATAACTTGCATCTATTAAGCTCGGGGGATTACTTACATACAATTAAAACAAGAACAACCATTTTCTGGGGGCATCAGGGGGCACGGCAGTGCCCCCGCCAAGTCGAGCAAAAAAGCGGCACGACCCTACCATCCTTTTCTCGAAGCAGTTCAGGCCATTTCCGAAACCCTATAACTTCGTTATGGATAAAACTAGAAGCTTGAATTTTTACTAACCAAGTAGGCGTTGTATAAACTCGGTTTATTTCAAATTTCATTAAATTTGAAGCAGTAGTTTAAGAATTATAACTAGTCAAAATTTCTTAATTTTGTCATTCACTGACTGACCGATCATCAAAACTCTGAAAAAAGTACTCAAAGTACTACAAAACTCTAAACCAAGGAAAAATTTAAATATTTTACAATTTCGGTCCAGTTTTCGAGATACACCAACTGCATAAATAAGTTTGTGGTCCCATATAAACATATAGTATTACAAAGTTACATTTGCAGTGAATGAATCAATGTACCTATATAATATGTATAATGGAATAATAGGTGTAAATAGCTACCTAGATATAATTATCTACAAAAAGAAATGAGATGCCATCAAAAACATAACTTGTAAAAAAAAGCCGAGTCTCGCAACTCAGTTCTTCTATCGTAAAAAGTTGTGAGATCCATGTAATACCAAGTCGGTTAATTTATTCAGTCCATTGATTGATACATAAATTGACTTGGCAATCGCACTAAACAATCTAATTTAATATAATATGTATTACTTGTGAGATATATTGTGTTTTCATGCGATTGCGATTGACATGGATCTCACAACTTTTTACGGTAGAAGAACTGAGTTGCGAGACTTGGCTTTTTTTTACAAGTTATGTTTTTGATGGCATAAACTTTTTTCTCTACCTGTCTGTCCAGACTAATGTGTTGAATGGCTGAATCGATAGGGATGAAATTTGACAGTGACACAAGAATACAAGAGAGCAATGCCAAATGGGGTCTAGGCTACATTTTGTCTGTAAAACTTGAAATTCTTTTTCATAAAAAATTATATATAATAAATTAGTATATTAATTGGTATTTGGTCATCTTTAAACCTAAATGAAGCAATATTGTTAGATCCTGTCCAAGCAGAGCCGAAGCAGGTCGCTAGTTTGAAATATAAAATCAGTTTTCATTTCGTACAACGACAAGGCAACGCTGCAAAATAACAATAATGATGCCAGGAACAGTTTATTCCTTTGAATTCAAATGTAGCGAATTTACATTTGAATTAAAACATCGGACCGGCATTTTTCATTCGTTTCATTCGCTCATTCAAACTCCGTTCAGGCAACGAGCTATGCTTACGAAAATTTTTGTAATTTCGCTTTCTGAGCGACAGGAAAACATTTTGTATTCATAGCTAGAGTTAAAGGAGCTTACATAATTACAATGATTTGGTTTTGTGCGAACAACTAGTATTACATTAATGGATTACTTATCTAACCATCCCGGGTCCAATGCGCGAAGTGCATGGGGCCAATAAAAACGAGCACTCAAAAGCACTAGCCTTCTTGATCCCAGCCGCGAATCTGTTAAATGGCTCCGCTGCCAACCCAAATTCGGCTGCGGACGGAAGGGAGAGCTGCGCCTCGCAATACCGACACTCCTCTCCACCCGTATCTCCACCACCATCGCATTGACGGTGCGGCCCCGTCAGAGTCGCGGATGATAGGGCGAGTGGCGCATCGCAATACCAACACTCCTCTTCGTCCGCGACTCCACCTCGGCTGCAGCGGTAGGGGCAGAGGACATTCCTCTCACCGCTGCCCACCAACAGACATCCGAAGTGGGCTCGCCAAGCTCACTTGGACTGGCCATTCACCTCGAACTGGCCGTTCACTTCGAGTCAGCCGAGTGGGTTCCTCTAAGTTCACCGCGGGTGACCAAGCCACGGGTACTTAGCGTCCCCACCACGACAAGGCCGGAACCCGTTTGGGGAGGAATAGCGTTGCAAACACTATTACAAACACTAAAACAAAAATATATTATATTTTTCCCAGGGTTACCATAAACAAAATCTGTATAATTAATAATAAGAAAATATAATTAACAAAAAGAAAAGTGCTGGTAGATTTTCACGGCACGGAAACGTTCTTTGAACGATGTCATCCGAAAGGCTCTTATCTCTATTTGTGCCCTTGGTTTCAGAGCCTTGTGGAATATTTAGAGACGATGGCAGGAGACCCGAGGGTACGACATTGGTCTCTTGGGAGAGAGGTAAAGCCCTAGTAAGGGATGCTACTTTCGTAGACACTTTCGCGGCCTCTCATCTCAAGAGTACCTCGTTTAGAGCCGGGGCGGCGCCAGAGGTGGCTGAACTGAGTACTCGTAAGTGGCGCAAATATGACTCTAAGAGAGATGAGTACATATTTGTCCCATTTGCTGTATCGGTCCGTGGGGTCCACGTGCGGTGAAGTTCGTAAAGAAACTCTATCCGCGATTGGTCGTTGCTGCTGGTGATAAGAGGGTTGGTTTTTTTCTCGCTCAAAGGCTAAGTATAGCCATCCAGCGAGGAAACCCAGCCAGCGTTTTTGGCACGATACCGCTGGGAGTAGGACTGTGTGATAATTAAGTTATTAATTTTAGTTTTTATTTAATTCTAGTTTTTATTGTTGTATAAAATTGTTTACGACAATAAAATTAATAATGATAGGTTAAACAGTTTCCGTAGTACAGACCGGCAAAAAATATATTTTATATAATAAATAGAATTATTAGGCGTTACTCTGCGGAAACCCATTATATGTACGTTTTATCTGTTACTTTAGCTTAGAACTTTAAACAAACCTGCAAAATGGAAAAAAATTTACTATCTCCTCGAAAACTACGTGTATGTATGATATGGAAAATATTTTAAATAAAATTGAAGATCTACATATTATTTTACATAAAAGAGGTCTAACCTTATAAAGTTTCATCATAATCACTTCAGGCATTTTGAAGATTAGCCCGTACAGACGGACATAGTGATAAAAATTTATAAAAAGTTATTAATGTCTTAGCATCATGAAAATTTCCCTCCAAGCTTAATAGAAACAAGTTTTTCTTATATTGCTTAATCTTAGTCATCTTTTTCTTGAAAAAATTCTTAATATTTTATCCATAGCCACGAGTCGGACTGACTTTCGGCGTGGCGACGCGTCGTACTTAATGAATATATTTTTTATTAAATAAACAGTCAAGTTTTGTTTTTCTTGAAAAGAATCTTAATATTTTATCTATAACGGTGAGTCAGACTGACCGTTGGCGTTGCGGGACGCATCGCCACGATATATAATAGTATGTATGTATGTAGTGTGTATGTAATTTATATATAGAAAATTGTGAATAGCCTACTACAATATAAATAAAATTAAAACATCATTACTGTAGTCGAAGTCAATTAAATGCGCATTATTAAGGATACCTCAAAAACTACTACACAAATACATAAGAAGCGCCAGCTTTGAAATACGAGTAAAAAGAATCATCAAATTCGGTTCACCTAGATAAAGTTTTGTTGTAACACACATAAAAAAGATACAGTTGAATTGAGAAACCTTCACCATTTTTGATGTCGGTTGTAACTAAAATAAATACTATTAATTATAAAGATACAAAGTTTACAAAACATTCGTTTTTATTTTAGATTTATTTTACGTGTTAGAGCCATATTGTAGCTGTTATGTAGTTACAGCACGCACGAATGGGTCGGCTCGACCGGGGAAGGACCACGCTCTCACAGAACGCCAGCATCAAAAAGGAACTTGAAGCTGCTGTGTGTGTGTGTGTGTGTGTGTGTTCGTAAGGTGAGTGTAAAAAAACCGGAGACCCTTTTTTCTGGAAACGACGCATTCCATCTTAGTCCTCAGGGATGACAACGAATCTACATTTATCGGCCACAGCATCCACTTACCTGTGTTACCTGGACTTTATGCTCGTTTGTCACGCTCATTCTATAAAAATATATTTTTCTGTTTTTGCGGGAATATTTCTAAAAAAATAAAATAAAAATAAAGAGTGCGTCGTTAGCGAACGAACGAACGTGCATGCTGCGGGTATTTCCCATAATGACAATAAAGGCGTTACAAATATAACAATGAATTTTTATTATTATATTTTGTTACTAAGCATAACTGTAAAGCTTTTTTGAAGTACGAAAGCGTATATTTATTCTTTTTTATTAGGAAGGAAAGAATTTAAAGCTTAATGTTATAAAGAAATGTTTTTTTTTTTTTTATATAATGCTCTAGTCTATTTCTTATATTTTATATTCAAAATAAATACACAGAGTTATTTGAGCAGCCAAATTTTAAACTTAAGTTCAAATATATAAATAATGATAATACCGTTTACGCAGTTTTTGTAAATACGAGTAAATAAGGCTTCTACTTTTATTTGAAACTAGGTTCCCCGCGACTCGTAATTTATTACGATTGGATTAAATGGGTTTTAGTTTTTTTGACGGTACCCTAATTCTATGTCTAAAATAAAAGGAGCCTAAATTACTTTTTATAACATCAGCCGTTTCGGAGATTAGCCGTAACAAACAGACAGACAGACAAAAATTTTAAAAATCGTATTTCTGTTATAAGTATCGCATATACTTTCATATGCATATAGTAAGTAGTATTTAGTAGTAGTATTTCGACATTACAAACACACTTCAATTTTATTTATTTGTATAGATTATCCAAAATTGAATGTGATTTATTGGCAACAAATTTTTTGCCTACAGATCGACCTTTTACAAATGCATGCGTGCGCAGTAAAACCATCTAAAATAATGCATTACTACGCATTTGATTTTAAAAGATAAAAAGGACAAAATGTTAGAGATTTTTTTTTTAATAAATTTATCTTCAGCATTTGCATATGTGCGAGATGTGTGTGGGAATTAGCGATGTTGTTGGCTAATAATGTACTAGTTACTAACACCTGATAACCTCGCAATATGACTCACAGAAGGTGCCTAAGATACCTATGAAACGATGAACCCATTTCAGTTACTAAAATCTCAAAACGTCGCTTTGGTAGTGAAGAGAGTCAACCCACACTTAACAAGTTTTGAGATAATGAGCATTTAAGATGCGACACTACACAAAAAATAATAATAAGTCCCACAACTTCAAAACTATTGGACAGAGAAAATAATTGGCAGATAGATCTCTTCACCATCGTATGAATCGTATTCTTTTGATTATGCTAGACTATTAAACTCAATTTGAACAAAGTTGTGGCTGACTCTCTTCACACCAAAGCGACGAAAAGTCAATAGGGAGTACAACATTCAGAAATTACAATTTATAGGTTAAACTTCTTTTTTATAGGATAAGGGCGACAAACGAGCACACAGTCCAACTGATGGTAAGTGGTTGTTGCAGCTCATAGACATCTACATCTATCCTCTATTACAATTCAAAATGTAGATGCGTTGTCACCCATGAGGACTAAGATGGAATGCCTCATTTCCAGTAAAAAGGGCCTCCGGCCACCAGCACTCACCAAGCGAAACGCAGAGGTAAACCTCTACTTCACGCTGGTATTCTGTGAGGTCGTGGTACCACCCCGGTTCGAGCCGGCCCATCCGTGCGACAGCAAAAGCTGCCGCGTGGCTCTACCACTGAAACTATATGTTACGGGCGATACAATATATTTCCTACTTGGCCTAGCGTGGGCTGTAACTGGGAACGATGGGCGTTTGTCGTCGAGGGCACTCCGGACACAAGTGTAAAATATCAAATTAGCAGAATGTATGTAACTACAATAAGTTATATATGATGTGTAGGGACACACCTACACATATATAACTTATTTTGAACCTTCTCAAAGAACCATGCCCACTTTTCATACATTTAAAAACCTGATAGTAAAAGTTTATGTATAGTTATAAGGTATAGTAGAAAAACTTCCTGTAAGTTTAGAAAATAATGTCATGTGGTCATTTTTTACGATTTAAACGCTACGAAGCCCAAAAATATTAATGTTACTCTTTAGGTTAGGATTTGCCGTTACCAATATTTAATTTTTCTATCTCTTATTAATGTTCTATCACCACTTCCTCTGAGGATATACTGAGCAAAATCTTTTGTATCTCTACATATTTGTATTCTATATGATCAATGAAAAATATATAAAATGGGACAATACACAACGAAACGCAAACACAACAAGTGATTATATTCTCTTTGGCAACAACGAAGGCACAGACTAACTAGTAGAAATGAAGGACTGCGCCGATGCCAATCGTAGAACTGTTAAATGTCAAAAAATTCCGTTTCACTCGTGTGCACTCAATGACATACTGCATTATTTATTTATTTAATTATTATATTATTTTTAATTAATCTGTACTATACAAAGAGTAATAAAGAAATATATAAGAAATATATATATATATATATATATATATATATATATATATATATATATATATATATATATATATATATATATATATATATAATATATATATATATATATATATATATATAACAATATAGAGAAATACTTACTGATTAATTAAAATAAATGTTTAAAACTCAGAAACAGAGTTCAATTAAGTCAAGTAGCGAAATGCGAAGTATGTGAAATGGAACGTCTTAGAAAAAGGGTAGTTGAGATGCGTTCAAAATATGGTGGTAATAAGTTTACCCTTGACGTAGAATAAGCATAAATAAATATTAAAAATATTTTTCTCCTGCGTTTCTTTTAAAATTGTGATACGCGTATTTAATTAAGAAATCACTTAGATGAATTTTAAGATTTATTTCATTTATATACATAGTCAGGTGAAAAATGGGCATCCTTCTTTGGCCGGTTATTGCAGAATAACCCTGTATATTTTATAAAGAATGCAAGTAATACCGTTAACCGTGTAGTGGCGGTGTAAGAATATCCGCTATCCCATATCATCCCGTGGATGTCGTAAGAGGCAACAGAGGGAAACAAATCAGGAGATAGGCAGCAGCGTCTCTCTAATAAAAGCTAATAAAAATCTGCAGTTAAAAACCCGTCTCTCATGCGAGACAACTATGTCTAATGCTATTTTAACGTGGTACATTCCAATTTCAAGTGGTAGAGCCACGCTGCAGCTATATTATGTTTGTAGCGAAAATGTGCCTATTAATCCGAGGTGGGACCATACTGTGAGAACAGAATGCATATGGTGAATATAAAGAACCAGAGAGCCTTTTTACTGGAAATTCATCTACATTTTGATTCTTAATCGAGGATGAATGGTGATATCTATGAGCCACAGCATCTTTTTACCATCAGGTGGTCTGTGTGATCGTTTTTCATCTTTATTACTAAACAAATGGGGTAGGTCTACGAAGTAGAATTTATATAGGCTGTAGAGGTAACTGTAATTAGTAACGCTTTTAACAACTCGATGTAAGCTTTATTAAGGTTTGTAACAGTAGTTGAATAAAGACAAACGATATTAATATTTCTTACTATTAGAGTTAATTTCAGATTCAAATAATGACACTTACATAGTGCTAAATACAGTAAACGTAACGTGGAACATCTCGCGAGTGCACCATTGTTTACGTTATCTTGTGGCACCGCTCCAACAAAGTTTTTACGTGCCACTTCACGTGATATACGTGACACTATTCATTCAGGTTATATACGTTTTTGTTCGATACTGCATACATTTTATGCCTTATTTTTTTTTAATAAAATCTAAGCTAGATATTTATGGCTGCCGTGCTAATGTTTCAGCTCGACTTCGGGTCGAGGAAGGACCACGCTCTCACAGAATAACGGCGTATACAGTCGTAGTAGCCTAATAGATCCAAGTCCATTATTTCTTTTATATTTTTTAATATTATGTAATATTTTTAATTTATTAATTTATTTAAAAGGTCAACCAACAAGACGAACACTAATACATGGATTTTAAAAGAACATTAATATCAAAGTGAAGCTAAGCGTCATCTTAATTATAGGCTGCCACGACATGCAAATGTGGACTATGCAAATAAAACTAAAATAGGTTAGTTAATACTAAGCAAATGAAAACTTAAACATTTTAATCCTTAATTTTTTATGTTAAAAAAATCAAACAATAGATATAGATACTTGAATCAACCAAAACAACATTGAAATTCGAAACACCATTGACTCGAGAAACTGACCGAGCTTGCGTCTAAATTTCGACGGCTTATCAGAAAATATGTCGATGTTGTAAGACTTAGATATTAAGTTGTACTGTCTCTGTAAGCGATTCATAGTGGCGTGGTGACCTAAGCTACTTTTGGCACCTTTTGGAGATAATGGAACGTAACGTAAAAAATGACAAACGAGCACACAGTCTATCTCATGGTGAGTGGATACTGTAGCCCATAGAAACTTATCTATCCTCGATTAAGAATAAAAATGACACCCATTACCGCGTGACTAATAATGTCCTTTGTTTATGAATACTTTTTTTTTTATAGAATAGGGTGACAAACGAACACACAGTCCACCTGATGGTAAGTGGTTACTGTGGCCCATATACATCTACATTTATCCTCGTTTGCGAATCAAAATGCAGATGCGTTGTCACCCGTGAGGAATAAGATGGAATGCCTCTTTTCCAGTAAAAAGGGTCTCCGGTTCTCTACACTCACCATACAAAACACAGCAGGGTTAAGCTGCTATTTTACGCTGGTATTCTGTGAGAGCGTAGTCCTTCCCCGGTCGACGCGACCCATTCGTGCTACAACTATACTACTAATATAGCTGCAGCATAGCTCTACCACGTAAAAAAAATAATCAAAATGCAGATGCATCGTTTCCTGTAAAAAGGGTCACCGCCGGTCTTCAATACTCACTATACGAAACAGCATAATTAAGTCGCTATTCTGTGAGAGCGCGAACCTAACCCGGTCGAGCCGACCCATTCGTCTATAACCATAATATAGTTGCAGCGTGGTTCTACCACGTATATTTAAGATATTTTCTGATTTGAATTACGATTTTGTGTTAAAAATATTAAAATTCATAATATACGCAGACTACTTTACTTATTACTTTAAATTATGCTTCCATACTCTTAAAATTAAAAGCTACAGCCTATTGAGTTCCACTGCTGGGCACAGCCCTCCTCCCATTTCTAAGGGTTTTAGGGCAAGGGAATGTCCGCCGCTGCGCTGCGTGTTGGCGAACTACAAATGTTTTCGAAATATTTTTTTTTATTACTCAGACATGCAGGTTTCCTCACGATGTTCTCCTTCAGCACCGAGCACGTGGTAAATCAGCACTTAAAGAAATTGCAGTTAACATTTTCTTAGGTGCCGGCGGGGATCAAACCCGGGTTGCTCGGGTACTTGAAACTTACAGCGAGCACTAATCATCTCAACTACCACAGCTCCATACATACTCTTAACTTCTTCAAAGTAAATTGTTTTGTTAATTTCAGTCTTATTACGTTAGCAATAATTAGTTGAAGGTATAAGAATATCCCTTAAACACTGATAATTATATATAAAACTAAAAGCAAACAACGATCCGCGTTTCCATTCTCGCCTGCAATCCCACGTTGACTGTGATTAAGAAAGTTCAAATAATGCTCAAAGTATTAAATAGCGTATTACATTTTCTGAACAGAAACACCTAGCTTAAAGTTGTAACGTACCAGAACAGCTAGACAACTAGCTAGCTTTCCTTCCCTGGTCGCATAGCCGCACGATTTTAATTAAGCGTTAACAAATGAGATTGCTTGGCAAATGTTTACTCTCTTGAACATAGACGTAATTTGGAATGTGCTTGACTTAAAATAACTAGTAACTAATAAAACATATTTTATTATAACATTTATTATAACATTATTTAACAGTGGTAGAGCCACGCGGCAGCTTTTGCTGTCGCACGGATGGGCCGGCTCGAACCGGGGTGGTACCACGACCTCACAGAAAACCAGCGTGAAGTAGAGGTTCACCTCTGCGTTTCGCTTGGTGAGTGCAGGTGGCCGAAGGCCCTTTTTACTGGAAATGAGGCATTCCATCTTATTCCTCACGGGTGACAACGTATCTACATTTTGATTTGTACTAGAGGATAGATGTAGATGTCTATGGGCCGCAGCAACCACTTACCATCAGGTGGACTGTGTGCTCGTTTGTCACCCTTATACATATATAAGCATATAGTACTATAACTTAAATAATATTATAGTCTACATCCGATACTTAGCATACGCAAATTTAAATAATAATAATAATTTATTTGATACAGACAACGCTGATCCATTACAAAATTAAATTTTTATATTTCACCTATAATTTTAATTCTTATTATTGGTTAATTAATGTTATTATTATTTAGATATTAATAAATTTGACCACCTACTAAATCTTTCACTTAACGCTCAAATAATACAAATAATTTTGATAAGATTATTCTGCGACCAAAAACAGAACTTCTAAATCGCCCGATACGGTGACGGATGAGCGCATCCAAACCAACGACACGGGCCTCTGCGAACATCTGAGAGGCGCTACAGTAACTGACGGCTGAGTACTGAATGGCTGACGGAACAACACGCGGAACGAATCATTATACTGCACCTTCAGCCTGCGATATTCCTCTTTAGTGTAATTCATCCACAGCTGAGGAGTGTAAATTGGCTGACAGTAAGCTGATAATAATGCATTTTACACACATTTTATTTTATTTATTTAAAAAAAACTTTAATGTAACAAGGTAAAGGGTACATAGGGCGGACTTAATGCCATATGGCCTTCTCTGCCAGTCAACCCTGGGTGCCAAAGACAATTGTAGGAAGGTGCGAAACATAATACATAAATAAAGTGTATTTATATTAAAATATAATGCTTTTAAAATTTATAAATATCCGTATTAATATATAAATAAATAAATATTTGAAAAAAGAAAAATGTCAGTTAGTAAGTGCCTTCAGGTAATGTTGTCATAGAAGTAATTAAAATGAATTTCTATTTGTAGCATTCTTAATATCATCGGGGAGAGTGTTCCAAAGATGTATAGCTTGTATCGTAAACGAGGACCTGAAAAAATTAGACCTATGCTGTGGAAACCTTATCCTCAGACGGTTTGATTGTCGTGGTATTCGACCGTCAATCGAATGAAGAAAATGAAAGTTATCCTTAAGATAGGAAGGCGATCTTGGATGGTTTAAAATTGAATAATGTACAAGTAATATTCTAGAGCATCGTCTTTGACGTATAGGTAGCCTTTTAAGCTTTTAACGATAGGAAGATAGCAAACTTTCATACAAAGATATGCAATATCAACATAATAATATTAAATAATATCAAACCATACATAAGCAGACAGTTATGATTGTTCGCCACTGGAAATAGGTCCATCAGACACCATTCTCTAAAAGGCAGGAACAGAATTTGGTTTGTTACTCGTAATATGTGGAGGTCATTCATTTCAAAGCATTATGGTCTCAGCGGCGAAAGTCAGACATAAATTTGGTACGGCGAGGAAAACCACGTAAGGTAATTCTCTCGAAGGATCACAGGTTACGATCGTGAGAAGAACCCAAATACTGAAACATGCATTTCAGATATTAGGGCGTGCTTGGATCGTATAAGATTGAAAATAGTGTGCGAAAGACTTTTGAAGCATCTGATGTATACGAAGCTATCTGCATCAGGACATTAAACATTTCAGTACACCCCCCCCCCCCCCTCCTCGTGACCATGAGTGCTGTAAAGGACCCGAAGGCACAGGCTACTTTATTGTTTTTCGAACGACTTTCTCTCGCTTCTTTCTTATTATCATCATTATCAGGCCTAACATTAACATTTAGACGATCTATACATGTTCTTCGTTAGTCTTAACTAGGGTAATCTTATATAATATATTGTTAAATTCGTCTATAAAATTTCGCGTAATAGTTGCCGATTCTACCCCTCATTTATATTTTGTACTTTACAATATACGAGATTATAATCAATCATATTTGCTATACAGTCTCTCTATCTATATCCCACGGGAATACTGACTGTGTTACAACATCCATGACCTATTTTCCGATATACGTATCGTATTGTATGATTTTTTCTGATTAATTTACATAATACGTTAATGCAACGCCTTGTACCTAATTAATTATCGAAATAACGATGTTGTTTGATATAATTACAGTAATATCGATAGTTTTAATGAACCGAATTAAATGTAGTGCGATGTCGGTATTCAAGTATTCGAGTGATTGATTGATGATTCGTTGCAAAGCGTGACGTCATTAGTGGTTTCACTGCGCATTTCTGGCGACATTTTAGTGGCCAAATTTAACGCGCTTTGGAAATAATTTGATTAAATTACATTTATAATTACAATTGTATTTAATTTTCTTATATTTCATCGTCTTGTGTAAATATAATATTAAAGATATTAGACATCAATAAGATAAAACCCGCGTAGTAAAATAGTGAGAAAGTAACTAAGCGATCAGCCACCGCAGAGACTATTTCACCTGATAATGCCTCGTTTAGAGGCGAAACACGTGTCGTATTATCGAAGATGGTGTCTTTCCTTGTAGGTTTTGAGAGTGGTGGTGTTGGAATTAGTGGTGACGAGCATAGTGCACGCAATTGAGGGAGGAGCGGGAAATGTTCTTTAAAGTAGGTTAGACACATAATTTTTTTTATCACGCGGATCTAATGTAATTAATTTTAATTATCTTTAATATAATGGCTTTCCGTAAAGTAACGCCTGATTCTATTAATTAGAAATCCAATGTTTGGCCAGTCTTTACGGAGAATAACCACCTATGCAGGACATGATCTTAGCGCATGAGTGTGTGCACAATCATAAGTATACGTTGTTTGTACGTGGTATAGCCATCATCATCATCATCATTACAGCCCTTCACAAGTCCACTGCTGAACATAGGCCTCCCCCAAAGAATGCCACAAAGCACGGTCCTGAGCCACCTGCATCCATCGACTTCCTGCATATCTTACCAGGTCTTCACTCCATCTAGTGGGGGGACGCCCTAAACTTCGCCTGCCGGTATGAGGCTGCCACTCGAGAACCTTTCTTCCCCATCGGTTGTCGGTTCTTCGAGCTATATGGCCGGCCCATTGCCACTTCAGCTTACTAATCCGTTGGGCTATGTCAGTCACTCTGGTTCTACTGCGGATATCCTCATTTCTGAGTTTATCACGCAGAGAAACTCCGAGCATAGCCCTCTCCATAGCTCGCTGAGCGACCTTGAGCTTCCTCATCCGGCCAGCAGTGAAGGACCACGTCTCAGTTCCGTAAGTCATTACTGGCAACACGCACTGGGTGTATAGTCTCGTTTTCAAGTTTTGAGGTATACCTGACGAGAAGATGTGCCGTAATTTCCCGAACGCTGCCCAACCGAGTTGAATCCGTCGATTGACCTCTCGGTCAAAGTTGGACTTACCTAGTCGGACTATTTGTCCCAGGTAAACATACTCGTCAACAACTTCGAGTTTAGTGCTCCCTACAACTACCGGCATAGGTGTGACATGGACATTAAACATGATCTTTGTTTTGTCCATGTTCATCTTAAGACCTATCCGTTGGGAAACACTATTGAGGTCATTGAGCATAGTGCTTAGGTCCTCCAGCGATTCTGCCATAAGGACTATATCGTCGGCAAATCGAAGGTGAGTGATTTACTCGCCATTGATGTTGATACCGTATCCTTTCCAGTCCAGAAGCTTTAAAACGTCTTCCAATGCAGCGGTGAAGAGTTTCGGGGATATGACGTCACCCTGTCTTACACCTCTCTGCAGTTGGATAGGTTTCGTACTCTGGTTCTGTACTCGGATAGCCATCGTAGCTCTACTGTACAAACACTTCAGCACTTCGATATACCGACAGTCAACTTGGCACCGCTGAAGGGACTGCAGCACCGCCCAAATTTCGACGGAATCAAAGGCTTTCTCATAGTCCACATACGCCAGACATAGTGGCAAATTGTACTCTTCGGACTTCTGTACAATTTGCCGAAGGGTATGTATGTGGTCTATGGTGCTAAAGCCCTTTCGGAAACCGGCTTGTCCGGGAGGCTGGAAGTCGTCAAGTCTGCGCGCGAGACGATTCGTAATGACTCTCGAAAACAGCACGTAGACGCGGCTCAGAAGGGAAATCGGTCTGTAGTTCTTCAAGAGAGCGTTGTCACCTTTCTTGAAGAACAAGACCACCGCACTTCTGCTCTACGCCTCCGGTGTAATGCCACCATGGAGGACGGAATTAAAGAGCTTCTGAAGGACTTCAAGTACTGGTCTTCCACCCACTTTCAGAAGCTCCGCTGTAATTCTATCCTCGCCTGGGGCCTTACCGTTTTTAAGGTGCTGGAGAGCCATTCTAATCTTGCTCAGACTGACGTCCGGGATATCTTCGGAATAGTGTCGGATGAGACTCGCTCTTGGATCGTTACTCACACTTGCGTGTGGCTCCAAAGATGACATGTACAGCTGCCCATAGAACCTCTCAATCTCACTCAAAATCTCAGGTGTCCCGGAAACGATGCTGCCACACTCTGTCTTCAGCTTTGACAGTTGGCTCTTTCTGGCAGACAGATCTCTGGCAAAGACTTTGGAGCCTTGGTTCCGCTGGATCGCTTCTTCAATACGAGCTGTATTGAAGTTGCTTAAGTCCCGCCGCATGCATGGCATGTTAGAGCCATGCTGCAGCTATATTACTGGTATAGTTGTAGTACGAATGGGTCGGCTCGACCGGGTAAGGACCACGCTCTCACATAATACCAGCGTAAAATAGCAGTTTAATGCTGCTGTGTTTCGTATGGTGAGTGTAGAGAACTGGAGACACTTTTTACTGGAAAAGAGGCATTCTATCTTAGTCTTCACGGGTGACAACGCATCTGCATATTGATTCGCAAACGAAGATAGATGTAGATGTCTATAGGCCACAGCAACAACAAATCAGGTGGACTGTGTGCTCGTTTGTCACCCTTTTTGTATAAAAAAATGAGTGGCAATTAATTATCTCAACGTTGACGTCACGTGACTTAGTGGTGAATTCATTCATTTTTATTTTTTACTATAGCGTTAACGATTGTATTTTTTTATAAAATAAGGGTTAGATATTACGTTTATGAGCCTGAATATGATGATAGGGATTTGCCTGAATAGCACAAACATACTTATGATCTGTACATGTTTATGTCAGTGCTCTGTATTGTATTTTTATTTAAGAAAATAAATAAAACAACTGCGCACAATATGGCGTTGTGGTTATATGGTACAACGAATATTTTCTTTCTTTCATTCTAAATGAATAAATAAACGAGTCTGTAGAATTTTCTTGTTATACGTCGTAGAGCCACGGTGCATATATACACAGTCAGGTCATAAGTATTGTCACACAGTAAAAACTTTTCTTTTAGAATGCTGGCCACAAAAAAGTTTATTGAACTCGAATTTCCAATTGTTCTTGAAAATAAAACTGTATACTTTTAAGAATTTTACTCATTTTTAAATATGGAGTGGACGCTTAAAGAAGACCGTGTTGCAGTTATTGCGTTGCATCGTTGCGGTTACGCGCCAATTCAAATTTTTGACATACTGAAAATTTGAATATAACCAAAAGATTCCTTTATCGTACCATCAAACGATACAATGAAGACTCTAGTGTAGATGACAGGTCAAGAAGTGGTCGCACTCGGTCTGTTAGGACTCCAGCAGTGATAAAAGCTGTGAAGGCGCGAATTCAAAGAAAGCCCAAACGTAAGCAGAAACTTATGGCCCTTCAGGTGGGGTTAAGCAGAATCACGGTGAAAAGGGTGTTAAATGAAGACTTAGGGCTTCGGGCATATCGAAGAAAAATAGGACATCGTTTGAATGCTCGTCTAAGGGACCTGAGACTGAAGAGATGCCGCGCTTTGTTGAATCGGTACCCGGGAAAAAATATCGGGAAATATTTTTTCGGATGAAAAAATTTTTACCGTAGACGAGAGCTACAACAAACAAAATGATAAGGTGTACGCACACAGTAGTGAAGAAGCGAGCAACCGTATTCCGCGTGTCCAACGAGGTCATTTTCTATCCTCGCTCATGGTATGGTTGGGAGTTTCTTATTTTGTGTATCAAAATACAGTCCTGACGAACCTTGTGGGACCTGTTTCTCATACCATGTTCAATAACAGGCACTGGGTATTCCAACAAGATTCGGCGCCAGCTCATAGAGCGAAGAGCACACAAGACTGGCTAACGGCGCGTGAAATCTACTTCTTCCGGCACGAAGACTGGCCCTCCTCCAGTCCAGACTTCCAGATGTCCAGAACCGGGGACTCTTTTTACTTGAAACGTGGTAGATCTATGCTGCAACTATATTACTGGTAGATTTGTAGCACGAATGGGTCGGCAGGACCGGGGAAGGACCACGCTCTCCCAGAATACCAGCGTAAACTAGCACCATAAACCAGTGTTTCGTATGGTGACTGTAGAGAACCGGTGACCACTTTAACTGGAAAACAGGCATTTCATCTTAGTCGTCAGGGTTAATGAAAATGCATCTACATTTTGATTCTTAATTGAGATCCATTTAACATCAGGTGGACTGTGTGCTCGTTTATCACCTAATTTTATGTATTAAGTACAAACATGTATATATATAAAATTCAAAAGTCCACTGCTGAACGTATGCCTCGTCATAAATTTCCGAATAGGGATTCCCCGTATTTGCCAAGTTGCACGTATTATGTAACCTATTCCGGAAAATATATAAGAAAAAGACTTTCCATTTTATTCACTTTCAATTAAGAGCTCTTTATTTTTGGATATGAATGGATATTTTCAAGTACTCTTAGCTACAAGAGGCTTAACAAGTGACTCTTCAGTTTTCTTGCAATATTAATTCCACTTCTCTATGGGAATAAAAAAGTACTTATGGGCACATGTCAAAAGGGAGCAATCCCAGTCAAAATAAATAAGTACTATTTTTGTTATATATAAGGGTGGTTTAATGGGTAATGCTTCTAACAATCTCCGAACTTATCCAGCATGTTGTGTCTGTAGTGATTTCAGTCTCAAAGGTTTAAGGAGCGAGTATAATTACTTTTATATAGTAGTATAATTACTTTAATGTAGTAGTCATAAACGCGATTGATGATCTTAAGCTCCTGAGTTCAAATACCAGGTAGGGTTTAAATCAATTAGTGGGTTTTCTGAAAAGAAACTCTCAATAGCTGCACGGAGAAAACAAGTGAAGCCGTTGGTCCTGCGCATTATCTCTCTCCGGTCATGTCGGATTACTGTACCATCAAAATATGAGAGTGGGGGAATAGAGAGTACAGCTGTGCTTGTGCGTACACTCAGGCACTAGACTCCTATCCTGCGCAGATGGATAGTCTCTATTGAGACTGGCTGTCATCAGCGAATTTTGGTCTGAAGTTATTGATTATTAGCAAGCATGGATGCCTATTGATTTGTGATTTTCTTCTAAGGAGTACAAAGAGACAGTATAATTAAAGGGGGTGAGGTATTCCATCATGGTACAGCCATGCTGCAGCTATATTGTAGTATGGTTGTAGCACGAATGGGTCGGCTCGACCGGGGAAGGACCACGCTCTCACAGAATACCAGCGTAATATAGCAGTTTAACAATGCTGTGTTTCGTATGGTGAGTGTAAAAAACCGGAGACCCTTTTTACTGGAAACAGGTATTCCATCTTAGTCCACACAGGTGACAACGCATCTGCATTTTGATTCTTTATTGAGGATAGATGTAGATTTCTATGCGTCATAGCAACAACTGACCATCAGGTGGACTGTGTGCTCGTTTTTCACATAATAGTATAAAAAATAAATGTATAAAAAATCATAATCTTATTTCTCAAAGATGACAACGCTTCTGTGTATTCTTAGTATGAAGTTGGTGGCAACAGTCCATGGGTTGCAGTATCTACTTAAAATCAATAAGAATGCGGGTTTGTTTATCACTTTAAATTATAAAAAAACTTTAAGGTCTAACGGTGGTTACTGCAGTTTAGTTTCAGTTATTATATTGAATTGTTATTAGGAACAAGTTGGTGCCCACCTCTGGTTTTTTATTCTCTCCCCACCTTTCACGATACCTACATAGTGGATTATCTAACACTGGAAGTACACGAGATTGTGGATGATGAAATCTCATTAGCAAAAAGCATTTGTGCACCTTCATAATTCCTAAATTTAACATTTTTTTTTTATAGGATAAGGGTGAAAAACGAGCACACAGTCCACCTGATGGTAAGTGGTTACTGTGGCCCATAGACATCTACATCTATCCTCAATGACGAATCAAAATGTAGATGCGTTGTCACCCGTGAGGACTAAGATGGAATGCCTCGTTTCCAGTAAAAAGGGCCTCCGGCCACCTGCACTCACCAAGCGAAACGCAGAGGTAAACCTCTACTTCACGCTGGTTTTCTGTGAGGTCGTGGTACCACCCCGGTTCGAGCCGGCCCATCCGTGCGACAGCAAAAGCCGCGTGGCTCAACCACTGTTAAAGAACATTATTTTATTGCAAAGTCTACTTTGGACTTTAATAAAACTGTACGAGTCAAAATTATGGTTTGGCAAAAAAAATATTTCAATTTGAAATTGCGTTACTGCTATTGTCAAAATAATCACCACTGTTCAAAAATTGTATTATTTAAAAGTAGAAAAAAAAACTAGACGAAATTTCGTCGATGTCTTTTTGGCTCTATTTAAGTATTTTGTCATGTAAACGTTTTTATAACGTTCGAAGCAATAAGCTTAGTCTGAAAAGCCAAAACCGACGTTGAAAGTAAATCCTTGAGACGTAAGACTATGCTTGTTTGAAAAGTACATATATTTATTTGAATTTGATTGTGAATTGAGCCTGCATATATCAAAATATAAAAATACGAAAATCTTTTATGAACGCATTTATGTATATATATTATTATACACCCCATACACGAAAATAAAAACAAAGGTAAGTAATAGGGACAATAAGGCGATGTTATCTTTGGAGAGCGATTTCGTTTTTTAAAGAATAAGGGTGACAAACGAGCACATAGTCCACTTGATGTCAAGTGGATGCTGTGGGCTAAAGACATATACATTTATTCTCGATTAAGAACCAAAACACAGATGTGCTGTCATTCCTGAGCATGTATTTTTTTTATATAGGGTGAAAAACAAGCACACAGTCCACCTGATGGTAAGTGGTTGCTGCGGCCCATAGACATCTACATCTATCCTCTGTTACAGATCAAAATGCAGATGCGTTTTCACCCGTGAGGACTAGGATGGAATGCGTCATTTCCAGTAAAAAGGGCCTCCGGCTACCTGCACTCACCAAGCAAAACACAGAGGTAAACCTCTACTTCACGCTGGTATTCTGTGAGGTCGTGGTACCACCCCGGTTCGAGCCCGCCCATCCATGCGACAGCAAAAGCTGCCGCTTGGCTCTACCACTGTTAAGAAAAAGATAGAAGAAGATAGAAGACGCTGGGATTCTGTGGGAGCGTAGTCCTTACCTGGTGTAGCTGGTTGTGCTTCAACCGTAATATATGATGCACCATGACGCTACAAAGTATACCAGACAATCTTAAGATTAAAGAAAACATTTTTTTACGTAGTAGAGCCATGGTGCAGCAATACTGGTAGTATAGTTTTAGCACAAATGGATCGGCTCGACGGGGGTAGGGCCACGCTCTCACAGAATACCAGCTTAACACTGCTGTGTTTCGTATGGTGAGTGTAGAGAACTGGAGACCCTTTTTACTGGAAATGAGGCATTCCCTCTTAGTCCTTGAGGCTGATAACGTATCTGCATTTTAGTTTATAATAGAGGATAGATGTAGATGTCTATGGGCCGCGGAAACCACTTACCATCAGGTGGATTGTGTGCTCGTTTGTAACCCTTATCCTATAAAAAAAAGAAAACAATGAAGATAACAGCGGTGTCGTGTTTATTGCAATACCTTAAACGAAATCAGTAATATCTTATATTATTATAACAAAATAACATTATATAAGAAACATAAGGTCGGGGGGAAAACTTTCTTCAAGTTTTGTATACAAATTCAAGTGTATATATATATATATATATATATATACCTAGTAAGGATACCTAGTAAGGTCATAAGTTCTGTCCAAAACTTTTTACAAAATTAATAATACACTTTTTGATAATTATATAATAATTATACATGATATGAAAGGTAATTTAATTTAGAATACAATTTTATTTACACTATTCAGAATGCCCTCCCCTATTTTGAATACATGCCAATCGACGCAGCCAATCATCAATCGCAGCACGCACCACATTCATCTATTTCTGCCGCTGCTTTAGCCAAAGATGCTCGGAGGGATTCCAAATTCTGATGAGGTTTAGCGCAGACTTTCTCCTTCAAATGTTGCCATATCTTGTAATCTAGTGGGTTTAAATCTGGACTAGAAGAGGACCAGTCTTCATGTCCGATAAAGTCAAAAGTCACGGGCGGTCAACCAGTTTTGCGTGCTTCGTGACCTATGAGCTGGTGCAGAGTCCTGTTGGAATATCCAATGTCTGTTTTTGAATCTTGTTTGAGAAAGATGTTCCACTGTCATTGTTAAGACGGTATTTTGGTACATCTCGGTACTGGTTTTTACACCTTTTTCACAGAAATACACCTCAGTTACGCCTGAATATGAGACTCCAAGCCAAAACATGAGTGACGAAGGATAATGTGCTCGTTCAACCCTCCGATAAAGTATGCTGTCTTCTTCACTGTTGTGGGCAACATACCTTATCATTTTGTTTATTATAACTTTCTTTGATGTTAAAAATTTTCATCCGAAAACAAAATTTCGCAGTATTTTTTGCCCGCGTAGCGCCGTAACAAAGCGCGGGATCTATCCATTCTATTTTTTTTTCAAAAGCTCGTTCGAAAAATGTCCGGTCTTCTTACGATAAGCTCGTAGTCCTAGATCTTCATTGATCACTCTTTTGACCGTGGTTCTGCTTAGGCCCATCTGAAGAGCTAAGATTTTTTGTTTACGAACAGGATTTCGTTAGATTCGCGCCTTCACTGTTTTGATGACCGCGGGTGTCCTAACTGTACGAGGTCGGCCGGTCCTCTTACGATCTTCGAAGCTTGAATCTTCAGTGAATCATTTGATAGTGCAATAAACAAATCTTGACGTTATTTTTTAAAATTTTTAAATTTTTGTAGAATATTGAAAATCTCTTTTCGCGCGTAACCACAGCGGTGCAACGCGATAACCGCTACTCTATCTTCTTTCTTCGACCACTCCATATTTGAAAATGAATGAAAATTAATGTCTTTTTTATTTTCGGCAAGCGCAAACGTTATATTTTTAAAATTGGTGAAGTTTATCTAGCCAGTATTCAAATATTATAAATAATAAGGTTTTGACAAAACTTATGACCCGACTAAGTATATATATATGATGTAATAACTTCTTGCTAACTTTAATTGTGTAGGTAGTGTCATAATCCCGTTGCTTTAGAAATGTTGGGATTTTTGATCAAACATATGCGACAAGTTGTTTTGACAGTTCTCTCTTGATGTTAACCTAACACTACAATTCTTAAGGGACCGAAACAGGTAAAAATCTGAGAGTGCAAGGTCAAGAATATATGGTAGAGGCATTAACACTTCCCAACCAAGCTCTCTCAATTTTTGCTGAGTAGCCAAATGTATAAGATCACTACTTTTCTGTTGATCAATTCCGGCCGTTTCTTTCTCAATTTCTTTAAATCAAATCAGTTATTTCGTGGATCATTGGATTTCAGATACATTATTACATAATCAAGTTCAACTATATCATACCCTGTGGGAATACCAAGTACAATATTTTTCGAAATCAATTAAAGTAAGTACCTAAAAAAATAACTATATGAAATGCGAATGCAATGCAAACAAAACTTTAGTGGATATAGAATTACGTTTCAGAAAAATAGTTAATCATGTTGCTTTGTATATGACTATGCTTTATTTTGTACATTTTTAAATAATGACCTTGCAATATTTCAAACACCAATAAATAGTGATACATTTCATTGTTTTCTTTTTTCACTTCAATGTTTAAAATTTAAAAAAATATATTATCAAATAGAATGCAATAAAATTAATATTTATGTTAACATAATTGTAGAGCAAAAGAAAAATTATTTATTTAATGGTTGGTCCTGTGATTTTATTTTTAATTTAAACTATTGAGTATCGAAAAAAATCATCACTAACGAAATAATTTAATGTATTATTTAATGTATCAAACATATGTGACAAGAGTTTTCTAAAAAAAATTACATTTTAAAAAACTTTTTTTTTGTATTTTAATATATATTTTTGGCGCCATGTAACATATACGTTTTTGTTAAAAAACGCCGTTCTACTTGCAACAGAGCAGAATTTTACTATGTGTCGCATACTAACATGATGTTCATAAACCTGAATGCTTCTTTACGAACGTAGTGACCTCTAAAATATATAGAAGAGTTAATTAATACTTTAAACTTTTTAAAAGATGGTTGACATGTTTCAGTTTACTGTAGATTGCATATTGCTCGTATGCTTTCTAAACTCTTTGGTGCTTTAAAACATTTTCCTTATTAACGGAGTTACCTCAAAATAATATACCATATATAAGTGTAGAATATACGTAACCGTTATATGCTGTAAGCCGTATAGACATATTGGCAGTTTTGGAAAGTTGTCGGAGTGCATAAGAAAACCTACTAAGTTTCGTACACACTAAATCAACATGGGAATTCCATGATAACATGTTATCGATTTTCAAAACTAAGAAATTTGTGTTATTAGTTTTACCAATATTTGTATCAGAGTGCGTTTGCTTTTGTCAGGCCTATTCTATAAAAATATAGACGCAACATAACTCATTAAAATTTTACAAAATTAAAGTCTACCTTGCTTCAAACTGCCATATAAATCCACTTCATACACACACGATCGTTGTTTAATGTAAAATAAAATAAAACATTTGCCTACATCAAAGTTTTGCTTCAATTTAACTAATTTAAAACACGGCGCGTATAATTCCACTGCGTTACTTGAGGGCCCTCTCTCTAATGCTCTTTTTTCCGAGAAGTTATGACGTCTGCATTAATATCAAAGTTTTTGTTTCCCTTCTGTATTTGTTTTTGTGAATTTCCTTCATAAATCTTAAATAACATGCATAAACAAACATAAGCATTCACGCCTGTCACCCAGAGGGGTAGGCAGCGATTACGGACTTCCATTTCGGACGATCCTCACACTCGTCTCTCGCCTCCTACATACCTATGCATACATGCTAGTCGATTAAGGGTACTCTTAATTTGGCTTATCTTCAATATATCGCCAATTTGGTCAATAAACTTTCATCTTGGGCGTCCCTTCCCGAATGTGCCGTTCACTTCTGCAAATCTTAAAATTCCCTAAAATCTTAAATATGTGTATAATGATTCATTCGAATGATACACATTAAAATAAAACTAATTTTACGCATGTACAGATGGTATCGCGTTTAGTTTCATTTGTTTTTACATATTATATATCCAAATAATTGCTTTTATTGTATAATTCCATTTTTTTTATTTATTATAATGTCAAATATTTGGAAATATTACATAATACATATATTCCAATTTTATCTTTATTTCAATTTTAAATATTTGGAATAAAAATAAGTATGAACCAATTATCTTCAACAGTGGTAGAGCCACGCGGCAGCTCTTGCTGTCACACGGATGGGCCGGCTCGAACCGGGGTGGTACCACGACCTCACAGAAAACCAGCGTGAAGTAGAGGTTTACCTCTGCGTTTCGCTTGGTGAGTGCAGGTGGCCAGAGGCCCTTTTTACTGGAAATGAGGCATTCCATCTTAGTCCTCACGGGTGACAACGCATCTACATTTTGACTTGTAATTGAGGATAGATGTAGATGTCTATGGGCCGCAGCAACCACTTACCATCAGGTGGACTGTGTGCTCGTTTGTCACCCTTATCCTATAAAAAAAAAAATTAAATTTAATTCGATAAAATCCGTAAAATTAAATGAAACTAATTTTTAACGGATTTTATCGCGTTTTCTTTTTCGTTTTCATTTAATCTGTAGTCTTCGCGTAAATATAAGATATCATTATTCATAAAATTAGTTTTAATGGGTCGGGAAAGAAGTTTCTTCGTATTTAGTTTGTACAAAATTGAAAAAAAAAATCTCTTTGGTTGTATTGTTCGTATCTGACTTTATTATCAATACTTAAAACATTAAGAAAAAAAAAAAGAAAAAGTAAAAAACCACTTTCCCGCTATTTTTAAGTTTCTTCTGTGCGGTAAAATTAGTGAACCTAACGAAGAAATTTGATACATTCTGAAGGTTTATTACAAAACAGGGAAACATGCGACTACAGCCGTGAAAAAAAATTATGACGTTTATGGATCTAATACATTGTCACCATGTATAATATAATGCTGCTCGCTCAGGTCGCCCTCATACGAAAAAAGTCGACGCCATTTTTGAAAAAGTGAAGCAAGATCGACATATTAGTTACGACATAGTCGAGAAATTGAGGATTCACCACAAAACGACTCTTTCTGCCACCAGGGTGGTGCCACTTGAAGATGAGGTGTAGTACTTATTTGACATATTTCATGGCAGGAAAGTTGATTTGCCCGGAACATGTAAAGGTTGATGTTTCTTTGCGTGCTATTAGTAATATTAATTAGAATAGGAATTAATGAACCAAACCATGGATATTCATAATAGGAAAAATTAAAAAAAATTAAAATATGCAAAGAATTATAGAACAAAACACTAAGGTATATCGTTTTGTGTATTAATATAATACTCTGGAAACTGATAAACTTTTATTTAAAATTAACTTCTCATTTAAATGACATGGTGTAACAATATTTTTAACCTATGCTATGACGTCTACATCTCTCTTTATCATCATAATCATCATCAACAAGTCTATTGCTAAACATAGGACTTCCTGCATGTCTTACCAGGTCATCAATCTAACGAGTGGGGGGGGGGGGGGGGTCATCATCCATCACCAGTGTAAAATAGCAGCTTGATGCTGCTGTATTTCTTATGGTGAGTGTAGAGACCGGAGACCCTTTTTACTGGAAACGAGGCATTCCATCTTAGTCAAAAAGAGTGATAACGCCTCTGCATTTCGAATCTTAAACAAAAGTAGATGAGAGGGCACAGCATTCACTTACCGTGTGCTCGTTTTTCACCCTGAATGTTTAAAAAAATCAAGTTTGCATCTGTTCTAGCTCACGAGCCTTTCAAGTCTATTTTCGAGCGTATTATCAAAAAAAAATCCGGCGGAAGTTTCGTTTTATTTGCCGGAGGCGTGGTTACATCGAGCCTCAAGCAAGACCTGTCTTGACAAGGAGTTGAAAAATTTATCCAAGTTGTTTTTTAATTAGCTTAGTTCGCGAATATTTGAGAAAGAGCTTTGGCAAGTTGTGTACAGAAGTTATAATCTGTTGTGCTTTTTTTTCAGTTAGCTAATAACAGATATAGTTTAGAAATTTTGATATTAATCCTTTTTTTTATTTTTTTAATACGTTATTTTTTACACTAGGATTTTCTCCTGTATCTCTTTCGAAATAAATTACACAAGGACTAACATTAAGACAATTATTCGTAGGCCATATAATTAGTTGCTGCGTGCGGGATTCGAATTCGCAGCCCTTAGCGCCGCAACTTACTGCTAAGCCACTGCGCACTAATTCGGATCCAATTCACTTCAAACGGAGTCATTATCAATGACTGAATTTTATGACAAGTAAACTGTTCAGTCAAAGGTGTTGGGCATACAGTCGATCTAGTGGTTACGACAGGGGGGTTGACAATCGAGTTCTTAACGATTTTGAGTTGTTATTTAGAATATGCTGCTGTCCATCTCCTATCCCAGTTTCCCCCTGTGGCCTCTAACGATACTTTTGGACGAAATGGGGTATTGGAAATTCTTACACCGACACTACACGGTTCAAAAATAATGTCCCCCAGACCGAATTCCGGCCACGGCGGCCAGTCTCAACGGAGACTAGCCATCGGCGCAGGACAGGATTATAGTGCTCAAGTGTATGCGCAAGCACAGGTGCACTCTCTATTCCCTCACTCTCATAGTCCGATGGGACGGTAAACTGACACGACCGGAGAGAGATAAGGCGCAGGACCAACGGCTTTACGTGCTTTCCGAGGCACGGGGGTGAAAAACCGCCAACTTCCTGACTCTGGGCAGCTACGGAGAATTTCTTTATGAAAAAACTCAATAACTGATGTTTTGGCCCGACTCGGGATTCGAATACGGGACCTCATGATCAGCAGTCGCACTACTACAACCACTAGACTAACGAGGCAGTCAAAAATATATATCACATTAATATGAAAATCAGATACAAATAATTATTTAACGTGTTATTACATACACATAACAACCTTAAAGGTTATAACAGTAAGCAGTATATAAGGTTTAACAGTGGTAGAGCCACGCGGCAGCTTTTGCTGTCGCACGGAGTGGCCGGCTCGAACCGGGGTGATACCACGACCTCAGAAAAACCAGCGTGAAGTAGAGGTTTACCCTCTGCCGTTTCGCTTGGGTGAGTGCAGGCGGCCGGAGGCCCTTTTTACTGGAAATTAGGCATTCCATCTTAGTCCTCACGGGTGACAACGCATCAAACGTTTTGATTTGTAACAGAGGATAGATGTAGATGTCTATGGGCCGCAGCAACCACTTACCATCATGTGGACTGTGTGCTCGTTTGTCACCCTTATCCTATAAAAAGAAATTAAAAACCCAACTGCGTAAAAAAATTTACTGAAAAGAAGAAAAATTTATACCCTATGTAACTTCTACAACTAAGATGATTCTAACCACACCTTATATGTTAAAATTATCAAGCCGTTTAGGCTACCGAGCGTACCAAAGAAATAGACATGGTATATACATACATACACTCGAAAAACATTGTTCTCCTTATAGGCCAGGTCGGGAAAAAACTAAATAATATACATCATTAATGGAATCAGTTGTTACTTTGAGGAAATCCATTATATTAAAGATGTTAAAAATCAGTTATCTGTGAACCGTATAATAATTAAAATAAAATGATAAGTCTCACCTAGTTTGAAGAGCATACTCCCGATCTCCCTCAATTGCGTGCGCTACTCCCCGTCACCGATAATCCTAGCAACTCTACTCCCAACACCACTACACGAGGAAAGAAACACCACCGTCCGATAAAACGACACTTGTTTTGCCTCAAAACGGAGATAGTGATAGATTTTTAACATCGTTTATTAATATATATTACATAAATATGAAACAACAGATACCAACACATTATTTAACCTGTTATTTATAAACATAAAAATTGTGCTGGAACCGTGCCACGAAGTATCGCAGGAAATAATATTGCACTCAAGGAATTGGTGGCCTGTGACAGGTTTATTATTACTTGAGTGATGGCGCCGTTACTCACACATACACACGCACGCACGCACGCACACTCACACGAACACACGCCGCACTTACGCACGGAAAACACGCACGCATGCACGAATCCACACACAAACACAAGCGCACGCACGCGCGCGCGTTTGCGCGCATACGCGTACACACCTGCACGCACACGAACACACAAATTCGATTTAAATAGTATTTTACATTTGACATTTGCAAATAAAATTGTAAAATGGCATTAAAGTAAATGGTCCCCAAGTTTCTTGTTGGTTCTTCTATGGGAAGTGATAAGCGAGCACACAGTCCAACTGATGGTGAGTGGTTGCTGTGACCCATAGACATTTACGTCTATCCTCGTTTGCAAATAAAATGCAGATGCGTTGTTAGCCGTGAGGATTAAGATGGAATGCCTCTTTTCCATTAAAAAGGATCTCTGGTACTCTACACTCACCAAATGAAACAGCAGCATTAAGCTGCTATTTTACGCTGCTATTCTGTGCGATTTATTTTCTCAATCGTTGTATATTTTGACGGTACGCTTTGAACCAAACTAAATTGTTTTTTTTAAACTTTGACTTTAACATCAAGTTGTAATAATTAAACTAAGTCAGAATCAAACAATATGAAATATGTTCACGATTATATTAGAGGTAAAACAGGGCATTATTATGTAATTAATTGAAAAAGACGAATAGTAAACACAGAGAAAAATTATGCCAATCAAAAGAATTCCTCCAACACAGCCAATGAATGCAAAAGAGCTTTCCCTCATTCAGATAGCGGAATTACGAAATTTTTTGTCAGCGGGGCCCGCCGCGAGAGCAGAGTGTGAATGAGCGAACGGAATGAATGAAAAATGCCGATCCACTGTTTTAATTCAAATGCAAATTCGGTAAATTTGAATTCAAACGAGTGCAAAATGTTTCGAATGTTGTTATTGTCGATTCGCCGAGAACCCCATTTCTTATCATCTAAATAAATGAGAACCAGATTATTAATGCATTTTTATTTCTTTTCAGGTATGTTCCGGAACCATTTTTACAAACAAGATGGGAGCTTATTTATTTTTAACTACAAATTGTAAGTTTTTATTTCCAACTATTATTCTAAACTATTGTCACTAGTTTCCAGAAAGAATAAAATAGGGTTTACTTCTATTTTTTTTTTCTCTAATTTTTTAGATTTGACATCGTAGCGACATGCTAATTCCATCATACCTTATACTAATTACTGCTAAGACTATAGAACAAAATATGAAAGTATAATTGATAGCACTTATTAAATTATAAAATAAAAAAAAAATTATTTACACTGAAGATGTGAAGATAATTATTTCTTACTAGTAGCAAACCAGAATAACCCGCTTGACATTCTTGATTTGGGATTTGATAAAACCCTTTCCACTTTATCGACATCTAAAATCTTCTATGAGAACTTGGTCATTCCCCGGCCGAGCCGACCCATTCGTGCTACAACTATACTTTAAATATAGCTGCAGCATGGCTCTACCATATATATACAGCATGACTGTGGGGCATCCCATGATAATTCTTAATGGATACAACTTATGTGCAGTCTTGTTTGTTTAAAGTTGGTTGCAGGTGGTCAAGGATGCGGTAGACTCCTGCAATCAGGTGGCTTGTAAGTCCGATTGTAACACCAACTTTATTAAACAAAATAATGGTCGCAGTGATAATTGTTTTGGAAGACGAACTAAGACGTATTCACAAAGAAATACAGCATAAAGGATGTGTATAACGCTAAACTTTTCATATTATATTATTTTCATAGTATATTGATGACTTTAGTAGTCAAAAGTCATGACTCATATTCTCTTTTATTCAGATTTTTCTCAGCTATACTTTTAGAAACACGGTCTACTTAAACTCTTAACGATTTACCTCCGTGACAAAATAAACGAAATACTATATAATATAATATGCATTGAAAGGAGTTTAGACTTTGCAAGTATGTACTTAGCGGTTATTATCGTTTAATGCTTTGTAGAATTTTGTTCAAATTTCCAAACTTTGTTCCAAACGACGCGCAATATGCGCCCTTAATTTTTTAAACTATCTTTTTAACTTAAATACCTTTGATTATAATTATTATAATTGTGGATATATACATTACATTAATTTAAAAAATTGCAATATCACTGACGGTATTAGTAGTTACAAAATTATTCTTCACATCATTAGCACGTAAAAATCCACTGATGATTAAATACCTCTCTTAAGGAATGCCACAAGGCACGGTCCTGGGTCACCAGCATTTCTTCCTTTCTGCAACTCTTACCAGATCGTCACTACATCTAACCGGCCTAATCTTCGCATACTGGTACGAGGCTGCTACTCGAGAACTATCGAGAACTATTACGTGGTAGAGCCATGCTGCAGCTATATTAGTAGTATAGTTGTAGCACGAATGGATCGGCTTGACCGGGGAAGGAACACGTTCTGGTAAAATAACAGCTCAACACTGCTGTGTTTCGTATAGTTAGTGTAGAGAACCGGAGACCCATCATCATATTGCTCATTTGAATTCGTATCGAGCATATATATAGATGTCTTTGGACCACAGCAACACTCTTCATCAGGTAAACTGTGTGCTTGTTTTATCATTCTTATTCTATAAAATGATATTTCATCCCTATTAAAAAGTGCCTTCGATCTATATGGCCATCCCTGTGCCTCTTCAGCTATCTATTCTGGTTCTACTGCCGCTATCCTCACTATGAAGTCTATCACGCAGAGAAAATCCGAGCATAGCCATCTCCTCAGCTCGTTGAGCGACCTTGAGAATCCTCATACGGCCAGCAATGAAGTATCACATCACAGATCCATGTCATCACTGGCAACACGCACTAATTTGAAGGCTACCAATCAAAAACATTTTTTGTTCATCGGTTGACGGTTTTTCGAGGTGATATGATGAACACAATTTTTTTAGTTTAAGTCATTAGCAAAATAGAATAGTATATGGCTTTATAATCTTTGCATCTTTCCAAAAATATTTTTGGCCTTACTTTACGAGATTGAAGAAACAAGTATTATGACGGACGTTGGAATGTAGTGTGCGCAAAATAAGATATTCATATACAGTGTGACAGTGTATACATATAGGCTGTCTTGCTGACTAGCGAGTTGGCCCTGAGATCGGTTTATTTATTGACTTCTTAACTACTTGTGTGGAAAAAGAAAGAGACTATACTATAATCTTATATGAAACAAGAGATGACCAGTTTACTATAATTGTGCATCAGACTGTGTTAATACATACTCGTAAGTCAAAACGTACAATCAGGCATTTTCGTCTGAATATTAAAGACGCTATTTATATCTATGCAAAATATGGGATATATTTTTAATTAAAAGACCCCGCACAAAGTTTCCCATTAAGGCGCGGGTTGAGCAAAATGTCGCGCTAGTCGTTATTTGTGCGGTTTTTAGGAGCTATCTACTGTTTATTTAAAAGATATATCAACAAATAAAAAACACATTATATTTCTACATAATCTTGATTTCATAAGAGCTGTATTCAATTTTGTTTTAAAGGAATAAATATTAATATAATCTCCTTAAAACGAAACCACATAAATGTGAAATTATTATTGATAACATGCACCTCCTCGTAAAGTAAGTATTATTTTATTTTGCGATTTACACCAATGGATAGGCAATTTATTAATGAACATTTCTATTGTAAATTTTTTTCAAAAGACCAAAATTTGATTTTATTAAGAAATTATTTTAAAATCTGGGCGTATTCACTGCCCACGGGCTTGCTGGATCATTGAGCGTTGAGCTCTCGAACGTGGAGCCCGTGTCGTTCGTCAGAGCATCGGCCTGCGCACACGCTCACGTGTTCACGCTTATCAGTCGATAATATTATTACTTATTAGGTTATTTTATAGGTAGTATTATTTGTTTGTTTTGGGTATAATTTTTCGTATTAGTTATACATATATTTGTTGTGTTTTTACTGCGCGATGAAGCTTTTTGCGTGTATTTTCTTTGAAGTAAATGCAAATAAAAAAATGAAGCACCATTAGCATGTAAGGTTCGAATCCATAATTAACATTTCGACAAATAATATAATTTACACTATAAAAGGCTAATTCAATATTATCAGTATAGTATTATCAATTAAAAATAATCGTAATAACCAACTACAATATCTTATCAGGTATAGTACTGCCTCGTTGGTCTAGTGGTTGTAGTAGTGCGACTGCTGATCATGAGGTCCCGGTTTCGAATCCTGGGTCGGTTATGAGTTTTTCATTTATGTTCTAAGTTATAATTATAATTAGTATTACTAAGTTATAAGTTTTTTGCTAAAATATAGTATATTATTTATTGCTTGTTTTTTTCTTCTTTTTCAAAAAATAATTGAGTACATAAGGTGTTCTATACTTATAATTCGGTAAAAAGTATCTAAGTAGGTACTAATATACCTACTTTTTACTATAAACTAAAAATTTTTAAAACTAAATTTAACTAAAAAGAGTAAACTGACCATTTATTTTTTAACTCAAAACAGGACATGGGTTTATTTATACTCTAAAAACTATAAAGTTATAGTTTTTAGAGTATAAATAAACCCTATACATATATATTATATATATTTTACAATAAATTAAAAAATAATGTTGCATTAAAAATAGGTAATTATTAAATGCAACATTTTTTTAAATTATGAATTACATTTGTCAGTGGATTAAATTTGCTTTAATAAAGTTGGTGATAATTTTAAATAAGAATAAAATTCTGCTCAATTTTTTTTTATTGTTACGAGTATCTTTCAACATCGCCTTTAGAACTGGAACCGTAAGTGTTTCTTTCAGACGTCCACAATTTATTCAAAATAAAAAATACTCTTTCTATCGGAGCATTTGTACCAGGTAGACATAAAATATATTCGATTAAAAAAATTATGTTGAAGATTGTTGGCTTTGAATACTTCCATCCAAAGAGTTACGGGACAATTTTGTGTCCCGGAGCTTTATTTGGGGACAATGGGACAGGTAATCGAGAAAAGGGACAGTCCCGTTCAAAACGGGACGTATGGTCACTTTACCTATAACCCGGCGACGGCTCCGTGGCGCAGTGGCTTAGCAATCAGTTGTTGCACTGGGGGCCGCGGGTTCGAATCCCGCACGGAACAAATATTTGTAAGGCCTACAAATAATCGTTCCGGGTCTGGATGTTTGTCCTTGTGCAATTTATGTTTGTAAACTGCCTCCACGACTCTCATTCTATATTACTCTCACTCTGCGAAACATCCTATTTATTTGTTTATTCTTTATTGCACCAAATATTTGTACAAAAGGCGAGCTATCTATCTATTTACCTATAGTGAGTAGGTATCTTTTAAACTCACAATTTTCATTGCTTCATTTTTAATATATAATTAATTATAAAATTTCATAATTAGATAATATATGAGAATACATAATTCTAATATAATGCAACTAATATACCGAATAAAAAAATTAAATTACATTTATCGTTGTACGCTGTGTGTATTTCCATAAAATAGTTTATTGATGTTGAAAAATACTACGTTCGTACAGTAGGTGGCATTGAGTTATACAAAACTATGGTAGGTGGCGTCTTACATATTATTTTTTACGCGATCCTATATTGTAGGGAGTTGGCGCGGCCGGCACACAAACGCTCGTTCGCATGGAGTAGCCCCTTAATAGTGTAAGAGGCGACAACGGATTGACTAAACTATCACTTGTGAACGGGATGGAGCCGGTCTGCGTACATGACGTTAGTGCGTTTGTTATACACATCCGTTGAAACACCTTTCATGATTTAGTAAACTAAACGATCATAAGGATTTCTAATTCAAGAATAATATGATACTATGCACAGTAGCTATACACAGTATAAAAACTGACATGACTCGTTGGTGCGTTTAGTAGATATAGCCATTCAAAAGAGTGTTAATTTGATTATCAAAAACTTGAACATCACCAACATCATTACATACATACGTACATAAAGACTCACGCCTGTCACCCAGAGAGGTAGGCAGAGACTACGGACTTCCATTTGGCGCGATCCTGACATACCTCTTTCGCCTCCTTTACATCCATATACCTACGCATACACGCTCGTCGGTTAAGGGTACTCCTAATCTGGCCCATTTTCAATGCACCGCCGGTTTGAACGAAAAATCTTTGTCTAAGGCATCCCTTCCCGACTCTGCCGTTCACTTCTCCAACATAAATTTGCTTTTTCACAAGATCATTACAAAATGTAATAATTATTCTGATACAAGCAATAACAAAATTGTGCATGTCAGCTCAAACGCGTGACTGGAGTTTACTCCTGAAAAACGATAGACAAATGTAGTAAATTAACCCATATATTTATTTAAATTGATTCGATAAAAAATTTTACATAAATTAAATTACATTAAAATATATTACATTATTCATTTCGCGCTATGAGATGCGCGGGTGATGTTGCGCGCTGGAAAACCATAACGGTTTCCCCTTTTGTTAACGCTTGATTTTACTACCTATCTACTTTTCATGAATAAGGAGTAAACTCCAATAAAATCAAAATGTAAATTAAATTTTAATAAAATTCAAAACACTTTTACACATATTTTTGTACGTGGTAGAGCCATGCTGCAGCTATATTAATAGTATAGTTGTAGCACTAATGGGTCGGCTCGACCGGGGAAGGACCACGCTCTCACAGAATACCAGCGTAAAATAACAGCTTAACGCTGCTGTGTTTCGTATGGTGGGTGTACAGAACCGGCGATCCTTTTTACTGGAAGATAAGCATTCCATCTTAGTCCTCATCGGTGGCAACGCATCTGCATTTTGATTCTTTATTGAGGGTAGATGTGGATGTCTACGGGTCACAGCAACCACTTACCATCAGGTGGACTGTGTGCTCGTTTGTCACCCTATCCTATAAAAAAAACACTTATAGGTACATCAATCAGGTACTACGTTCATCAAGCTTTCTCTATTAAAAATTAAGTCGGATTAAGAAATTTCTTGTTTCCTTTTCTTTACCGGCGCCATTTGAATATTTGCTAGGAACTCAAATGCTCCTTATGTATAAAAAATCATAAGTGTGTTTAAATCACAAGAAAAACAAACATACATTTTAACTTCTTTTTAACATTTAACGTACTGTAATGTTAAACGTACAAGTGGTTGTGTTTACTTGTTAGAAAATACGCAAGTTAACTAACGTCGTGTACGCTTGACAGACGTTGATGAAAACGTAGCACCGGCGCTCAAGAATTACAAGCACCCTTTAACCACGCAAGGTAACGCATAAGTTGGAAAGTTGTACTTTTCCGTACTTAAACTAACGATACGTTTTAAATTTCACATTTACATTTAAATTTTTAAAATTTTAAATATTATGATAATTGAGATTCAAATAATTATGAATAATAACACTGAATTTTTTTAGAACTGGCCACTTGTAAACGACATAATAAAAAAATAATTTTTTATTTTAAATAAAGTAATGTAATTATCATACAGTTCTACTCCTCGCGGTAGCGTGAAATAGCAGCATGAGATTCAGAAATTTTATTGGTGACTAAGCGTTATACATTATTCCTTAAAAGTGGTAACAGATCCGTATTTACACACAAAGGTGATTTAAATATTTTAATTGAAAGAGTAATTCTTGATAAATAAATGCAAGTTTAATTTAATTATGCAAATAATTTAAGAATTCGGTTTTGGTGTCTCGGCGAGTAAGATAATTTATTAGTTAGGATGAATTTCGGTCACGGCGATAAGCCATCTGCGTAGGACAAGATTATATTGAACAAATAGGTGCGGAAGCAATCCCTCACTCTCATAGTCCGATCAGACGGAAATCCGACCTGACCAGAGGGAAATCAAGCGAAGGTCCAATAACATTTTCCGAGGCACATGAATGAAATACGTCACCCTCCCGAACCTGGACTGCTACTGTAAGTTTCTTGACAGAAACATCCAATGACTGATTTTGTTCCGACCCAGGATTCGAGCCCACTAGCACTTGATCAGAAGTCGCGTTTCCAACCACTAGATTAACGGGGAAATCAATTGCCGATCATAAGAATTATTTATATAAGCCTAAACTTAATAATAAACACCGTGGTAACTCATTGGGTTAGCGCTCGCTATAAATTTCAAAGTACGCGAGTAACCCGGGTTCGATCCTCGGCGGCACCAATGAAATTGTTAACTGCAATCTTAAATGTTCTTTTACCACGTGCTCAGCGATGAAGGAAAAGAGAGTGATATAATATATATATAAATTTCTAAGACATGTGAAGTCCGCCAACACGCATTGGGGCATCCCGACAGACACTTCCTTGCCCTAAAACCCTCTCAGTAATAAGAGGAGGCTCGCGACCAACAGTGGAACGAATAGTTCTTTTACTTTAACTTTTTTTTATAATAATATTTTATAATAATAATAATAATATATATATATTATAAACAGCATCACTATACAATACAACAGAAAACCACTAAATCAGAACAAATTAAAAATTTTATTAACATAAATCATAAAAAAAATAGGGACGTCTAGAGAATAAATGGAACTTCAACATCAGCTACATTTAGGTCAACAGAACGGCCAGCAGTGCCCCAGATAATTGTAAATTCAATAAAATAAATTAGCATTATTTTTCACAAAGATAAAGAAATATTATTATTTTTACATACGTTGTGTTTTTATATATGTTGTGGTCAACGAGCATACCAGTTACATGCACTTACTGGTAGGTGGCGCTGGCGCGATTATTTTCATTTCGATTTCACTCCTGAACTTTTTACAGTCTATCCATGTCCCGCCCCTATCTAATTAATACTAGGCATTTTGGTTCTTAAATATTTGTTAATATCTTTACTATCATGCTATAATGTCATTTCTATATGGTCTGAATGTGATTTGATCTCAACTAGTCAAGTTGTTCAGATATTACAGCATCACTAACAGACGCTCCAACATACCCGACAGCGTAGACAGAGTTGTTTTGTGGCAAATACTGAACTGGTTTGTGTTAATGCTCAATTAAGAGAAGATGGACAAACTAAATGTCCTAAAGCATTATTTAACAGTGAACTCTATTGGAGTAGAATAGAATAAGTTATTTACTGTGATGGTTGTAGGTTTTAGAAATTTAACATTATGCTAGCGAGTATCACCGCATAGATTAAACCTTACAATTACTTACGATCAGCCTTATTATTAAAATCATGAAATTTAAAACTTATTTTTTTTTTATAAATGGAGGAATAAGTCAAAGGCATTTGAAAAAACATATTCAAATTTAAAAATGTTAGTTATTCATTTTTCTTTTCAACATCACACAGTTTAAATACTACGTTAGATATTTATTACGAGGAATATTGATAAGTATGAAAGTAGAACGTTGTCAGAGTTTCCAATACAAACTTAATCTGGGTTGCACAAAGTTGCTTGGATGTTTGTGTATAAAGGCTTATTATAAATTATGCGTTCGTGGATTCTACTTTGTTACGAAATATAGTTTTATTTAAATTTATGTTAAAGTGTTTAATTAGCACCTCATTTATTTATTATAATATTTATGATCTTAATTCAATCCTTATTTAATAATATATTGGTAGTATAGTTGTAGCACGAATGAGTCGGCTCTACCGGAAAAGTAACACATTCTCACAAAATACCACTGTAAAATAGCAGCTTAATGCTGCTGTGTTTTGTATGGTGAGTGTAGAGAATTGGAGACCCCTTTTTACTGGAAACGAGGCATTCCATCTCAGTCCTGATGGGTGAAAACCCATCTGCAAATTATACAGTGGTTATTGCAAATTTTGCAACGTAAAATAATTGTTCAAAATTTAAATCATTGTAACTTATCTAACACTGGTTTCTGAAGCTGTTATGTGAAAATTATTTTATTTTGTTGTTCGAATTCGGTTTTAAAGTGACTCACTCACTCTAAATACCCTTCACTGTACGATGCTGTCACACGAGCACCTTTCTTCTCATCGATTGCCAAGTCCTGTAAGCTTACTAACATTTTTTTTAGTTAAAACATTACCTACACACTAGAATTTTCTCCTGCATCGTGGAGGTAATTTACATACATAAATTTCATATTGACAATTATTCAGACCCGGAACAATTATTTGTAGGCCATTGCTAAGCCACTGCGCCACGGAAACTTCGTAGTACAATGTCGATCATTCCAGTTCTATTGCAGATATTCATAATAAAGTTTACCACGCAGAGAATCAAGGTTCTCCATAGCTCGCTTAACGATTTTATCCAATATAATACTATCTAATGGATAATATGGGAATCATTGGAATCCTTTTACACTATGAATATTTTATTGTTACACACAAGTTAGTCAACACTTGCTATCATACAAAAACACAATATAAAAGTTTTTATATTATATACGAAATTTTTAATAAATTGTATTACTTACTTTTCAAAGATTTTTTTTAAATAAACAAGAAAAAGCGTCAATAACTAAATTCATAATAAACAACATTAAATAGTGAATTCTCAAAATGTTACAAACACAGTTTACCGGTCAAGGACAACAGTTAGAGTAAAGGCCAATTCAAGGTCGCATTTTTTTATAGGATAAGGGTAACAAACGAGCACACAGTCCACCTTGTTTGTTGTTGCTATGGCCTGTAGACAAATCAAAATGTACATGCGTTGTCACCCGTGAGGACTAAGATGGAATGCCTCATTTCCAGTAAAAAGGGCCTCCGGCCACCTGCACTCACCAAGCGAAACGCAGAGGTAAACCTCTACTTCACGCTGGTTTTCTGTGAGGTCGTGGGTACTACCCCGGTTCGAGCCAGCCCATCCGTGCGACAGCAAAAGCTGCCGAGTAGCTCTACCACTGTTAAATATATTCGATATCGATGTCGCATATATTCGAAACAAATTACCTAAGTGCCCACAAGCAACACATACCAGAGACCACGACGTCTTGATACTTGCTTATTTTTTTCTTTTTCTGTTGTCTTTTACATTTTTGTAGCACATACGTGGTAGAACAAAGCTGCAGCTATATTATTGTTGTACCACGAATAGTTCTACTCGACCGGGGTTCCTACCACGCTCTCACGGAATACCATCGTAAAATTTCAGCTTAATGCTTAATGCCACGAGGTGAAAACGCTTCTTTATTTTGATTCTAAGTCGAAGATAAATGTAGATGTTTATGGGTCGCAACATCCACTTATCATCAGGTGGACTGTGTGTGTGTTTATTCGTCCCCCTTAGTCTATAAAAAATCCAATAGTCCCCTCTTACGACACCCGTGGGTTGAAATGGGTTGATGGATAATGAATTACACTGCTACCATATCAAGATAAAATAGATATTTCTTTAGTTGGTCAAGTATTTTATGCCTGTAGAATTCATACCATAAATCCCATGAAAAATCCGCTACCGAACGAAGACCGTAGACCATAGATTGCCTCATACGGTTGTTACTTGCTTTTGTTACACGTGGTAGGTGAGTGTACGAACTTTTGTTATTATGAGTTGTTAAACGTAAGATGCTGCTGCCCAGCTCCTGTTTTGTTATCCTTTGTTACTTCTTACAACACCCACGGGATGATATGGGATAGTAGTGTAATGTTTGGACAATGCAATGAATTAAGAATCAATGATACAGTTTAATAACTCTCTCTTTATTGGTTTGGAGGAGACTTATATATAGTGATTGTGACGTAGGTACATAGTTAGGCGACAAGGTTTGTGTTGGAAGAGCCACATGAATGGTATCTTCTTTTATAAATATAGTATGATATTATTGAACTAAATAGATGTTATTTCTACTCCATATATGGAGTCCACGTTGAGTGATGATATCATTTAATCTTCCAGTTATATTGCTTTGTCATAGTACCTACACCACAGTAGATTCACTTATGCCGTATAACAATGCTTTTACGCACGTAACAACACTTTTTGGTTACTGAATCATACAATCAACATACACCGCACGTGAAAAGAACATTCCATTGTCTTTTTTTATAGAATAAACCTAGCAAGCTAACAGCTTGCTAAGTTTATTCAGTGCAGTGGCGAAGCAATCAGCTTTTTAGCGGTTTCTAACGGTTGCCGTTGAGCAATCAGTTTCAAAATAGGAGCTTCAGATGCCTGGGTGATCAGGAATCGATTGCTGAAAACAGAATTTGAAAATTCTAAACCGTTCTCGAGATAATCGTGGGACAGACGGACAGACATCGTGAAATCAATAAGTGTCTTCGCAAGCTTCGCCACATAATAAGGTTGACAAATGAGCTCATAGAACACTTGTTTGTAAGTGGATGCTGTGGCCCATGGACATCTTCATCTATACTCGATTAAGAATCAAAATGCAGACGCATTGTTACCCGTTGACGACTTAGTTGATATGTGTTGTTTCCAGTATAGTAGTAGTAGTATAGTATCGTATAGTTCCAGTTCAGTCTCTGGTTCTCTACACTCATGATACGAAACACAAAATGTACTAAAGAACATGGCAATGCGGCCTGTAGAATTATTTCGCATTAATATTAATAGCAAATATTCATAACCTTTCGCTTTTAAATCTTAATTTGCATGACTGTTAAACATTTTAACATAAGGTGAGGTTGTAAGAGTATTTTTGGAACGGGGCCAAGAGATAACGCAAACAATAACGAGTCCGTGAGTTGCTGGTGTTGAAGATTAGCATTCGTTGCTGTTATAACACTGCTTTATACTGGTGTGAAATAAATTTAACTTACTTATGAGTGGATTCGGGATTCATTTTATTTTAAACTAACCCATGACTTTCAATAGTATTTTTTATTGGATAGGGTGACAAACGAGCACACAGTCCACCTGATGGTAAGTAGTTGCTATGACCCATAGACACCTACATCTATCTTCGTTTGCGAATTAAAATGCAGATGCGTTGTCAGCCGTGAGGACTAAGATGGAATGCCTCTTTTCCAGTAAAAAGGGTCTCCGGTTCTCTACTCTCACCATACGAAGCACAGTAATGTTAAGCTACTATTTTACGCTGGTATTCTGTGAGAACGTGGTCCTTCCCCGCTCGAGCCGACCCATTTGTGCTACAACTATACTACTAATATAGTTGGAGCATGGCTTTACCACGTTTAATTTATTACGATTGAATTCCATGGGTTTTAATTTTTTTGCGCAGATCCCTAATTATTTTTCTATAATAAAGATAGCTTTAATTACTCCCTATAATATCAGCTATCTGTCAGTGAAAGTCCCTTCAAAATCGGTTCAGCTATTCCGGAGATTAGCCGGAACTAACAGACAGACAGACAAAAATTTTAAAAATTGTTTTTTTGTTATGAGTTCCGTATATACTTTCATATGCATTTAGTAAAAAGTTGTCATTTTGTCATTACAAATGGACACTTATTTATTTGTATAGAATAGAATAGAATAGAATAGAATAATTTTTATTCAATATACATTACATGTGTAATTCTTATTGAAAGTCATTTTTTACTTTACCACTGGTTCGAAAAAATACCCTCTGTCCTGGGAAGAACCAGCAAGAAACCCAGCGGGACATTTTTTTTTAAATAAATTTTACAATATAAATGATTACGAACTATTTACAAAATTTATTTTAGAAACTGCTTGGAAGCGACCACCTCATTCCCAGGGGTTATTATCAACCATGTATTCATTTATACTATAATAACCCTTTTTATACAGTTTCAGCTTAATAAAACATTTAAACTTGGTAATAGAGAGAACCTGTACACTTTCCGGGACCTTGTTGTAATAGCGTATACATTGCCCCAAGAATGAATTACTGACTCTGTGGAGTCGAGAAACTGGCATCACTAGCTTGTATAGATATAGATGTATAGAAGACTAGGGACTCGTCTTAGCTTAGCTTGTATATGATCAATTATCGATCAATGTGGCGTTATTTAGATCAAAGAACCTAAAACCTATTTAGTTTTAAAAAAAGATCTTCAAATTTTTAAATAAAATATACCCTAGAGCCCCCTAGGATTGCTTTCTATCTGTTCGTAAGGTATAATTACAATTGGTTCAACCGTTTTGAAGATTAGCCCGAACAGACTAACGGGCAGGCAGACAAAAATTTTGAAAATGATTTTAATGATTTTATTTCATACGAATAAACCCCTAAGCTCAATAAGGCAGTTATGTTGATATTACAGACATACACTTTAATTTTACCTAAAGGCATATAAATTATTTTTGTAGCGCTCCATTAATAAACGTAAAAATGTTTCTTATATCTGCCTGTAGGTCTTGTCAGTGGTGCTGACACATTAACAGCGCTGGCTTTTTTGTTGCTGAAATTCATTGTAATTATTTATCATTATTTATTTTTAAATAAAACTAATTTTACGGATTCTATCGCGTATATTAACTTATTTTTATCTTCCCGACGTTTCGGGTGCTGAACTGGTGTGAACATGTTCAAGATCGTCCCCGCCATTACATTAGATTTGATAGACCACAAATCCTCCCAAAAGAACACCGATTCCTCCCAAGGATGATTCGTGAGGCTATTGAAATTAAAAAACATCCTAATTTCAATAGAGAAGATGGATGGGTGCTGCCATCTGCTTGGGATCCCATAATCAATAAAATAAAATCCAAACCCAAGTATACCACTGCTAGACCTCAAGATACTGTAAGCTCATTCTGCGTAAATCGAACCAAAAATTAATATTAAAAAACTGAAGGTAGCCGGGCTAACTATGACAGCAGGACGTCAAACACCTTAGTCCCCCGTGGCCACGGGTGCTGGAAAGCACCCGAAACGTCGGGAAGATAAAAATAAGTTAATATACGCGATAGAATCCGTAAAATTAGTTTTATTTAAATGTGTAGTGTTCGCGTAAATATAAGAAATCATTATTATTTATTTTACTTCCATACGTATTTAAACTGCGTTGTATTGTAGTTTCAAATAAACAAAACTCCTTTCATTGTCGGTTATTTTTTGTAAAGAACTAGCGATCCGCCCAGTCTTCGCATGGGTGATTTCTGAATTTCGACAACAGCGCCACCTACCGGGTCCAATTGCGAATCATTTGGATTATCCACGGACCCACTTAAATACAAAAAAAATCATCAAAATCGGTCTAACCACTTTCGAGTTTTTGTGAGACTAACGGAGAGCAATTAATTTATATATATATATATATATATATATATATATATATATATAAATTATATATATATATATATAAGGGTGACAAAAGTGCACGCAGTACACCTAATGGTAAATGGATGCTGTGGTCCATAGACATCTATTATCGATTAAGAATCAAAATGCAGATGCGTTGTCACCCCTGAGATATAAGATGGAATGAATTTCAAGTAAAAAGTTTCTTTGGTTCTCTACACTCACCATACGCAAAGCAGCAGCATTGAGCTACTATTTTACGCTGATATTCAGTGGTCCTTCCCCGGTCGAGTTGAACCATTCGTGCCATGAGCATAATATAGAAAAATATAGAAAAAGTGCTCGTTTCTAACGGAATTCACGTGGAAACAACATAAGGGAATCGATATGTTTTCCGACGGATGGCGCTGTATCCACCTCGTTCACGCCAGACCAAGACCGATAACAGGAAGAAGTGTTAAAAGTAAGAAAAGTATTTGAATAAGATCATCATTAAAAGAATCAGGCGTTACTTTTCGGAAATCTATAGCGTAATAAAAAAATGTGTCTCACCTAATTTGAAGAGCGCGAACCCTCAATAATTGCGTCAACAATCCCCGTCACCACTAATCCCAGCAAGACTACTCCTAATACCACTACACTAGAAAAAACGGTAGTGTACCGTTGATAATACGACACGTTTTTTACGTGGTACATCCATGATGCAGCTATATTAATAGTAAGAGTATAGTTGTAGCACGAATGGGTCGGCTGGACCGGGGAAGGACCACGCTCTCACAGAATACCAGCATAATATTGCAGCTTAATGCTGTTGTGTTTCGTATGGTGAGTGTAGAGAACCGGATACCCTTTTTACGGGAAAAGAGGTATTCTATCTTAGTCCTCGCGGCTGGAAACGTATCTGCATTTTAATTAGCAAACTAAGATAGATGTAGATGTCTATAGGCCACAGCAACCACTTACCATTAGGTGGACTGTGTGCTCGTTTGTCACTATTATTCTATTAAAAAATGTGTTTTCTCCACAAAAGGTATCCTCAGATGAAGTAGACTATACAATTATTATATATATATCTTATTAAGCAGATCTTAAGCTAATTGATTTTTTAAACCGCTAATAAGATCTTCAATCAATGTTGACGAGTTAACAGTGTAGTAGCGGTGTAAGAATATCCACTACCCCATAGCATCTAGTGGACATCATAAGAGGCGATAGTGAGAAACTTAAATACGAATGAGCAGTAACATCGTCCTGATAACAGATCAAAATTTAAAAACTGCGGTTGTCTACCCGCTAGCTAAGCGTAGCAATTAAGTCAAATGCTCCTTATGACGGCAGAAGCCCATATTCAGCGGGAGTTTTTACGAGCTGTTGATGAAAAAGAAAATGATTGATTAGAAGCATGGTCCTTCGAGCCGACACATTTTTGTCCGCTAGCCAAGTGTGGCAATTAAGGCAAATGCTCCTTATGACGGCAGAAGCCCATATTCAGCAGTAGTCTTTTAGGAGCTGGTGAAGTAGAAGAAAATAGTTGATTAAAATATGGTCCTTCGAGCCGACACATGACTATCCGCTAGCCAAGCGTCGCAATTAAGTCCAATGCTCCTTATGACGGTAGAAGCCCATATTCAGCAGTAGTCTTTTAGAAGCTGGTGAAGAAGAAGAAAATGATTGATTTAAAGCATGGTCCTTCGAGCCGACACATGTCTATCCGCTAGCCAAGCGTATCAATGAATTCAAATGCTCCTTATGACGGCAGAAGCCCATATTCAGCAGTAGTTTTTACAAGCTGATGATGAAGAAGAAAATGATTGATTAAAAGCATGGTCCTTCGAGCCGACACATGTCTAACGGCTAGCCAAGCGTCGCAATTAAGTCAAATGCTCCTTATGACGGCAGAAGCCCATATTCAGCAGTAGTCTTTTACGAGCTGGTGAAGAAGAAGAAAATAATTGATAAAAACATGCTCCTTCAATCAGACACATTTGTGCTGAAATAACTATAGCGGAAGCGTCGCTCTACCACGTACGGAGATCTACCACGCATGTATTTTAATTGAATGCTTGTCTATCACGTGATAACTATGATTTCTGTCGTGGGCTTTTTTATAGGATAAGGATGACAAGCGAGCACACAGTCTACCTGATGATAAGTGCTGTGGCCCATAGACATCTACATCTATTCTTGCTTGCGAATGAAAATGCAGATGCGTTGTCAGCCGTGAGGACTAAAATGGAATGCCTCGTTTCCAGTAAAAAGGGTGTCCAGTTCTCTACACGTGGGTGTCGTAAAAGCGGCAGAAGGAAACTAAAACAGAAGATGGGCATTAGCGTCTTCCTGATAACATCTCAAAATTATTAAATCGTTGCCCACTCGCCTACCAAGCGTAGCAACTATGGAAAAAATCACCCTTTTCCCCATGAGACAATCTATCAGGAGGTCTATGCAGCAGGAGACTTAGAGGACTAGACTCAGACTCTAGGCTGTCATGCATGTATGGATGAATCTATCTCGTACCTATATATAAAATTAATGTTTCTGATCTACCACGTATATGCATAATATTTAAATTAAATGCCTTCTCAACTTTTATCCAACACACTCGCTGAATTGGAATTTAAGACTAGTGTGAGCACGCAGGCTTCATTTCCGGCTACGTGGTTGTAAGAACCCTATCGTATGCATCTTGCATGTGACCTGCAATATAACACATGACGTGTTTCGAACTGATTTATACCAAGTCTTATTTCCTACAAGGTTTTATTTATCATCTATTTTAGGGTAAGGAAAAAGATGTTTTTGAATTAATTATATAATATAAAAATAAGATGTTTTTGAAGAAATAAAGAATACGTTTATTCTTTGCTTCGTTCCCACATATATGTATAATATTACACTCTGTGATGTCTTTCATTTACTTCTTTTTCGAAATATTTCTGTGGCTTAAACTAATATAACCGTGTAGTGGCAGTGTAAGAATACTCCATACCCCATATATGCATAGTCTCGAAGTAGTCGAGAGAGGTGACAGAGTGAAACAAACCAAAAGATGAGCAGTGACGACTTTCTAATAACAAAATAAAGTGCGGTTGCCAACCCGCCCGTCAAGCGAGGCAAGTATAGTAAATATTTCCTCTATGAGGTAATCTATGGGTGCCGCCTATATTTAGCTGTTGACTTTTTATAAGGTGTTAGTAAAAAGCTAATGAGCACTAACTCTATGGATATAATTAATCTAAAACATTTGATTTTCATGATCACAATTAATAAAATAATTCTTACAATAATATTATAATGATAAGAACCAACCATAACCATTAGGCTAAGGATCCACTAGATGAAGTAACAAGATGGTAAGAGATGCAAGAAGTCAATGAATAGAATGAGTACAATGATTTGTTATTCAATATTGATTAATATATATCTTTAAAACACCGCAAAAAGAGGAGATCAAAATAATCGAAATCGAAGTAACACAGTTTTCATAAAAATTACTGCAATTCCCTTTAACCAATATTGGTAAGATAAAAAATACAAAATGGTGGATTCAAACCCATAACCTTTTGAGTTCGCGTTCCGCACCTTGCCATTAGAATGGTAGTGTTACTGTCGCTTACTACACTGTATTCTATCTCATTCTCTAGCAGGCTAAATCTTACACAGTATACGTTTGTCTCTTTTTACTGTCGCTAATTCGTTTCATCCAGTTTAAAATCATAACGATGCTAATGAAGTTTTTACTTCAAAAATAATATTGAAACCATCATCTTGGAAATCCTCGAATTAACACATCGTCTGCTTTAAACATGATTTATAAAATTATTTTGCATATATTAAAATAATTTTACTAATTTAAAACAAGTTTGGCACATTTAATTACAATAAAACTTTCTAAACTTTAAGGCTTTAGGACGCCGGTTGGGTTGGTATAACCCTCTCATACATATTTTTGTCGCATAGCAGGAACGCATTCCTTGTTCCGGTTTGAAGATAAAGTTAAATACAGACCGTGAGATATTTCATTTTATTCTTTAGAGGTGACAAAAGTGAATCGTAGATATTTGAACTGAAAACTTCTTCAGAACTGATGTGATTTGAAACTTGATGAAACGAAACAGCGACATTTAAGCCCAAGAAAACGAAAGATAATTATTTTTCTAAAATATAAGTAGTCTAAGTTACTCCTTATAACATAAGCTATCTGTCCGTGAAAGTCCCGTCGAAATCGGTCCAGCCGTTTCGGAGATTAGCCGGAACAGACAAACAGACAGACAAACATTTTAAAAATTGTGATTTTGTTATAATTACCGTATATAATTTCATATGCTAAATGCATATGAAATTATAAACAGCTGGTATTTTGACATTACAAACAGACACTTCAATTTTATTTATTTGTATAGATTAGTCGTGTTTAGGCCATCTAGCGTCTGTTTTACATATCTACCACCTTGAACCTCAATCAATTTATGTTCAATAAACTGACTTTACCTATAGAACGAAGTAGATTTTACGCTATTACAAAGCAATTTTATGAAGGTACACTTCTATCGCGTGGGAACTGTACACATGTTATTTTTTATAGAAATAAGTGTAACATACGAGCACATAATTTACCTGATATATATACATATATATCTATGATCGATTAAGAATCAAAACGCAAATGATTTGTCGCCCTTGAGGGCTACGTGTAAAAGTATACTTTTGATACACTGTAACAGTAATGGTGACTCTAATGCAATATGCACGGTGATAGGATTTTTTTTCTGCCGACTTCAAAAAGGAGACGGTACTCAATTCGACTGTATGTTTTTTTATGTGTGTTACCTCATAACTTTTTACTAGGTGAACCGATTTCGATGATTTTTTTTATTTGGAAGCTGGTACTTCACATGTGGTCCCATAAGAATTTGATCAAGGTCCAGAACCAATAGTTTTTGAAGTTATTCTTAATAATTTATATTGAAGTCGGCTGTACAAAATTTTTATTTTTAAATTATCTATCTAGTAGTCCGTGTCCGTGCTTGCGCTGCTGTTTGAAAGGAATGAAGAGCCAGTTTAATTATCGGCTGTGAGGCATTTTATATCAGTCCTTATAATTGAAAAAGGCTGTGAGACTTTACACTTTAGTCCTCAGAGATGACAACGCATCTGTTGCCGTCTTTTGTTGGTTTTAGATGTCCGTGATTTTGATTTTTACTTATTATAAGCTAGTGCTTGGCCACAATCCCACTTACTACCAGGTAAGTGGTGATGCAGCCTTAGATGGTAAATCGCACTGTCTTATCGTAACAAAAGCCTATTCACTCTTGCCTCGAAGACGCCTAGATTGTATTCGGACGGAAAGATAGACGCCGGCAAATTATTCCACTCCTTTGCTGTACGCATTACAAAAGATGAAGCAAACCGTGTGGTTCTAATACGTGGAATATCGACAACAAAGCAGTAGCAACTTGCCATCAGGTGGACTGCACAGGAGTTTGCTTGTCATTTCAATTAAGAAAAAAGTACGTACGTAACTCTCCTTCTTGAGACATTAATTATTTTTTTTTACTGCCTTTGACTGAATTTATTTATTCGACTGCCTCGTCGGTTTAGAGGTTGTAAACGCGACTGCTGATCATGAGGTCCGGTTTCGAATCCCGAGTCGGGCTAAGAAAATCAGTTATTTAGTTTTTTTTGTCAAGACATTCTCAGTAGCTGCCCTGAGTCAGAAAGTTGCGGGGTTTCACCCTCGTGGCTCGCAAAGTACGTTAGGCCGTTGGTCCCATGCGTGATTTCTCTCTGTTCGTATCGATTTGCCGTCCCATCGGACTATGAGATTGAGTAAATAGAGATTACACCTGTGTTTGTGTATAGATTTTGGCACTATAATCCTGTACTGCGAAAATGGCTAGTCTCCGTTATGACTGCCCGTCTTGACCGAAAGTCGGATTCTTATTTCTTTTTCAAAATTTACTTCACCAGATTCTCCATCGGTGTCCCAGTTCCCATTCGTTTGAATTTAAATCAGGTGCGACCTTTTCGTGCATTCTCATTCCATTCTCTCATTCACTTTTCCCGTCAAAAGTGGTCACCGTCAGGTTTGGGTCGTGGGAAGTATTTGCGGTTACGTGCTCTGTGAACTCTCAGCTTTATTGGTTTTCATTACATTGGAATAAAATATTTCACTCATAGTTTGTGGGCGTCACGCTTTTAAACATAATTTAGTTGTTAGTTTTGTTTAATTTAACTTTATTATTGTTTATTGGACCAAGTATTCCGTTTAGCTGTTTATAATGTAGATATTTAACAAAATAAAAGTTTTACCTGTTGGGTTAACCTCAGTAATTCAAACATTGATAAAGTTTTTAAGGGTTCCGTACCTTAAAAGGAAAAAACGGAACACTTTGTTGTCCGTCTGTCTGTCTGTCTGTCAAGACCCTTTTTCTCAGGAACGCGTGGAGGTATCAAGCTGAAATTCATATCAAATACTCAAATCTACTGTCCCTTAGAGTTGTGAAAAAATCAAACATCTAAGCTTACACAATCAAAAGATACAGCCATTTATGCCGCAAACTTTCGAGATTCGCAAGGGAATCAAAACCTACAGGGTACTTCCCGTGAACTCAGAATCTTGAAATTTGGTACGAAGCAACGTATTATAGCACAGATAAAGGAAAAATTGCGAAAAGCATAAATTTTTAATTACATCATATACTTGGCCGGTTTTTTTTTACAAGTAAGAATGACGAACAAAGAATCTCACAGAATAGCAGTGTAAAATAGCAGTTCAAAGCTGCTGTGTTTTGTATGGTGTGTGTAGAGAACAGGACACTCTTTTTACTTTAAGAGAGGCATTCCATCTTGTACCTTACGGGTGACAGCTCATCTGCATTTTTATTCTTAATCGAGAATAAATGTAGATGTCTATGAGCCACAGTATCCACAAACCATCAGGTGGACTGTGTGTTAGTTTGTGACCCTTATTCTATAAAAAACACTTGTTTGTCTGTGTACTTAGGTACAGATTTCTCTAGATTAAAAGTAGAAATTGTGGCCCGTAATAAGAATAAAATTCCCTGAGGACAGCATGGAATATCTTGTGACCACAAAAACCTCGGGTTCATCGGTTCTAGTTACTCACCATAATATGAAACATAACAGAATAATTGATTTCTTATACATTACACATTAAATAAAATAATTTTTATGAATATTGTCGTGTTTATTTTACTTATTTTAATTCCATTCAAACCCGCGTGAAAGCACATACAACCGACGTGAGGCACCGACGCTCTGGGAAGTATGCAGTCTGTGAACATGTTCAAGATTGTCACCGCCATTACATCAGATTTAATAAACGACAAATCCTCGCAAAAGTACACCGGTTCCTACCAAGGATGATACGCAAGGCCATTGACATTAAAAAACATTTTAATTTTAATAGAGAAGATGAATGGGTGGTGCCATCTGCTTGGGATCCTATAATTAACAAAATTAAATCCAAACCCAAGCATACCACTGCAAGACTTCAAGATACTGTGAGCTCATTCTGCGTAGATCGAAAATTCAAAAGCTGAAGGTAACCGGTCTAACTGTGTCATCGGGACGTCAAACAGTCCCCCACGTGACCAAGCGTTGCTGTAAAGCACTCGAAACGTCGCGTTGTCGCTCTCTAAAACGGCTTTAATGATTTCGAGGAAATTTATAATATAGGGATTTACAGGAGCGAAATGTCGATCCAACCAGGTATCATTTCTGAAAAAAATCGTTTTCTTCGTATTTTCACAGATAAAACTACAGGCTTGACTTGCCCGCGTAATATGATAATTCCATCTGAGAAATCATCTTTTCACCAGATTAAATGCTAGAGCGGCTACCAAGCCAGAGCAATGAGTTTTACGTACTTTTATGTATATTTTTTTATTATTCTAGCCTAGCTGGAAAAAATAAATTATTATGGACAAATAAAAAGTTATGTTTGCTGAATTCGGTACATTTTATGGCGCTATGCGCAAGGCTTTGCTCGGAATATATATAATTACAGTAGTCTTATAGGAAATGCTTGTTTTATTACCATTTCAACAGTGCTAGAGCCACGCGGCAGCTTTTGCTGTCGCACGGATGAGCCCGCCCGAACCGGGGTGGTACCACGACCTCACAGATATCAGCGTGAAGTAGAGGTTTACCTCTGCGTTTCGCTTGGTGAGTGCAGGTGGCCGGAGGCCCTTTTTACTGGAAATGAGGCATTACATCTTAGTCCTCACGGGTGACAACACATCTACATTTTGATTTGTAATAGAGGATAGATGTAGATGTCTATGGGCCGCAGCAAACACTTACCATCAGGTGGACTGTGTGCTCGTTTGTATTACAACACAGTCACACATATCTGTTTAATTTGTTTTTTAATCGTTAAAAGAAAATATAATATTTTTGTACTGTTATTAAAATGTATATATTTTATATCTAACTGGTCTCTAAGAAATGGCTCTATTTGGATGCAACTGTGTTCTTAGATAATATTTACTTTACAAGTTTCTCTAGATAAATGTAAAACTTGATAATTTTTTTCTAAATCTCTGGTGCTCGGTGCAAAAATTTCGGTTACGGCGGCCAGTTTCAACGATGACAGAGCTATCTGCGTAGGATAGGATTGTAGTGCCCTAGTGTATGCGAGGGCACAGGTACACTCTCTATTCTCTCATTCTCCTATTCCGATGGGACAGTAATCCGAAATCATCAGAGAGGTAGCGACTACTTTACTTACTTTCTTTCCGAGTTCCGTTGGTGTAAAGTAACTTTCTGACAGAAATAAATTGTTCATAGCAGCCTGGCTATGAAGAATTTCTTGTCAGAAAAACTCAATAACTGATTTAGCCCGACCCAATTTTTATAGGATAGGGTAAAAAACAAGCACACAGTCCACTGGATGGTAAGTGGTTACTGTGACCCATAGACATCTACATCTATCCTCAATAAATAATCAAAATGCAGATGCGTTGTCACTCGTGTGGACTAAAATGGAATGCCTCTTTTCCTTAAGCTGCTATTTTACGCTGGTATTTTGTGAGAGCGTGGTCCTTCCCCGGTCGAGCCGACCCATTCGTGCTACAACGATACTACTAATATAGCTGCAGCATGGCTATACCACGTCTAATTTTTTCACGGACTTGAACACAAGACGTCAAGATCGTCAGGCGCTCTTTGTAATTTTTATTATTTAACCATTCATTCATACGTGCCTATTATATGTTTATTTTATTTTATATTTTATAGGATAGGGTGACAAACGAGCACACAGTCCACCTGATGGTAAGTGGTTACTGTGACCCAAAGACATCTACATTTATCCTCAATAAAGAACCAAAATGCAGATGAGGCATCACCCGTGAGGGCTAAGATGGAATGTCTCTTTTCCAGTAAAATGGGTCACGGGTTGTCTTCATTCACCATACGAAACACAGCAGTATCAAGCTACTTACTGCTGCTGAACATGGCTGAGAGTGAACTTTTTGCTGGAAAAGGTTATACTGATTTCTATCGGAAGGCTTAGGATTTTAAGACATTTTCCAAAGTGACCTCTTACGGTACCTACCGTACAAAATGTGGTGATGGATTTTCTCACCTATCACTTCATCATCATTATCATTATAAGAGATCGAAGTGGACTGTACTTATTTATTACTGTAGCTAGTGGACTGTATTGATTATGTTGACTGACCGATCTGAGGTAAACTATGCTAGGGGACTGCTCGAAGAAAAGATGGTACTGTAGAACTATATTATATTCAATTATTTACCATGGTTGGGCACTATTGCTAACTGTGCTAATATGTACAGAGAGATCTTCACTTATGGAGTCTTAAGTCTTCTTTTTTCAGTGCCGCTTCCGAGAATGAACCGAGAATGAACAGTTCGCAGACCAAAACGCCCTTCTTATATCCCGCAAGAGAGCGTCTCAGTCTGTGAGTAGTGCCGCGCGACGATGCTGCACGCCCATTGGTCGTCGCTCGGCTCCGGTGCGCGGGGTGTGCGGGGCGCAACGGGGTATGAAGGGGCGACGGGGCGGCGGGTCTCTAGCTGTCTGCAACAATCATTATTTGTAGGATTGTAGGAATGCCCCATAGATTGTCTCACAGGGAGATATTTGCAATAGCTGTCACGGTCGACAGGCGGATAAAGGTTTTAATTACTTTGAGCCTAAAGGTTTTAATTACTTTGAGCCTTTACCAGGAAGATGCTGCTACCCATCTCTCGTTTCAGTTTCCCTTTGTCGCCTCGTATGACACCCACGGGATGATATGGGGTAATGGATTAGTTTACGCTACCACCAAAAGCTGCTTCTAAAAGAGATTTCAATATTATATTATACTTTTTAGATGACAAGTTTCTAATTTTAATATTTTATTGTATAACATAGGCATTGTAATGTAAATTAATGTTTAAAAAAGTCCTGCTGAGTCTCTTGTTGGTTCTTTCCAGGGCATAGGGTTTTATGTATCAGCGGTTAAAACAAAAATTATTTCAACAAGTATTCTTGTAACGTAAGTATATTGAATACAAATTATTCTATAATTATCTTTTTGTCATTTAAAAAAACTTCACAGAGAAAAACTAGGAATTCCTTCTGTATCTTTGACGCAATTTAAATACGAACATTGCACAAGACCAAACATCCTATATGTAGTTAATAAAGTTTATTCTTAAAAAAAACCTGTTTTCAAAGAATAAGCACACCTAACATAAGTTAAAGACTGCACATCAATAAATTTTCTCGCTAAGTAACGTAAATGAAAACTAAGGGCATGCTTTTAGAATCGGAGTGCTCAGAAGTTACAGAATAAACACTAGTTGCACGGTAGTCCTCTTAAGTTCTATTTAATAAGTGTGAGTGTATTGCGTACATGATTCGCATGTTTATTTTGTTATAGAATGGGTGACAAACGAGCATACAGTCCACCTGATGGTAAGTGGTTGCTGTGAACCATAGACATCCACATCTATCCTCAATAAAGAATCGAAATTTAGATGCGTTCTCACCCGTGAGGACTAAGATGGAATGCCTCTTTTCCAGTAAAATGGGTCTCCGGTTCTCTACACTCACAACACGAACCGCAATAGTGTTAAGCTGCTATTTAACGCTGGTATTCTGTGAGATCGTAATTCTTCCCCGGTCAAGCCGACACATACGTGCTATAACTATACTATTAACATAGCTGCAGCATGGCTCTACCATGTAAACATGTTTATAATTATGAACGACTTAATGATTTATCTATTCTATTCTATTGATATATATTAATCTGGGAGATTCTCATAATTGTTCACTCCGTTCTTCCGCTAATCTTCCTCACTCCTTCACACCGCACTGATTACTGATCTCACTCTTTCGCCCTGACGGCCATCATACTCTGGAACGACATTCTTCTTGACATTAAGAAAGCTCTCAACAAGTTTAGGTAAAAAAATGAAAGTCCACGAACTGTCAAATGATTGAACACATTGATTAGGTCTTTGAAAATCATATTTAGGTTTGTCTAGTCATTTTTCATTTTGAATGACCATTCACGATCTATAACGATTTAAAGTTGGTTAGTGACGATTTTACCTTAAATTTTCAAAACTTGCAATAAATCAGTGATAAACTTCTTATATAATCGTATAATGGGTATTATTAGCATTTTTTAAAGCAGTGTTAACCTTGTTTGTAACTTATTTTATATTCCTGACGTTTCCAGTACTTTACCGCACCCATAGTCACGGGGTGGACTGAAGTGTTCGACGTACCAATGTCATACGTAGTCACGGTAGTCCTTATAACTTCTATTTAATCATGGATGATAATAACCCCTGGAAATAAGGTGATCGCTACCAAGCTATTTCTAATTCGTTGTGTTGTTAATTTGTGTAACATACATGATTGTAAGCTGTTGTTAAAAAAAGAGTCCCGCTGGGTTTCCCGCTAGTACTTCCCAGGACAGGGGCTTTTTTGAACCAGTGGTAATTAAACAAAAGAGTGACTTTTAATAAGTATTATTTATAATCTTTATTGAATAAAAAAGTTTGTGTTAAATGAGTGCGTAGTACATTATTTCCATATTTATAATTACGAGTGCCTTTTTCTTTATTGATTACAGAACTAACAGCACGTTATAAAATATAAAACAGAAATTCTTCAATAGTGCTTAATGCAAATAACATGCTCTTAATTTATATACATATACATACATGCTATCGCTTGGAGTAATTGTAATTTGCAGCTGTATTATAGTTGTAGCACGAATGGGTCGGCTCGACCGGAGAAGGACCACGCTCTCACAGAATACCAGCGTAAAATAGCAGCTTATAGCTGTAGTCTTCCGTGTGGTGAGTGTAGAGAACCGGAGACCCTTATTACTAGAATGGAGACATTCCATTTTCGTCCTCAAGGGTGACAACGTATAGACATTTTTATTTTGAACCGAGTATAAATGTAGACTGCGTGTTCGTTTATAAATCTTATCCTTTATATAAAAAAGCAAATGTAGTTTTATTTCAAGTCTAATAAAAAAATTAAAAAAATACATTCCTCTCAAACCTAGCAGACTGGAATTTACAAAAAAACGAGTGTTTAACAGTACAACTTTTGGTACTATCAACTCGTGTTCATTTTTGCATGTACACCAGTCCTCAGCCGAGGCGATATTAGTACTTTCCATGAGCAGACTAAAAATTAAGATTCACTTGAAACATAGAAAATGTGCAAGCTGAACTTTGTTACTTTTTTTACCTCAGACTCGGAAACAAAATGCGGAGAACAAAGTTGACTTGCCTTAAATACATTTCAATTGAACTTGATTATTTTTTGAATACGTGGTAAAATATGCTGCAATTATATTATAATTGTTGCACGAATTGAACGGTTGACTTGACCTAGGAAGGGCCACACTTTCTTATTATACCAGTGTGAGACAGTAAAATAATATTGTTGTGCTTCGTTTGTTGTAGAATAGAATAGAATAGAATGGAATAGAATAGAATAGAATAGAATAGAATAATTTTTTATTCAATATTGATTATTACATAATACTTATTGAAAGACATTTTTTACTTACCATTTTGTGTAAATAACTGGAAACAATTTTTAATGGAAACTAGGTATTCATTCTTAATCGTGAAGGGTTTGAGCTGAATTTTGATTCATAATTGAGAATAGTTTTATATGTCTATGTGGTATAGCATACACTTATCATCAGGCGGACTGTGTGTTCGTTTGTCATCCTCATCCTTTAAAAAAATAAGTTTTCCTGTCCGCAAAATAGTCTACTATTGACTATACTGCTTATTGCTATCACTGCTACTGACTAGTTCAACAATAAAAATGTTCATATTCTTAATTAAAAAAAACTTACATATTATTGCTTAAGAATTTTTATCCTTTTGCGCCTACCATTATAATTCACAACGCCCGGGATGGAGCATGGCATTAAGTCCGCACTTTGTAACCCATTTATTTAAATTGATAGCATTAAAGAATAAATAAATAAATACATTTATTTTAAATATATTAGAAGGTGCAAGGTTTTAAATATATTTGCAGGTGGCCGGAGGCCCTTTTTACTGGAAAAGAGGCATTCCATCTTAGTCCTCACGGTTGACAACGCATCTGCATTTTGATTCGCAAACGAGGATAAATGTAGATGTCTATGGCCGCAGCAACCACTTACCATCAGGTGGACTGTGTGCTCGTTTGTCACCCTTATCCTATAAAAAAAAGATGGATGTTGCGTGGGTGTCGTAATGCGGCAGTGGGAAAAATATCAGGAGATTGGCAGACACGTATTCCTAATAACGACTTAAAATAAAAAATAAAAATTGCGGTTCCAACCCGCTTGCCAAGCGTGGCAATTGATTTGATCAAAAATACAATGACGTCCTTGACTGCTTTTATCATACAATTTCTACAGAGGATGACTTATCTATACTTTTCACTCCCAATTAAAAAGTTGTTTCAATTGACCAGAGTGTTTATGGTCCAATTTGGACAAAAAATATGCCCTGATTTGTCAACTTTTTATTTAAAATAGTTCTTTATGTAGTGTCCAAATAATTCATCTATTTATGACCAAGAGCATCAAGAGCCGTGGCAGCTCAGGGATTAAACGGTCGCTTTTAATTTTAATACTATGTGAATCTCATGTTTTATCGCGCTAACACTAATGAAATTTTAAGAGTTGATTAACATCGTGCACGGTGTGAAGGAAAACATCGTGAATAAATTGGCATGTACATAAAACATAAACATAAACACTCACGCCTGTCACCCAGAGGGGTAGGCAGAGACTACGGACTTCCATTTGGCACGATCCTGACAGACCTCTCTCGCTTCTTCCACATCCATATACCTACGCATACACGCTCGTCGGTTAAAGGTACTCTTGATTTGGCCCATTTTCAATATATCGCCAATTTGGTCGATAAACTTTCGCCTAGGGCGACCCTTCCCGACTCTGCCGTTCACATCTGCAACATAAATTTTCTTTGTCACTCTTTCCTCATTCATTCTTTCTACATGACCAAACCACCGAAGCATTCCTTTCTTAATCCTGGTCACAACATCATCTTGCAAACCACACTCTTCTCTTATTAAACAATTTCTCACTCTGTCATTCAGATTCATCCCTAACATACTCCTTAATGACCGCATTTCTACAGCATTTATTCTACTCTCGTGCTTCTTCTGCCACACCCAACTTTCACTACCATACATTAAAGTAGGCACTAACACAGCATTGTGAATTGCCATACGTGCCTTTTTGGACACATTCTGACTTTTCACAATAGAGTGTAGAGCCCCATTCACTCTATTTCCTGCATTCACTCGTCGTTCTATATCCTTATCATAACTACCATCCCTGCTAAACACACATCCCAAATACACAAACTCATCTACTTGCTCTACCAACTCCCCTTCTATTCTTATTTCACATATCGTTTTACTTTCTTCTCTTTCAAAAACCATAACTTTCGTCTTACTTGCGTTCACTTTCATTCCCTTTTCTTTTAATGTCCTGTTCATTAATGTAACCATCATTTGCAACTCGGCTGCCGACGACGCAAGTATGACTTGATCATCGGCGTACAAAAGGCATTTGACGGTTAACTCACCCATTCTTAACCCGCATTCTTCTACTTTCAAATTTTCCAAACAACTGTCCATAAATAGGTTGAACAGCCACGGGGAAGCCACACAGCCCTGTCTGACACCTTTATGGATGCCAAACCAGTCCGAGTAGGCCCCGTTGATCCTGACACAGGCACTAGAGTCCCTATATAGTGACTTCAATGCCTGTATCAAGCCAGCGCTCAACCCAAATGTGTTCAGTGTTTGCCATAACACATCCCTATCCACTCTGTCATAAGCCTTCTCCAAGTCTATGAACGCACAAAAAACTTTTTGGTTTTTGGCCAAAAACTTCTCCGCGATCATGCGCATGGAAAAGACCTGATCCGTACATCCCATTCCCTTTCTAAATCCCGCTTGCACATCCCAAATTTTTCCATCAGTTTCTTTCATAACTCTTTCAATTAGTACCTTAGCATACAGTTTCCCCACAATGCTAAGAAGGCTGATACCACGGTAGTTTTCACAGTCCTGCTGTGATCCTTTTCCTTTATATATTGGTACTATCACGGCTTTGCACCAGTCTCCCGGTACCCGCTTAAGTTCCCAACATAAATTAAACAAGGTGTACAGCAGGTCTGCTACCACTCCTTCTCCAGCCCTTAGCATTTCGTGAGATACTCTATCATAACCGGCTGCCTTACCTGCTTTCATACTTTTCATTGCTTTCATTATTTCATCTATACTTATATCTCTATCTATTTCCTCTTCTTCCGGAATTTCTATTTCATTTAATTCAAACGTTTCATCACTCATAAACACGCTTTCAAAGTATTCCTTCCATCTCCTTAAACTCAAAACTTCGTTATTCAGAATACGGCCATTCTGGTCTCGTATAGCATTCATTCTAGGCTGTTTTGAATGTCCCCTGGTAGTTCTTACGAGTTTCCAAAACATTTTAATGTTTGCCTGTAAGTTATCCGATATTCTTCTATCATTCTTATCCGTTCTTTCTTGCTTTTTCCTTTCAACTACTTCTTTTACTCTCTTATTTAGGTGTCTAAAGACTGCCTTTTTCTTTTCAATATCACCATTCATACTGCTAGAATTACTAGCCTTGGTTGCTAGTAAATCTAGCCATGCTTTCTTCTTTGCTTCAACTTCCATCCGTACCTCATCATCCCACCATAACGTGTTATTTTTCCTTTCATTCTTTCTCTTACTTACACCACATACTTCGGTAGCTGCATCCACTAAACCTTTCTTGACATTATACCACACAGTCTCCAAGTCTAAATCATTCATACACAATTCAGCCACACCACTTATATTTTCTCTCAATCTACATTTGAACTTCTCTTTCACACCTTCATCTTGTAACCTCTCTGTTCTTATACGCTGTAACGCAGTGGTAGACACAGATGTCCGATGCCTCCAACGTCTGAAAAGACCATTAATTCGGCATAAGACCAGGTAATGATCCGTCCCTACGTTAGAGCCCCGGTAAACCCTTGTATCTACCACCGTGCTCCTCATTCTTTCGTCAACAATTATGAAATCTATCATACTTCTATCATCACCTCTTTCCCATGTATACGTGTGAATCTTCTTATGACGAAAGAAAGTGTTCGTCACAAAAAGACTCTTTTCCACGCATACGGCGAGAAGGCTTTCACCATTCTCATTTATACTTTCATCACCAAACGTTCCCAATATCCTTTCATAACCAAGCCTCCTCACCCCAACCCTTCCATTAAAATCGCCTAATATCACAATATTTTCATTTACCTTGCATTTCATTAGCACCATCCTTACCAACTCCCAAAACTGCTCTCGGATATAAGTGGGCTTAGACATGTCTGGGGCGTAGACCCCTAAAACAAACAACTTCTTTAAGCCCACTTTCATTCGTATCCATAGCAGTCTCGGGCTTACACATTCATACTATTTCACACAATGACCCATTCTTTCTGAAAGGATGATACCGACTCCCTGGCATGCCCGCTCGGTCTCGTCTACACCAGACCAGTACGCGGAATACATGCCATGTGTAGTGACATCCTTTCCCTTCCGTTTCGTCTCATTTACACATAACACGTCTATTCCTCTATCATGCATCATATCGCATACTTCATCCATCTTATCATTCATTCCTCCACATACATTCAATGTAGCCAGACGGGCTTCCGCAATCCACTTTTCGCCCCTCCGGGGGACAGAACGTGACGGGTGGCGAACCTCGTCGCCGGTTTTCCTCCCGGAGATTCTTCGCACCCCTGCCCCATTAAAGGGGCGCCGGGAACTCGGGGCCATTTCTTTATTTCTATGCCTCATGGTGCGAAAGTAGGGTGTGGTATTTTCTTCCGCCGCTACCACACGGCGAGGAGCCGAGTCAGTTCTTTCGGCTTGTTTGAGAACAAAAATTTAAAAATCGCGTGGCGTGACTTGCTTGCCCTTAAACCCTCAGATATGAGAGGAGACTTATGCACAGCGGTGGGACGTAGTGTAAGGACAGGTGTGTGTTGACTTACGACGTACAAAGTCAAATTATTAAATCACGTATTTTTCAGTTATGAATTTGTATGTAACCAATACATTTATTTCTATCGTTGATAAGGTATATAGGTGAATTCTACCAGACGTGACCTCTGGGGTTGGGAGTATTTGGAGTGGAGGCCTCAAATACCTAGTAATGTAACCTCCGAGGAGAACGATGACTAGGAAATGGTTCCGAGACATTGTGATAGCACCGCAAGAATGTTGGGGGCAGCAAGTACCACCCCGGGACGTGCTTTAATAAAAAAAGTGAGAGGGGCCCTCGTCGGGGTTCTGAATAGGGATCCCGGGACCGCTAGTATACGCTGATGGAGAACAGGTTAGCTGGTAAGAGTTCGGCATAAATTTCTCCTCGATAAAAAGGTATATACATTTATACTCGCAATTAAGCCTGAAAACTATCATAAAGTACATTGTTTCTAGTAAAACGAGTCTTATTAAGAGCAGCGTTATGCTGTTATTTCACGTTGGTATTCTGAGAGAGCGTAGACCGTCCTCGGCGAGGCGACACATTCAAGCTACAGCCAAAATATAGCTGCATCGTAGCTAATACCGTAGCGTACTTTTAAAATTTTATGGTTTAACTAAGCAAGCACAGCAGTGACAGTAAAAAAATAATACACGGAAGGAAAGCACGTAAAATATTACCGCATATTAACTTAAGATGTCTCCGCAATTTGCCAAACCAAGGTGCCACAACTCTAACTACTTCAGACTGTCGTGCACGGGAAATTAATCTTTTATGTTAGTTAACTTTATGAGTTTGTAGAATGTATTGTTAGTTTTAAAATTTTAATTACATTATTTATTTATTTCAAACTCTTATAGTTTACTGCTGAACATAAGCCTCCTCAGTAATTTCCTGATAATAGCAACATTTTCTAATTGCCGCGGTTGGTAGGCGTGTCGGTAACCGGTTTTTTTTAGTATTTTTTAGGAAAACACTGCTGCCCGTTTCCTGGTTTATTTTACAACACAATATGAGCCACTACACGGTCAAATTTAAAATTAAAATTTAACTAATATTAATTAAATATTGTACCTATTTAATTTAATTTAATTTATAATTAGCTATTCCCCGCGACTTCGCCCGCGTGGAGTTATATTTCGCGGAATCCTAAAATAAAAGCAGCCCAAGTTACTCCTTATAACATCAGCTATCTGCCAGTGTGTATAAATATTGACATTAATATTTATACGATACTAACGTCACTCAATTTTTTGCCTTCCCGGAACCCCTCCACTAACACTTAAACTTTATGGTATGATACTAAAGTTCAAATTGACTTTTAAGTATTGTTACGAATCTTTTGTATGGGAATACAGAAAAGTGTTTTTCTCTCCGTAAGAACCATCTTCGTACTTCAAGAAATATTATAAAAAAAGAATTAGCGAAATCGGTTCAGCTGTTTTCGAGATTTGCGCTTAGCAACACATTCAGCGGTTAATTTTTATATTATAGATTTTTCGTTACATAAAATAGTATGAAGTATTTCGAAAAATACTATTTCAAAGAATTTAATGGCGGTGTAAGAAAATTCACCACCGTATTCCGTCCCTAAGATAGATGTCGTAAGAGGCCACTATGACATATATCAGAATGCTGCAGCCATACTATGAGTAAGTATAATATTTAATAATTTAATTAAACGAACAAAGAAGGGACAGTACAAAAATAATGCACGGAAGAAAAGCACTTCCTCACTCTGCATGTTGCGTATTGGCGGAATTCCGAAACGGAATACTCAAATATGCCGTTTCCTCATATTTCCTCACGTGGCAGGATCCGAATCCGGATTGAACGCGCTCTTTAAAATATAGTGAGCTTTTAGCCCCTGTGCTACTGATTTTGATCCAACCCGGGATTCGAACCCAGAACCCCATTATAAACAATCGCACTCACCACCCCTAGACCAACGAGGAAGTAAACGGCCAACAAAAAAAATTATAAAAGTTTTTGGTCCTTTGAACCGGATAAAAGTGGTTACACACCACTACAAAATCAATAAAGAACATAATAATGGAAAACTTGCTCATAATCACAAAACGTTCAATAAAATGCTAACCCATTTACCAGAAGCCTCTATTAGAGACAGATATTAAAATAATAGAGTTCCATTAAATACTGAGCACTGAATTGCGGAGTTTTAGAAACTAAGTGATTTCACTTAAGTATTGTCTACTTAGTGATAGGATAGTTTTAGAATCTTACTTAAATGAAGATATATTTTACTACTTTTGTGTTGCTCTTCCCAACACAAGCTCTTTCAATTAATTTTAACAGTGAAAAATAAAACAAATTTTACGGTTTTTATCGCGTGGTTTTACCACAGAAAAACTTCAGTCCTCTTCTGTGACAGTTTTGGTCACAGAAGAGGACTGAGGTGTTTGATGTCTCAATGTCATTTTGAACCGGCAACCTTCAGCTATTGAATATTAATTTTTAAACAGAGTTTCTCAAAATGGACCAAAAATAAATATTCATAGGCTGATGGTTGAACTCAGAATAGTATCTTAAAATCTTGCAGTGATATACTTGGGCTTGAATTTAATTTTACTAATTATAGGATCCCAGCCAGATGGCACCCTTTCATCTTCCATGTTGAAATTTGGATGTTTTTTTTTAAATTCATTAGTCCCGCAAACGCTCAAACTAATTAATATTCGACCATACCAGCTATATATAAAACCAAACACTTATCGCGAGCTTTCAAAACTTTGAAAAGATTTTCATTAAAAGTGTTTTGTTTTCTTTTTAAATATGCAATTTTATAGTTTGAAAGAGTGACAAAACAGCACACAGTTCATATATGGATGCTATGGCCCATAAATATTTACATTTATCCTCAGTTAAGCATCAAAATGCAGATGGGTTGTCACCCCTGAGGACTAAGATGGAATGCCTCATTTCCAGTAAAAAGGGTATCCGGTTATTATTACATACGAAATACAGCAGCAGTAAGCTGCTATTTTATGCTGGTAATCAGTGAGAGCGTGATCCTACCCCATTTGAGCCGACCCATTTGTATTAAAACCATAATACAGCTGCAGAATCGCTCCACCACGTTCAAATTAAATATGTAGTTTTATGGTTATAAAAAGGGTGACAAAAGAACACACAGTCCACTAGATGTTAAGCCGTGGCCGTGGCTAATAGACACATATATCCTCGATTAAAAATCAAAATGTAGAAGCGTTATCATTCTTGAGAACTAAGATAGAATAGCATGCACCATGTCGAAACGCAGCAGTATGATTCAAACGTTGTCACGTTAACACGTTAAAACGTTATTAACGGTACAGTATGTCAGTATAATTACAGGCTATTAGACTTTTATAAAAAAATAAATGGTCTTCACTGAGGTCTGAGTTTAAGACTTGAATGAAGACGGAGAGATAGAGAACTTTGGTTACCTACTTTTGGCTTGTAGATACAGAACACTTTCTTCTTCAACACCTCTTTACAATAAAATTAAAAGACTAAAGGATAAGGTATGACATTTTTCAACGTGAAATTAAAAGATGTAAAAATTTTATCCTAACCATTTTCCTAAATCACATAGACTTTTCAAAATAATAACAAATAAAACTAATCTACTGGAATCCAACAGTTGAACTATTTGCGAAACGACTACTCTTTTAGATCTGCAAGCGTTCTATGCTGGTTTATAATGTAGATCACTAAACATTTAAAGAGCTACGCTGTGATAGAATCTTAGATCCTTGCATTTGACATGAATTTAACGTTATATCGTTGTAGACAAAAAGAAAAATAAACAGTTACAGATTCGGAAAATCCGTTAGTCTTATTTTCAGTTAGAATAAAAATGCAAAAGCTGAAAAATGCACGACAAAGTCGTAATTCGCTTAAATTAAAAGCGCATAACGTAAGAAAGCTTAAATCGGACAGCTAGAGTGCGCAATATAGTTAAGCCGATTTAAATCCAACTTACGATATGTACACGGCTTTATTAAAAATAACCGTCATAATCTACTGAAGAAGAGACAGGGAAATAACAGAGACGGTGAAGCTTTTTAATAAAACTTGCAATATCACTAATATAAAGATGCCAGGCGTTGCATTTAAAAGTCATGGAGAAATATATGGATGTCATGAATATTAAAATATGTGTCACAAATGCACTAGGGCTAGCTAGTGGTAGCTAAGAAAGAAAGAAAGAAAGAAAGAAGGAAAGAAAATGCATTCATTTGCCAGAAATAGGTGAACACATATTAAAATTAGGTATTAACTAAAATGACTGAGAATTAACTTCTAAAACACAGTTTTAAAACATTTATCTTGTTTTAAACCTGTGTTTTAGAATGATAGATTCATCACAGAATAAATTAATAAAATGAGAAACATAGATTTCTGACATATATTTCTGTTTAGAAAACTTTTGATCCACTAAAGATTTCAAATAATTCTTACTGAAGTCACTCTTATGTTTAGTTTACTACTGGTTCGGAAAACACCTCTTGGGAATAGCCAGCAAGAAAATCAGCGGGACTTTTTTTCGAAAAGAGAACAGCTTACAGTTTTAAAATATACAATCATAGAACAATTAAAACAAAAAATAAAAATTGTACACTTCATTACCGACTACCGAAATTAGCAACACAGCGTGTTGCTAATGTACTACGCCGAAAATCCAATCCCTACGCATACTGATTTTCAATGCCAACCTCCGTCACATCCCTGATGTCATTTAGACGCGTTCCAAACTGCTGAGACAAGACATGCTGGGATGCAAACTTTCGATACCCACGGCCACCAATGAAATTGTATTGGATCGTGTTTGTCAAGTATGAGAGACTTCTGAAGGATAACAAGTAATCTACAACCTACGTTCAATTTTCTTTAAAGTTATATAATACTAGTGATCCGCCCCGGCTTTGCTCGGGTTATTTCTGGAACTCGACAACAGCGTCACCTACCAAATCCAAATGTGAATCTAAACGAATAAGGTTGTGATTCCCGGCACATATGCAAAACTGAGATAGATTTTAGCGATTGACGAAAACAGTGTCGCGATAAGCAATTGAGTTTAGCGCCATCTTATTTTTGTAAAACTGTACTAATATTGTATAACTATCTAGGGACCCATACAAACATACTCAAAAAATTTCATTAAAATCGGTTGAGCCGTTTTCAAAATTTAGCGAGACTAAAAGACAGCAATTCATTTTATATGTAAAGATATAACATGGTATGATGAGGACTCTGCCACAATAAAAATCCATTTGTCTTTCAAATCTGAATAACTTTATGTTATTGTGAGTCGAAAAATGTCCACACAACAAGGTTTTATTTAAAGTGCTGATTTACCACGTGTTAATACGTACTTTTGCAGAGACACTGTTTACTGGAAATGAGGTATTCCATCGTAGTCGTCAGAGGTGACAACGCATCTGCATTTTGATTCTTAATAGAAGTTATCATAGCATCCACTTATTATCACGTGTTCTGTGTGCTCATTTGTCACCTTTGTTCTAGAAATAAAAAAGTACTGGTTTTATATTTTTTTCGAGAAAAAAAAAGTAAGCGCTGTTTATATTAGAATTATAATACCTAAAACCTCTCACACATTAGTGTGGTATTAGCGGATTTATAAGGCGACATCATTGTCAATTTTTAATAGAAAATATCAATCTCATTTTTTGTTTTTGTTTTGCACGTTGTATTATTTTTGCTTTTGTTGTAGGATTTTAAATTTAGTGGTCTTTGCTATTGTTTATGTTTTATACTTTTTATTAAATAACAATAATAAAATTTGTATAACGCAACAAAAAATTAACTGAAAGAAAAAAATGCTTCTGGGACTAAAGTGGACGATAAAACTATTAACTTAGGGTATATTATAATCATAAATTTTAATAAAGATTTCTCCTATGTCTTGAGTTTTTACCAAGCTGCAGCTATATTATTTAACGTAGCACAAGCATACTGCAGATATATTATGGCTGCAACATGGATGGGTAAACGTTAGCAGGGTGAGACCACGCTCACACAGAATACCAGCGTAAAATAGCAGCTCAATGCTGCTCTGTTTCGTATGGTGAGTGTAGAGAACCGGAGAACCATTTTACTGATAACTTGGAATTCTATTTTAGTCGTCAGCGGTAACATTCCATTTATATTTTGATTCGTAATCGAGGATAGGTATAGGCGTCAATATGTCACAGCATCTACTTAAGATCAGGTGAACTGTAACTGGAACTTTGGTACACCTATGAAAAAGTTTCTGGGTGCTAATATATGACAAATAAACTCCTGCACTTCCAAATCAGATTTCGATAAGCTGTTATTCACTGTTCCTTGTTTTTTTTTTATTTAGCAAACAGTTTTTATAAATTTTGTACGCGGTAGAGCCACGGTGCAGCTATGTTACGGTTGTAGCAAATGATATTATTTTTATATCTAATATCATTCGTTGTATTGTTGTACATCATGTATTGTGTAGCACGAATGAGTCAGCTCGATCAGGGAATGCACAACACTCTCACATAATACCATTGTAAATTAGCAGTTTAATGCTGCTGTGTTTCGTATGGTGAGTGTAGAAAACTGGAGACCCTTTTTACTGGAAAAGAGGCATTCCATCTTAATCCTCAAGGGTACAGATGCATTTTGGTTTTTAATCCAAAATATATGTAGATGTCCATGGGCACATAATTCACTTACTATTAGGTGGACTCTTCATTTGTTATCCTTATCCTGTAAAAAAAGTTATTCTTAACATATTTATTATTGACCTATAGTGCCAAAATGAACTACTTTTAGATTTGAACACAAAATACTTAATTAGCTAGAACAAAAAATCCCTTATTTAAATTATATATTTTTTTTTTGTAAACAAAAATTCAGCTGCGTTTCTTTTTTCAATAATTTTTTTCCAAAACATTGGTAACGGAAAAAATAATTTTAATAAGAAGTACTTGTAATAAAATTTTCTAAATCACAAACCGAAGTATTGTTTGTAAAAATCTGCTTTATTGTGTACTCTAACTATGTGTTTATACTGTGTCGTAATTTGTTATGGGAGACATCTTGCCGCCATGTTGGATGCGTTGTTTTTTTTATGATTGTTGCTTTATGGACAATGTTATAAAAAAGTAACGCATTTGGGTAACGACTATTTTGTGACTTGAATACATTTTATTATACTTTAATGATATTTTTACATGCTCGGCTTTATTATACGCTGCTTAAGCATTTCTTCTATCAGTCAATAGCGTGAAAGCAATAAGAGGAATTAATAAAAGAAAAAATTCTAAAATATCGGTGCCATGTATTGGCCGCTGAATTTACCAATTTTTTCATAGAATAAAGGTTACCCAGGTGCATGCAGTCCACCTGATGGTATGTACATTTATCCTCAATTAAAAATAAAAATGCAGATGCGTCGTCACTTCCTGAGGAATTAGATCGAATGCCTCCTTTCCAATAAGAAGGGTCTCCGGTTCAATATACTCACCATACGCTGGTAATCTGTGAGGACGTAGTCATATCCTACTCGAGCCAACCCAGTCATGCTACAACCATAATAAAGCTGTAGCGTGGCACTACCACGTATAAGATAGACATCGATTTCATGTTTCATGGTTTAAATAGGGACAGCGGTTACGTTTTTCATACTTCTGTAAACGGAGCGAATTATAGTCAGCCGAAATAAATTAGAAATGTTTAAATGTCGCTCCGACTGCACTTCATCCGGTAATTGTGAATGCAGGAGCTATTATAAAAAGTTGGACGGCGATTTTTCGAAAGTTTTTAATAGTTTTACATCACAAAGCGCTGAAGGGAGAGTAATTGAATTCACAGATTAACACTGGCATATTTTTTTATGAATTAAATGTGACAAACTAGCACACAGCTCTGATGGAAAGTGGATAATCTATATGTAATCACTATGCTCCATGACCTCAATAGTGTCTCCCAACGGATAGGTCTTAAGATGAACAGGGAACAACAAAAATGATGTGTAATGTCCATGTCACACCTATGCCGGTAGTTGTTGGGAGCACTAAGCTCGAAGTTGTTGACGAGTATGTTTACCTGGGACAAATAGTCCGACTAAGTAAGTCCAACTTCGACCGAGTAGTCAATTGACGGATAGCGTTCTGGAAATTACGATATCACTGGCAACCAGTGCGTGTTGCCAGTGATGACTTATGGTTTTGAGACGTGGTCCTTCACTGCTGGCCGTATGAGGACATAAGACCCCCCAGGTTGCTCAGCGAATTATGGAGAGGGCTATTCGAGGTTTCTCTGCGTGATAGACTTAGAAATGAGGATATCCGCAGTAGAACCAGAGTTACCGACATAGCCCAACGGATTAGTAAGCTGAAGTGACAATGGACCAACCATATAGCTCGAAGAACTGACAACCGATGAGGAAAAAAGGTGAAGTATAGGGCGACACCTCACTAAATGAAGTGACAATCTGGTAACACAAGCAGGAAGTCGAGTGATGCATGTGGCTCAGGGCCGTGCTGTGTGGCATCCTTCGGGGGAGGCCTATGTTCAGCAGTGGAATTGTGGAGGGTTGTAATGAATGAATGAATGAATAATCCTTGATTAAGAATCAAAATACAGAGCAGAATAAAGCTGTTATTTTACGTAAGTATTCCGTGAGAGGGTGGTCCTTCCCCGGTCGAGCCGACCCATTCGTGCTACAATAAGGATATAGCTGCAGCATGGTCTTTCCACCTTAGAAACATTAAAATGAAATTATTTTTTTATATGATAAGGGTGACAAACGAGCACACAGTCCACCTGATAGTAAGTCGTTGCTGCGGCCCATAGACATCTACATCTATCCTCTATTACAAATCAAAATGTAGATGCGTTGTTACCCGTGGGGACTAAGATGGAATGCCTCATTTCCAGTAAAAAGGGCCTCCGGCCACCTGCACTCACCAAGCGAAACGCAGAGGTAAACCTCTACTTCACGCTGGTTTTCTGTGATTATTTAGTCGAAAGATCGGAAAATGAAAACCGACTTAAAAGAAAATGAAATATAAAATAATTTCTACATTATTTAATAGCCTGTGAAGTCGGTGTCAAGAAATAATGTCGGTCGAAAAATTAAAGGCCTTTTATTAAAGAAATTCTATATATTCACTTCCAAATAGAATATCTTATTATTATTATTATCTTCAATTTTTCACATTTAGTTATGGAAATTGTTCTTCAAATGTAAACTTTAAAATACACACACACAGTTTCTAGAAAGTTTTGTATTGTTGTGAAGGTACGGGATTCTCTGACACAAGTGCCTTAAGATACTTAAAAGACGCTATCTACCTTATGCCAATTGTTAAACTGTGCTTGATGAAATAAAAAAGAATATTATTAAAAAATATTACAACTACAATGGTCTTTGAGACTTAGCCTATTCAGTGAAAACGAATGATTAATATTTCTTCAAATTATCGAAGGTATCACGTATCATACAAACAAACAAAAAACGTCGAATTAAGAACTTACTTTTTTTTAATATTTTACAGAGTAAAATAAAGTGATCCGTAGCTCTCGTATGATACTGCACACTATTAAAACAAATTATATGCCAATCGAATTCATGAAGCCGCAAATAATTTAAAAAAAATAATAAAATAATAGTTTTTAATTCTCACGCGCCAGTAATGAATTTTAAAACGAAAAAATTAAATTATAGCGGACGCAAAAAAGCGCTTAACAAGCTTTATTGATTTGCAGCACGTCCTCAAAAATTCTGTATATTGCTGTTGGAAAACTTGTTTAAATGTACTCAATGATTTTTTTTTATAGAATATAGAGCACACAGACCAATATTTGGATACTGAGGCGCATAGATACTACATATATCTCCGATTAAGAACCAAAATGAAGATGCGTTGTCACCCTTGAGGACTAAGATGGAATGCCTAGTTTCCAGTAAAAAGGGTCACCGGTTCTCTACACTCACTGTACGAAACAGCAGAAATAAGCTGCTAATTCACGTTAATATTCTGGGAGAGTGTAATAAATATTTGACGTTGACCGCTTCCTTATACATAATTTAACATCAAACAAGACTTATCACGTGGTAAAGCCATGCTGCAGCTATATTAGTAGTATAGTTCTGGCACGAATTGGTCGGCTCGACCGGGGAAGGACTACGCTCTCACAGAATATCAGCGTAAAATAGCAGTTTAAAACTGCTGTGTTTCGTATGATAAGTGTAGGGAACCGGAGATCCTTTTTACTGGAATATAGGCATTTTATCTTAGTTTTCACGGGTGACAACGCATCTGCATTTTAATTCGCAAACGAGGCTAGATATAGAAGTCTATGGGCCACAGCAACCACTTACCATCAGGTGGACTGTGTGCTCGTTTGTCACCCTATCCTATAAAAAAAACACTAATACTCCACTAAGAGACATAACCCTGAGTACTTTTTACAGGAAATGATTCCATTCTAGTGGATTCTAAATGCTGAGAACAACAATAATAGGGCGAAGTAGTTACTATGACATTTAATGATTTACTAACACTGAAAATAAAATAAAAAAAATAAAATTAAAAAATCGCCGTTGTAGAGATTTGTGAAAACAAAAAAGATGATAATAAACAAAGAACAATTATGCAAATTAATTGCCGTAGCCCAAAGAATACCAATAAGGATAACAGCAACAAGTGGAATCAATAAGCAAAAAAATAACGACGAAACGGCCAATGTAGAATAAGAATGTACTCTTGAGATAATTATACTACGAAAGAATAAACCAAATTTTACAGGCAGGAATAGAGTTTCATAATATCGTATATCCTTCTCAGAAAATTAAATAAAATTATACTTTATATCATAAGTAAAAGAGACTGCATTTGACTGCCTCGTTGGTTCAGTGCTGATCATAAGTTCCCGGGTCGGTTCAGAATCAAATAATTGAGTTTTTCTGTCAAAAATGTCTCACATGCAGCCCGGAGTCAGAAAGTTGGCGGTGTTTCACCCCCGTGCTACTGAAAGAACTAAAGGTACGGACAGACGTGCTCAAAATTAAGAATTAAAATTACTTCAAGAAAAGAGCTTACACCTTTCTAAAAGGTCGGCAACGCATCTGCAATTCCCCTGGTGTTGCGGTTGTTCATGGGCGGCGGTAGTCACTTACCATCAGGTGAGCCGCATGCTCGTTTGCCCCCCATTCTATAAAAAAAAAAAAAATTAGCATGCTCTGCAACTGTTCACATTTGCTAGCAATAAGCATGCTTAAAGCAAACTTTGGACAGGCGTGTTATTTGGCACCAGGCTCTCGGACAAAATTGATGTACAAAGATATAGTAACAGTGCTATCCGTACAGAACTCAATAAATTTTTTTTCAAATTGACGCAGCAAATGTCGCGGATCTAGATCGATGCGATAATAGCATGCCATTAGCAAACCAACGTGCTCAGAGCTCGCCCTTTTCTACCCGCGCCTCAGGTAGTATGCTCGAAAATCAAACGTCGCTTGATTTTTGAGCAAACTCAAAATAAGCATGTTCATCACTAGCAACGTTGCGACAAACGTGTTACTAATGAGCACTTGCTCAATAAAATCATGCTTTCGTGCTAGTAATGAGCACGTCTGTCCGTACCTTTAAGGCGTTGGTTGCACCTGATTTTTCTCCGGTTGTTTTGGATTATCATCCAATCGGACGGAAACGGAAAGTGAGGGAATAGAGAGAGCTCCGGTGCTAGCGCATTCACTTGGGCAATATAATCCTGTACTGCGCCGATGGCTCGTCTTCGTTGAGACTGGCCGCCGTGACCAAAATTCGGCCGAAGGATGATTAAAAGAGATAAATGGAATTATAGAAGTTGTTTTAAATTTAAAAAAATTATCTTATGCTTTGTTTTCTAACACCACCTACAAATAGAAAATGTAATATCATTAAATTATCACAAATTTACTCCTGTCTTATCAGTTTTTTACTACATCGTGAAGACTGCTACATGGAGAACGATTTCCCCATCGGTTTTCGGTAGTAAATAACGTTATAATATTATAATAACCACTTTTATCCAGTTGTTTATAAAATGTTAAACTTATTCGTAGACAGTGGTTGTACATTTTCTGAGACTTTTTTTGTAAAATCGTATACTTCTAACGAATGACTTGCGTGGATTTATTAAAAGTAAAATAGCAATTATAAGATATAGTTCAGAATAATAAAGAGGACACTATATCGCATTCGGTCCAACCTATTGTTCAGGTAGATATCTAAAGTAATAAATTAATAAATCTTTGACTTCACCACCACTTACCATCAGATGGGACAGTAGTAAAGTACTGGCTTTATAATATGGGAACAAGCAAAACGGTTAGAACAGTAATTTTAAAATCCGACTGTGTAAAAATCTTCTCCTCCATTTTTTGTATTTGTAGATACAAAATTTTATAACCTATGAAACTCCTACTATTATTACGAATCCAATGATACCTCATCTTATGTAAAAATCCATCAAACCCTCTAGGCCACAGAGCGTGCCAAAGAATTACACATTACATACATATTCTCGAAAATATTACCTTCTTTCTGGGGCAGTTGGGTAAAAATAAATGATCAAAATATTTTATATTCGTTTTTATATCGTACTCTAGTTAAAACTTGAGGTAATGTTTCCAAACAAAACGAAACACGAAGCTAATAAATATAGTCACCCAGAATAACCGCCACTACTCATAACAACTGGTAATTTAGTACATATTAACCCAATATATTTAAGTACGTAAGATGTTATCGAGTATTTCCATCAAATTACTGAGAACCCTTGAGGCGGTAAACGCGATTTTAATGAAAGGAATTTAGAATCGACTTCATTTATTTTTCGTGATAAAATCAATTCAATTTTTTTTGATCGTTATAAAATCATGTCTAGAGTTGTCAATCATTGATGTAATTTTTTATCTTTTCACTTTTCCTTTTACCATATATATTTTTAGAATACTACCAGTGTTTCTAAGAATCCTTACCTATATTGTATATAACCAATTTTACGGATTTTATCGCGTCTAATTTAACTTTTTTCAACTTAACTTTAATTCCCGATGTTTCGGGTGGTCACGGATTCCTTCCCCCCGTAACCATGTGCTAGAGTGGGTTCATGGGTGCACGAATGTCAACTATTCGTGTAAATATAAGAAAACATTACTTCTGACATTCACGTTAACGACTCGAAGTAAATTAAAATGCTTGTGTCAGGAGAGGTTCCCTACAGTAACCGAATGGCGGATTGAAATCACGACTTATAAGAGTAGGTTCACGTGTGTTCGTGCACTCTTTACTATTGGATACTGATAATGTCCTCCAGACCGTATTTCGGTCTTGGCGCAAGACAGGATTATAGTGCACGTGCATGCGCAAACACAGGCGCGCTCTCTATTCCTTCCTCTCCTGGTACACTGGGGCGGCAATTGACACGACCGTAGAGAAGTCAGGCGCAGAGCCATCGGTTTTACGTGCTTCCCGAGGCACTGAGAATTATTAAACAGAAAACCCGATAACATATTTCGCTAGATTCGATATTTGAAAGCGGGAAACACTCATGTGTTCATCAACAACTCATCAGCAGTCGCTCTTATCACCACTACACCAACGAGTCTAGAACAACTATTGCCGGCACGTTTATCATTTTCATAAGCACGCACCGGTCACGCAGATGGGATAAATATTTTTTTTATAGGATAGGGTGACAAACGAGCACACAGTCCACCTGATGTCAAGTGGTTCCTGTGGCCCATTTATCCTCGTTTGCGAATCAAAATGCTGATGCGTTGTCACCCGTGAGGACTAAGATGGAATGCCTATTTTCCAGTAAAAAGGGTCTCCGGTTCTCTACACTCACCATATGAAACACAGCAGTGTTAAGCTACTATTTTACGTTGGTATTCTGTGAGAGCGTGGTCCTTCCCCGGTCGAGCCGACACATTCGTCCTACAACTATAGTACTAATATAGCTGCAGCATGGCTCTACCACGTGTATTTGTGAATATATTTTCATGGGGGTTAATTTTATTAAAGAGCCACCATGGAATTTCTCACCTGCATCTTCCCGTTGCTGAGAGGAATGATTATAGAAAATGTCAAGAATATCTCATGACCAGCAATAACTAGCGAAATATCTTTGGAATTGCTTTTGAAACTTGGTAAAACACGCCACTTTTTCTTTCCTATTAATTCACTGCTGAGAATAGGCCTGCCCCATAGATTACCTCATAGGGGAGATTTGTTCATGGATGCCACCCTTACCAAGTTGTCATCATTCTGATAGAAAGATGCTGCTGCCCAACTTGTGAGTCAGTGTTCCTCTGTCGCCTCTTGCGTCACTCACATGATGATGATCATGATTAATATACTTTTTCTTTTAATTATAGGTATTTACTTACTTACTTACGTATCTTCACGCACAATCCCTGACGGGGTAGCCAGAGAGAACAGATCGCCAAGTGTCACGATCCTTACATACCTCTTTCGCTTCTTTCAGATTCATTATCTTCTTCATACATGCATGTCTAGGTATCCGAGTACTCTTGACCCTCCCCTCTTCAAGCAATTTACTTACATGGTCTTCGAATGTTAGTCTCGGTCTACCTCGACACCTTTTAATATTAACTTTCGCGCTATATATTTTCTTCACCATTCGGTCTTCACTCATTTGCTCAACGTGCCCAAACCATCGAAGCACGCCTTTATCATTTTTTGTGATAAGGTCATCTTTCAAACCTGCCATATTGCGAATCTCTTCGTTTCGCTTTCGGACGGCCATGGTAACGCCGCACATTTTACGAAGAGATCGCATCTCCACTGCATTCAACTTGCGTTTATGCTTCTTCTGGCATACCCAAGTTTCGCTGCCATATAACAAAGTCGGTACCATCATTGCGTTATGTATTGCAAGGCGTGCTATTAATGATGCTATTAAACATTACTAATATTCCCTTTGACCACTTCAGGTATACTTAAAATGCTGGTGTTAGAAGTGGGTCACGATAGTAGTCGAATGGCGGATTCGAACCAATGACTTTTCGAGTTCGCGGTCCGCGCCCTGCCATTAGGCTACTGATGCTTCATATGATATGGGGTAGGGAACACTCTTAAACCGCCTCTACACGGTACATTTTCATAACTTTACTTAAATTAATTTTCCAATGTCACGCCAGATTCTCTTAATGATCAAACTTGGGTTGCTAAGTATAACATAAATTAAAACATTCATAACTTCATTAAAACTGTTTCACTGCAGTATACCAAAAAATTTAATACAGATGTATTACCTATACATGAGGGGGGGGGGGCACGTAGCGAGACTGTCAGACGAGCGGTGGACCATAAGGGTGACACGGTGGAGAGGTCCAAGCGGAAAACGCTACAGAGGGAGACCGCTTACGAGATGGGCGGATGATATTTGCAAAACGACTGGCCCAAGCTGGATGCAAAAAGCTCAAGACAGAGAGAATTAGGACTCTTTGGAGAAGGCCTTCACCTGCGTAAGGGTTCTTGCAGATTAAATATCTATCTTAATCTTAAGCTTAGTTTATTATTTTTTTACTTTTGCAAGAAATAAAAGGCTTTTTTATATTTTATTTATTTATTACCTATACGAATTCTACATGCTTCACCATTACTCATCATAGGAATTACAATAATAGATAGCTTGCTTAAAGTTCTCAAACATTCACTTGTAGTTGCGGGTTTTCAGATTCGGAAAACGTATAAGAAATGAAAAAAAAATATGTTTGGAAGTATTACTATCTGACCTTATTTCAAGATGAGAGAGTTCGAATGAAACCATCTTTGTGTTCAATACGAATTGCCCAAAACTATACTCGTACATCCTACATACACGCGATGAATTCATCGCATAAGATTAAAAAAAAACGATCGGTCTTAAAATTAACGTGCTGTATTTATGAAGCGTATTTTTTTAAAAAAAAACTTAATTTTATCTTCCTATTTTATAAAATTTTTAGATAAAAGCGTAAAAAAACTGAACGAGGGTAGGTACTACATTTCAAATACAGTCTTTTGTATGTATTTATTACGCTTACCTTGTAGTGGCGGTGTAAGGATATCCAGGGCAGACAGGGGTAAAAGCGCATACGCATTTTGATTTTTAATCGAGGATAGAGGATAGATGGTGACAAACAAGCACACAGTCCATCTGATAGTAACTGGACACAGCTTTTTTGTTGAAATCAAATTCAAACTCTTTATACCATAATGTGACACATAGACATCTACATCTGTTCTATCCTCGATCAAGAATTAAAATAGATATCCCTTAAAAATAGTCTCCAGTTCTCTACACTCACCACATGAAACATAGCAGCATTAAGCTACCATTTTATGCTGGTATTCTGTCCTTTCCCGGCCACAATATAGCTGTAGCATGGCTCTATCACGTAAAACTTTATACTGCGGCCCATGGATAAAATGCAGATGCATTGTCACAAATGAGGACTAAGATGGAAGGCCTTGTATCTAGTAAAAAGTATATCCCCTTGTCTGTGCGTCGACCAGCAGTCGGCACGTCAAATTATTTGCGCGTCTGTGAGCCGACCAGCAGTCGGCATCGTTTCCTGTTTATGTTTTCGCGCTCTTTACGACGCAACTACGATGCGTTTTTTAGGTGCGACACTTGAAATCATAGACTAATAATATATACTCAGTGTCAAACTGCTTTACTGTTACTCTTTGCTCCGTAAAAAAAAAATATCGGCACTTCAAATTTGGCACGGCACGGCAATTCAACTTTGTAAACATGTGTTGTGTGAAAAAAATGTATAGGACCTAAACATTAGTCACACTGTTTAGAGGATATAGTATCCGGTTGTCTACACTCACATTATGAAACAGACTAGCATTAAGCTGCTAGTTTATTATAGTATTTTGCGATAGCGTGGTCCTTTCGCGGTCGAGTCGTCCCATTCGCGCTCCAACCATAATATCATTACGGCAAGGCTATACTACGTAAATGGACTTTGGTATTTTTAGTAAAATATAAACATCTTATATCCACAAAGCCCATTATTTCGCAGGTAATTTAAGCTAGCAAAATTATCCACGGTTAATAACGTAACATGGACTTTTCTAAGAAACTTGCTTTGATTCCTCTATAATCGATTTTTAATGTGCTTCGTCGTTCACTTTTCACGCGGTTAATTTATAAAGAAAATGTTACGCTGCAAATCGAAGTTGAAGTTTAAGCAGTTAATACTTTACACGGAAATAGTTTTCTTCTAAACATATTAAAATTCCTGAAGTTCCTAAAGCTTTTTTTTTCATTTTATTAGTGCAATAATTATTGTACACTGGCCATGTCAGATCACTCGGCTAGCTATAGAGAGGGCTGTATCCGGAGTACAACTCTTTTATATAAATGGGCAAAGGAGCATGTGTGACTACCGCCGCCAATGAACACGAGAGGAATTGCAGTTGCGTTGCAGGTCTGTAAGTCCCTAAGTCAATGGATGCAGGTGGCTTGGAACCGTGCTTTGTGGCATTCCTTGGGGGTGGCCTATGTCCAGCAGTGGAGTTGTGAAGGGCTGTGATTAATGAAAAAAAAATCAATGGCTACGGCAACCAGCTATCACTTAGTCGCCTTTAAGTTCGCTTAACAGTCTCATATTAATATTTATCTGGTGGAGCCAGGCTGCTACTTTGAGTGGACCACAAAAGGTTGGCTTTACAGAGAAAGGATCGCGCTCTCATCATCTTATCATCATCATTATCACAGCCAATCACAAGTCCACAGCTGAATATATAATTCATATTTTATAAACATATTTTTTTTTAATTTTACAGATTCTCTCTATTACCAAGTTTAAATGTTTTGTTAAGTTGAAACTGTATAAAAAGGGTTATTATAGTATAAATGAATACGTGGTTGATAATAACCCCTGGGAATGAGTGGTCGCTTTCAAGCTGTTTTCAAAATAAATTTTGTACCAACCATTAAGGTAAAATATGCTTTTATAAAAAAGTCCCGCTGGGTTTCTTGCTGGTTCTTCCCAGGACAGAGGTTTTTTTTTCGAACCAGTGGTAAAGTAAAAAATGACTTTCAGTAAGAATTACACATGTGATCTTTATTGAATAAAAATTATTCTATTCTATTCTCCAAGGAATGCCACAGATAACGGTCCTGAGCCGCCTGCATCCATAAACTTCTCATATAATACCGGCGTTAAATAGCTACCTAGTTCAAATTGTTTTACACCACCACTACACAACAGCTAACACTTCGCTTTCCATTCAAAACATATAAATTTGTAGTTTTTACTGTAATTAGCTAATAAAGAACCTAGATCCTATCACGCTAGTAGTCAAAAACTCTGACGAAGTCACTACGTGAATGCGAAACGGTCGTGTTATGAACAAATTAAATTAGTGCATGGAATTTATAAATAGTATATCGTGTGACATGGAGTCGTTATAAAAGAGAAACGACACTTTAACAAAGTAAATTTTTAACAGTATTAAGGTCTACAACCGTATGATATTAAAGTAAAAACTGTTCAAATTCCTGAAACTATGAAACATGTAACTGAAATTGAATGACTCCAATGCAAACTTAAACTTATTTCTAGAAATTATGATACGCGCATTTCCTTTAACAATGACAGACAAACGTTGTGCTGAAATATATAAAACGAAGAAAATTTGCCAGTGTGTCAACACTTTTAAAAAACTAAAGAGACAAACGAACTTGGGGTCCGCCTGATGGTAAGAGGCTACTACAGGCCATTGACAACCTTTTTTATAGAATAAGTGTGACAAGCGAGCACATAGCCCACCTAATGCTAAATAAATGCTGTGACCTATAGACACCTACGTTTATCCTGGATCAAGAATCAAAATGCAGATTCGTTGTCACCCCTGAGGACTAAGATGAAGTACCTCGTAACAAGCAAAAAGGGTATTCGTTTTTTTTATAGGATAAGGGTGACAAACGAGTACACAGTCCACCTAATGGTAAGTGGTTGCTGCGACCCATAGACATCTACATCTATCCTCTATTACAAATCAAAATGCAGATGCGCTGTCACCCGTGAGGACTAAGAAGGAATGCCTCATTTCCAGTAAAAAGGGCCTCCGGCCAGCTGCACTCACCAAGCGATACGCAGAGGTAAACCTCTACTTCACGCTGGTATTATGTGAGGTCGTGGTACCACCCCGGTTCGAGCCGGCCCATCCGTGCAACAGCAAAAGCTGCCGCGTGGCTCTACCACTGTTTAAAATCAAAAGATCGGTTACCTGCAGACAACTACAAGCAAATAAAGTCACAATTTTTTTGTCACCTGAGGCCTACGATGGAATGCCTCACGGTCTGTAATGATGATGTAAGGATGCCCACGACTTTTTCTGCCACCAAGGCGGCGCCACTTTACAATGTGGTAAAATATTTGACTGATTTCATAGCGAGGTCGAAATTTTCTTAGAAAAATGTAAACTTTAATGTTTCTTTCCGTATTATTAGTTATAATTTATATTAATTATATTAGAAAGGAGTAAACCGAACTATAAATACATGAAAAATAAAAAAAATTGTTATAAATTGCAAAAAATTAAAAATCAAACCACTGACGCATTGTGTTGTGTATTAATATAAAACTCTAGATAATGATAAACTATTAAACAAAACTAATTTCTCAATTAACTGACATTGTGTAACAAAAAAAATACCTCAGTGACAACTAGCGTCATCTAGTGAGTGCAAGATTATTAGCCCTCATTGTATTGGTTCTCTGTACCCTTCTGACTGGAATACAGCAGTGCAAGCGCTGCTATTTGGTGGCTGAAGTTGGTGTGTATGAGTGTGAGGGTGCATAGGCAGAAAAAGAATCATACCACCTGGGACACTTCTTTTCTTTCTTTTTTTTAAACATATTTCACCCGATGGTGAATGAGTGCTCTGGCTGACCTACATTTATTCTCGATTAAAAATATAAATTTTAATGCGTTCCTAACATCTTAAACAAGTATAAATTATTAAAATATTTATTTGTCCTGCTAGGAAGATACTAGATTCTTGTTGAACGATATTTAATTCGCTTGAATTCTCGATGAAATATTTTTTCTCGATTAATTATTTATGAAATTGAAACAAAAATCAAGCTAATAGTCCGTTTGATGCTTTGATGGTATGTGGCTTATACTACCCATATGTATATTTCTGTTACCACACGATTTTTAAAAACAATGGCATCATCACCATACTACACACACCATACGTGGTAGAGCCATGCTGCAGCTATATTAGTAGTATAGTTGTGGCACGAATGGGTCGGCTCGACCGGGGTAGGACCTCGTTCTCACGGAATACCAGCGTAAAATAGCAATTCAACATTGCTGTGTTTCGTATGGTGAGTGTAAAGAACCGAAGACCCTTTTTACTGGAAAAGAGGCATTCCATCTTAGTCCCCACGAGTCACGCAAACGAGGATAAATGTAGATGTATATAGGCCACAGCAACCACTTACCATCAGGTGGAATGTGTGCTCGTTTGTTACACTATTTTATAAAAAAAAAACAAAAACTCATCGTTACATATTATGATAAGTCATCTACCCAACATTGCTCTTCTCCGTGGATTGCCTCAAATCATGTTTTAGAGCCACTTGTATTCATCGATTCCCTACGAGTTTCATCTTGTAGTCACTCCATTTAATGAAGAACTTATAACACTGTTTCCAATACGCATACACTATAGTATTAAAAAAAATTCAAACAGCATATTTGTTGAACGATGTACTTTGTGAAAAATCCCATTATTTAAGCTGTACTCTCTAAGATGTTGGTCGTCACTGGAAATCGGGATTATTGAAGACCATAAAAGTTCACTGCTTAACATAGATCTCTCCCAAGAAATACCACTCCTTATGACACGACTTTTTAGTTTAATGTCACCAACGCATGGCCCTGTCCACCTGCATCAATCGACTTCCTGCATTTATTACCATGTAATCACTTCTCTAGTAGAGAGTCGCCTAACACTTTGCTTACCAGTACGAGGCTACTACTCGAGTATAGTGAGCGTTGGAGGGGGTTATGCTCGGAGTTTTCCCGCGTGATAATCTTCGTACTGAGAATATCTGCAAAAGAACTAGAATAAACGACACATCCCTACCGATTAAATAAGCTGAAGTGGTAATTGTCCGTCCATATAACTCGAAGAACTGACAAGCTATTGAATACGAGGGTGGATTGAAAAGTACTCGGCCTAACCAAGAAAATAAACACATACTAAATCAGTTATATTTTTATTTTTCTACATAATCACCATCAAGTTCAATACACTTTTGCCACCTCCCCTTCCAAGCATTTAGACCGTTGAAAAAAAAATGATTCTTCCTTAGAGTCAAAATATGCGTCTACAGCTGCTTTGACCTCGTCGTTTGTCGAAAATCTTTGACCTCCCAAGTGCTTTTTTAGGTTAGGGAACAGAAAGAAGTCTGATGGTGCCAGATCAGGTGAATACGGCGGATGCGGTAACAGTTCAAAGCCACAGTTGTGAATTTCAGCCATTGACTGTACTGACGTGTGAACACGGGCGTTATCTTGATGAAACAGGACTTTTCTTCTGAGCATTCCTCGACGTTTTTCTTTTATTTCCTCTCGTAAACGACGTAGTAAGGTGCAGTAGTAATCAGAGTTTATAGTCTGACCCCTTTCAAGAGAATCAATCATAATCACACCTTTCGAGTCCCAGAATACTGAAGCCATCACCTTATTTGCCGACAAAATCGACTTAGCCTTTTTAGGGGGTGGTGAACCAGGTTTTCTCCACTGTTTCGATTGTTGTTTTGTTTCCGGTGTACAGTAATGAACCCATGTTTCGTCTATAGTAACAAAACGATTCAAAAAATCATCTGCATCGGCTTCAAATAACTCCAAACAGTCGCGTGAAATAGTCAATCCCGTCCTTTTTTGTTCAACTGAAAGCAGTCGCGGAACCCACCTCGCAGACACCTTGTGGAAACCCAACTCGTTGACAATGATGTTTTGAGTTCGTTCATAAGAGATGCCTATAATCTCGGCTATCTCTCTATTTTTTAATCTGCGGTCTCCCATTATTAAATCAAGTACTTTTTTAATATTTTCGTCAGTAGTTGACGTCGAAGGCCTTCCAGAGCGGGGTTCATCTTTCACACTCTCTCTACCACGCTTAAATTCTGCTATCCATTTTTTGACGGATGAATATGACAGAGCACAATCGCCTAATGTACTGACCATGTCGTCATGGATGGCTTTTGATGATAGCCCCTTCTTATGGAGGTACTTAATGACGGCACGCTGCTCGATTTGCTCCATTCGCGGAAATTATGTCCGATTACTTTGTTAATAAATTTATAAAATCACAACTAATTATCGCACACGTTTCGAACTTCACACAATGAACTAGTCTGAACTGAACTAAATAATGTGGGTAGATTTGATTTTTAGAATTGAATGGATCTGTGTTAGGCCGAGTACTTTTCAATCCACCCTCGTATTTTCATCGAAACTCTATTTTTTTTCTACGAACAATTCTATATTATCGAGACAATCCATCAAATTGAAATAAAACTCCCTGGGCTTATTATTGTTTGAGTTATTAAAAAGCAATTTGAATTTCCAATTGATTTCGTTTTTAGAACAACAAACAAAAGGGGTACAATTTTGTTTATTGTTTTAAATTGGTTCTTCGGACACGTTTTTGTATTTGATTTGATTTGATTGTCCATTGTTTTATGAAACTGGAGTGATAAACCGAACTTATGGTACTAGGAGTTCATAGCCATCTGCAGCTTACTTCAAATCAATAGGGCTACAGTTGCGTTGTCTCCTTTGAGGACTAGGACGGCATAACTCACAACCTAAGAATCAAAATGTTTAAAATATTTTCTATTGTACTACCCTAGTAATTATTTTAACATAGTCTTCAATCCTGAGATGTATTTTTTACTTCTTTTCAATGTTATATTTTGTGAAATCATTCAGAATATGAGAAATATTCATACTACAGGCGACTGTTTATTTAAACAACGTTATTGTACGCATAGTAGTGGAGCAAAATATGAAAATCATTAGATTATTGACTCATTTCCTGCGTCCAGCTCCTTCTGGCTTGCTACCACCATTCGCCTATTTCAGCCCAACAGCTTTGCACCTATTGCCATATTTCAATATGAAGGTTACCTAGAATAAGTCATAAAACCAAAAACCCGACTGATAAAATACAATTTAAAGGTTTTAGGCAGTTTAAAGGCGGGACCCAATCGCAAATTATAAACCGAAAGAAAAATAATGGGTTCCGCTTGGTACTAAACTTAATTTGGATATTTAACTTAGGCTTTCAGCTCATAGTATAGTCTGTTAGTAGTAGTAGTAGTAGTAGAGTTTTCTTTGTTAATACTTTATTTCAATTATGTATTCTATTCTCAATCTTGTTTCGGTCGTTTTAGTGCATTACTTTTAAATTGTCTTTTTTGCAATCGGGCTTTTGATTTTTTTTATTATTTATTTTATTTTAGACTTTTTAGTGTCCCAAAACACTCTTACGAACGTAATATGATAGCACGATGTCCGACACAAACATGGCTCATTTTACCATTTTTTTCTAAAACTTTAACCCAATTGATTATTCCTTATTAAATTTAAACATATAACTTATCTTAAGTCTTAAGATGAACATGGACAAAACAAAGATTATGTTTAATGTCCATGTCACACCTATACCGGTAGTTGTTGGGAGCACTAAGCTCGAAGTTGTTGACGAGTATAAAACAAATAATCCGACTAGGTAAGTCCAACTTCGACCAAGAGGTCAATCGACGGATTCAACTCGGCTGGGCAGCGTTCGGGAAACGACGACACTTCTTCTCGTTAGACATACCTCAAAACCTGAAAACGAAATTGTACAACCAGTGCGTGTTGCCAGTGGTGACTTACGGATCTGATACGTGGTCTTTCACTGCTGGCCTTATGAGGAAGCTCAAGGTCGCTCAGCGAGCTATGTAGAGGGCTATTCTCGAGGTTTCTCTGCGTGATAAACTTAGCAATGAGTATATCCGCAGTAGAACCAGAGTAACCGACATAGCCCAACGGATTAGTAAGCTGAAGTGGCAATGGGCCGGCCATATAGCTCGAAGAACCCACAACCAATGGGGAAGAAAGGTTCTCGAGTGGCAGCCTCGTACCGGTAGGCGAAGTGTAGGGCGGCCCCCCACTATATGGAATGACGACCTGGTAAGACATGCAGGAAGTTGATGGATGCAGGTGGCTCAGGACCGTGCTTTGTGGCATTCCTTGGAGGAAGCCTATGTTCAGTAGTGGACTTATGAAAGGCTGTAATGATGATGATGTTGATATAACTTATATATGTATATATTTGCAATCGCCTTTTAATTTCCTTTATTTTGATACACTACTAGATAGATTTGGTTAATATTTTTTAATTGATGTATTACTATTTTGCGGTAAAAAGGGTCTCCGGTTCTCTACACTCACCAAATTAAACACAGCAGCATTAAGCTGCTATTTTACGCTGGTATTCTGTGAGAGCGTGGTTTGTACAACTGTATTTTATATATTTATTGATGTTGCTGTGGCATGGCTCTACAACGTATAAAAGCATGAGAAATGAAATGCGTGGGAAGCAAAAACAATGTTCAGCACTGTACCAACAAAAAAGAAGTTATTAATCAGGTTGATGTATACAAAAACCTTTTACACTACACGCCAAATAATTGTATAATATATTATACTGTAAATTAATGTTTAAAAAAAGTCCAACTAGGTTTCTTGCTGCTTCTTCTCGGGATTGTAGCTGTTTTTTAACTCAAATGACTTTCTATGAGTAATCTTGTAACCTATATAGAGTAAAAATGATTCAATTCTACTCTGTTTAATACAATTTTGGTAATAAAACGGGAACGTACGGGAATTTTAATTAACATGCAAATTTAGTACGTTGGAATTCAGATGTGAAAAATTGCTGTGGGTTTTTCCCTCGCCTAATGCAGTTTACTCTTTTTGATCCTTTTTATGACAGTGGGTTTTCAATTCCTGGTATTGAGGGACCTTTGGAAAGATCATTTGTATTTTATTTTTTAACGTTCAAGTAAATGCGTTCGAACAGGAATTTTAAGCGCTGGATAATTTTTGTAGGACTAGTTTGCGTAAATTATATTTTATAAGTGATTGTGCCGAATAGAAACTGCTCAACAAACAATAAATGGACTGGCGACTGGTAAGATATGCAGGAAGTCGATGGATGCAGTTGACTCAGGACTGTGCTTTGTGACATCCCTTGGGAGAGACCTATGTTACGCAGTGGACTTGTGGAGGGCTGTATTGATGATGATGATGAAAAAACTGCTTTTTACTATATACGTAGCATTTTAACGTGGTAGAGCCATGCTGCAGCTATATTACTAATATAGTTGTAGCACGAATGGGTCGACTCAACTGGGGAAGGGCCACGCTCTCACAGAAGACCAGCGTAAAATAGGAGCTTAATGCTGCTGTGTTTCGTATGGTGAGTGTAGAGAACCGGAGACCCTTTTTTACTAGAAACGAGGCATTCCATCTTAGTCCTCACGGGTGACAACGCATCTGCGTTTTAATTCGTAATCGAGGATAGATGTAGATGTCTATGGGCCACAGCAACCTCTTACCATCGGGTGGAAGATGTGCTCATTTGTCACCCTAATTCTATAAAAAAAATTCAAGCTTAGTTACTAACAACACATGTACATTTTGTATACATGCATTACACAGTATCCACTTAACATCGGGTGGACTGTGTGGTCGTAAGTCTATAAAAAAAATTGAATGGTTATACCATCCCCTATCGCAAGACATGAGATCTTTCTGACGTTTCCGAGAGTCACCTCTCACGACAACCACGGGACAGGTGATGGATTTTCTTAACACCCACGCCTAAAATAGCAAGAAACGAGCAATAACAAATTTATAAATATTAATATACCATATTAATATACCACATTTCTTTCATATACAAATTCTTATTAGTAAGTTAGTTTAAATAAATTACTAAAATCCACCTGATCAGATATTTTTTTATAGTATAGGGTGACAAACGAGCACACAGTCCACCTGATGGTAAGTGGTTGCTGTGACCCATAGACATCTACATTTATCCTCGTTTGCGAATCAAAATGCAGATGCGTTGCCACCCGTGAGAACTAAGATAGAATGCCTCGTTTCCAGTAAAAAGGGTCTCCGGTTCTCTATACTCACCATACGAAACACAGCAGTGTTAAGCTGCTATTTGACGCTGGTATTCTGTGAGAGCGTGGTCCTTCCCCGGTCGAGCCGACCCATTCGTGCTACAACTATACTACTAATATAGCTGCAGCATGGCCCTACCACGTACAGTAGAAATATACACGAAAGAGCGCTAATGCAAGAGGTAAAATAAAAAAAAATATACAACCGACTTCAATACAAATATAAGGAGAACAAATCAATTAATTACGCATTATTAAGAATTACTCAAAAACTACTTTTTAGATCTTGATCATATTTATATGGAACCACATGAAACGCACCAACTTTCAAATTAAGAAAATCATCAAAATCGGTTGACCTAGAAAAAAGTTCTGAGGTAACGCACACAATAAAATATAGTCGAATTGATTTCCTCTTCCTTTTTTTGAAATCGGTAGAAAAACGTAGAAAAAATAAGAAACATTGTAAATTCACTGTACCGTAACATTAACTAAAAACTCTCCGAGATTAATATTATTAATATCGCTGTTCTATCAGGAGCAAACCTGATAGAACAGCAAAGTACAAAGGCTCTTTCTTTAATGTATTAAAATAAAAATAATCTCGCTGCTTCAAACACAAGAGACGATCTCATCCTAAACAATAGCGCTCCGGTGTCCTTATTTTTGTGAAAGCAACTTTATTCTGTCTGGAAGGATTAGAAAATACTCAACTGTTTTCTATTTATTTCATAGAAAACAAGGTTAATAAATGTGATTGCAATGTGTCGCCATTCTTGAGGGCTCAGATGAATTTCTAAACTGGCTACAGGTACCTAATTGAAATTAAATATAAGCTTGCGTGTGGTGGCGGTGTAAGTATATCCAATACCCCTTAACATCCTGTTAGTCGTAAGAGGCGACAAGGGGAAACAAATCAGATGGGCAGCAGCGTCTTTCTCATAACGAATAAAAATAAAGATTGGTGTCGCCAACCTACTCTTGCAAAGAGTAGAAACTATCACCTCTATGAGGCAATCTATGGGGGAGGCTTATGTTTAGCAGTGGATGTTAATAGGCCGTAACGGTAACTGTTTACGTTTTCATTTAAATCATTATATTGCTTATAACGATTGGTCGCGCTATAACTTTTACCCGACTGTCTCAGAAGTGTATTTTTTGAGATTATAGTATGTACTCCTATATATGTATGTGTACTTCTTTAGCACCATCTGTAGCCTAAATGGCTTCGTGGATTTAATCATATGTGGTGTCTTTAGATTCGTCTTAGTTGTGGAAGTGGCATGTGGTATGAATTTTTTGTCTTTTCAGTAAATTTTTTAGCAGTCGGAGTTTTTGTTTAATTATTAATAACTCTTGTTTAATATTGATAACATTTCTCAATCTATTCTTAACACCATTTTAATGTGTATGTTGATTAGAATATGAAAGAAAGCAAGTAAAACGAAACCGAAAAACTTAATTTATACATACAAATAAATAAAATTGAAGTGTCTGTTTGTAATATCAAAATAACAGCTTTTTACTAAATGCATATGAAAGTATATACGGTACTTACAACAAAATAACAATTAATAATTTTTTTCTGTCTGTTTGTCTATCTGTCTCTCTGTATGTTCCGGATAATCTCCGAAATGGCTGGACCGATTTTGATGGGGCTTTCACTGGTAGATATATATTGATGGATACATTTCACTGGAGTAACTACTACTCTGATAACATTACAAAAATATATTTACATATATTTTTGTAATGTTATCACAGGTTTATTTCCGTAATTCAAAGCCGTAGTAGAAATGTTGGCTTGACTAATAATCCTGAGACATCGCATTGGTTACGAGGATGAGTCGACATAACAAATGTTCAGCTGAGAGCTGTGTTTCAAATGTTTGAGCTGAAAGGTTGACTTTACCACAAATGTTATTATAAACAGCTCTTGGTATGTATAATTGAAACATGGTGTGACGGTAAACATTTAAAACTAAAACATTCGACATTCATAGTTGGCAAACGGTGTGTGGTTAAGTGATGAAATTGCAGGCGTGTTTTACGAAACGTGTGTGTTTCAAATTCCTAACAATACAAACACGTAAGTGAAACATAATTAGTGTTTGTATAAACAGCAAACTAGAAAACTCCTTGTTAATTCAACGGATGTGAAATTTAAATAAAATTTTCATATATTTCACTCGGCGATAATTTGAGAAAATGGATTTTAAAAAGATGTTAAAAGTAATTAACTAAGCTCCGCATACTAAAAAAGTGACTAATCACTAAGTTTGCTGACTTAGTGATTTCTTAAATTTACGCGAACACTACACATTTAAATAATTTAAATCAATATTTACGCGGTCACGGGGAGGGGAGGGGGGACCATGGGTGTTGTAAAGTGCTTGAAACTTCGGGAATATATAATAAGTTAATATACGCGATAAAATCCGTAAAATTATTTTAATTTAAATTGCTGACTTAGTGTTCAACCACTTTATAGGCTTTTTCGCTTGATGCCTCGTTTAGGGGCGAAACACGAGTCTCAACGGTGGTGCATCGTTCTTAGTGTATTGGGATTATTGGTGACAGGGATAGTGCACGCAATTGAGGGAGGGCGCGAGATGCTCTTCAAACTAGGTCAATCACGGTAAGGCAAGTAACTTTTTTATTTCTTTTTATCATGCCGACCTTAGCTAATTCATTTTTATCATCTTTAATGAAATGACTTTCATATTCTTCGTATTTCTTTTTCTTCCTTAATAGGTCTCTTCTGATGTAGGTAGGATTTCAACTTAGAAGTCAAACTTGGATGATACGTCGCTAGTCTGGGTTTTCTAATGTCTAACGTAAAAAAGTTCCAATCTATAACCGCCACACTCCTTGGCGAACCTCTTCTCATTGCTGTGAGGGGTTTTTGGATATACAGGTATCCAAACCGCTGCCCCAATGGTTTCCGGCAAAAATTCATGTTTCCTCACGATGTTTTACTGCACCCCCGAGCACGTGCCAAATCGTCACTTAAAATAGTATTTTTTTTTATACTATATGTAGAATAAAGGTAACAAATGAGCACATATTCTACATGATGGTAAGTGGATGCTGTGGTCAATTAGACATCAAATTCCATCCTCAATCCAAAGTCAAAATGCAGATGCGGTGTCACAATTGAGGACCAAGATGGAATGCCTCGATTTCAGTAAAAAGAGTAATCGGTTCTTTATACTCGCCCTACGAAACATAACAGCGTTAAGCTGTCATTCCACGCCAGCACCCTGTGAAAGCGTAGCCCTACCCCATTCGTGCTACAACCATAACATAGCTAGGCCTCACCTATTGATTGCCTCAAAAGAGGATAATGCCTTAATTGCCCCGCATGGCGGTCGCAGTTTTAAATTATGTTCAATTATTATCAGGAAGATGCTGCTGCCCTTATCCTGTTTCAATTTTCCTCTATACTTCTTCGACTCCCACGAAACGATATGGGATAGTAAATATTCTTATACAATCATTACATGATGAAATGACATGTTCCAATTTCTTTAACAACTAATAATAGAATCAATACAATGTTACATGTCTATTTTTTTATATGATAGGGTGACAAACGAGCACACAGCCCACCTGATGTTAAGTGGTTGCTGTGACCCATAAACATCTACATTTATCCTCAATAAAGAATCAAGATGCAGATACGTCGTCATCCGTGAGGACTAAAATGGAACGCCTCTTTTCCAGTAAAATAATTCATCACACGAAACACAGCAGTGTCAGCCATTTTACGCTAGTATTCTGTGAGAGCGTGGTCCTTCCTCGGTCGAGCCGACCCATTCGTGCTACAACTATACTACTAATATAGCTGTAGCATGGCTCTACCACGTATTAAAGTCTATTTCTTTTATGTCAGTTTTAACAATTTATAGTTTCTTGTCGGATAGTCTGATGTTTATTAATCTAGTGTAAATATTTACTTTCATATTTTTTTAAATTTTAGCCCAAACTAGCATGTGTCTCTTTTGTCGTGGAGGCAGTTTACATACATAAATTTAATAAGAACAAATATCCAAATACGGAACAATTATTTTAAGGCCATAAAAATACTTATAACGTGCGAAATTAGAACCTGCGGTCCTCAGCGCGGTAAATCTATGCTAAGTCACTGTACCACGGAGCTGTCACAAAGGCTATAAACAAGCCAAAATTGAATAAAATACTTTTGACTTTGACTTTGAAAGTTTCTATACTTAAATCTCATGGCTAACTTAAATTAAACTTAAAGTAGCATAGTTTGGTAAACGTGCACGAACCGATATGTACGGTAAACAATAAATTACACAACTCAAAGCTCCTGGCGGCGCTCGCGTAGATTTATGACTCTGTAGGCGATTCAACTTCGTGCCCTGCCAATACATTAGATGAAACTTACCTGTTGTTTACGATTTGTTTAGAGGAAAAATTTCACACTATACTTTATAAGATATTATGTATAGCTATTCTATTTCACGATGAAGTTTAGACTTTGGTTGTTGTTAGTCGTTCACATACACATTGTGTTAGTGTGCGTAAGCTGCGGGTGCTCGGGAGTAGCGATCCCATGGCATACGTACACTAACGCAATGTGTATGATGTGCACGGCTTGTACAACCAAAGTCAAGACTTCATCGTGAAATAGATAACTATAACTATTAAGACACGTAAATGTAATTCGAATTGTCCAGTGTAGTTTACTACCAGTCTATAATATTGTTTATTAAAACTGAAATAAAACAACTTATTCATAAAAAGCATGGTATCGCGAACTTTCTTAGAGATGGAGTAAAAATCTATACTTTTTTAGAGCATTGTATTAACTTATCACTACCCATTACGACAGCGCACGTAAGTAAAGCAGTTCGGGAGCGCTTTTTCTTCTGACTTGCTAATCGAAAATCAATTTTTAAGACTATCTGTGAGGTGTAGCCTAATGTTAGATAGCTTATACTCATGAATCTGGCTATAAAATACAAAAAGATTTTTTTCACATCGGACAGGTAGTAGACCGCTTTATTATATTAGTATAGATGTTACAAGCAGCAATGAAGCTGCCATTTTACGCTGGTACTCTGTGAGAATGTGGTCCTACCCCGGTCGAGCCGACCCATCCGTAATACAACCATATACGTGCAGCGTGGCTCTACCACGTAGAAAACTTAACCAGTCTTTACTTGCTACACACGTTAATGTACAGTAATAACATTAATATGGCACTTAAAATTTGTTTGGCATTTATCCTGGGATTTCTATACTATCCTGCATCACATCACATAGCCACAGAGGTATTTTCCGAACCAATGGTAAATAAAAAATGACTTTCAATAAGTTTTATGTAAAAATCTATATTGAATAAAAAATCATTCTATTCTATTATATTCTATCTTTGATTAATTTTAGCTTTAAGAAAAAAAATCTTCAAGTTTTTCGTATAAAATATATCCCTGATCACTCACGGCATTGTTCTAAATCTGTTTTCAAATTGAAACAAACAATTAAAAAAAAACACATGTTTTTATATTCAATATTTTAAGTCTCTAGCTTATTAGGAAGCTAGTAGGTAAAAATAAGACGATTTGTTAATTCACTGTACAGTAAAATTACCAACTACAAACTCCAATAGATTAATATTCTTAATATTGCTGTTCTATCAGGAGCAATGCAATCTTACAGCTAATTGAAGTCCCCTGCTGAACATAGGCCTCCCTAACAGATTGCCTCGCAAGGTGAATATTTGCCATACTTGCCACGCTTGGCTGGCAACAGCAGTTTTATTTTTTTTATTTTTAGCCATTATTAGGACGATGCTGCTACCAATCTCCTGATTTGATTCCCTATGTCTGGTAAGGTTTAGAATCAAGTCGCCTGAATTTGGAGGTGGGGGTGGTGAGAGGAAGGGGAGGGGAGTAGTAAAGTCACCCCCTATTTCCATTTCCTGCCGGATGTGCCTAGTTCTTTTTGAAATAAATTTTTAAAAATCTCATTTTGAGGTTATGTTTTCGTAATGTTTTTGACAATATAAACCTGATTTGTGGGGGCAGAGAAATGGAGGGTAGACCAACGCTACTCAACGTGGCGCAGTCGATGGAAGTTCGTTCGTCGACTATTACTGGATGGTTAATAAAAAAATAACCACGAAGCGGATGGAGGGGTCTGTTCGCTCGCTTCGCTCGCTCATTCGACCCCGCCATCCCCTTCTAACCTAACCTGTCCGAGTCGGGGTGCCCCAAGTCTCGAGCTTGCTTCGCTCGCTCTTGCACCAAATAAAACACCAAAATGTTAACTTTTATAATTATTTTAATAAGTAAACATATTTTATAACTTCCACCATTTCCAAAACACGTCGTAAAATAGCAAGCAATCGGTCTCCAGAGGGGTAGCGAAGTCGTCCAAAAACAGGAAGCAGATAATAACAATAAGGAGCACATTCACGTAAACTCGGAAGCAACGGAATGACGCTAATGACGCGAGTCGCGAAGTCGAGTATAAACGTAGTAATTATATTCTCTTTGGTCGAGTATATATGTTACTGATTACTGTCAATGTCAAAAGTTCCGTTTCAAGTAATTAGTGATTTAGGAATATTTTTAGAAAATAATTTTAAATATTTCGACGCAGCTCCGGCAGCTAAAATTGCATGGGGGCGCTTGAGATAAGCCCCCTTGACCCCACACAGTGACAGACTCCTCAAATTCAGGCGACGATTCTAAACCTAAACCCCTATGTCACCTCTTACGACACCCACGGGAAGACATGGGGTAGTATATATTCATACACCATCACTATGAAACAGACTCTCAACTTAATAAAAGATATTTATTTCGTTATTACAGACAGACAGTTTATTTTTATTTATCTAAATAGTTTATTTTTTATTTTTCTTCTTCTAGATTATGTTATTTATTCATTGCTTTTGCTAACGGTCTCTTGAGGTCTGTGTCAAAGGCGGTATATTTTAATAGAAATAGTATATTACTTATATACTTAGAACCATGGTAGCCAGAAGTTAAGCGCTCGCAGTAAATTTCATAGTACGCGAGCAAACCGTGTTCGATCTCCGCCGATACCAATGAAATTGTTTTTGTGTGGTTAAAAGATCGCGAAGAAACCTGCATGGGTGCTAAAGATAACAAATATATGTGACATCAACACGCATTAGTTTAGCGAGGCATTTACTTCCTTTCCCTTAAACCCTAAGGCCTTTAGAAATGAGAAATGGCCTGTGCCTAGGAGGGGCACGTGTATAAAAAAATCAAAATTCAGATGCGTTGTCACCCGTGAGGACTACGATGGAATGCCTCATTCCCAGTAAAAAGGGTCTCCGGTTCTCTACACTCACCATACGAGACACAGCAGCGTTAAGCTGCTATTTTACGCTGGTATTCTGTGAGAGCGTGGTCCTTCCCCGGTCGAGCAGACCCATCTGTTCTACAAATATACTACTAATATAGCTGCAGCGTAGCTCTCCCACATATAAACACACTTACCATTAGATGGATCGTTTAACCTGATGTTAAATGGATGTTGTGGTCATTTAGCCTTGATTAAGAACCAAAACGAAGATGAGACTACAACTGAGGACTAAGATGGATTCCTCGTTTCCAGTATAAAGTATTCTACACTCTTCATATGAAACACAGCAGGATTGAGCTGCTATTTCACAATAGTATTCAGTGAGAAAATGTTCCTTCCCTAGTCGAGCCGACCCATTCGAGTTACAACCATAACATAGCTGTATCATGGCTCTACTGTCTTTTAAATGCTGTAGCCTAAATACTTAAAGAAGCTGTGTTGTAGGCAATAGAAAACTATTAAGTTGTTTAATGAGTTCAAGAAACACAAAACAGGATGCCTATTTTAAGTCTCAAACAGCAAGATGCATGAAGAAAAGTAACGTAACAATCTCTGCAGAAATTTCTGCAACTTTTGTAATTATATCGTTTTGCAACAACTATCCGAGCTTCTTAACAAGATACATAACAAACAATGAATGCAAACTTTTATATTCATTGTTCTCTATGCTGTTTAAATATGCTATATTCATATTTATGACATCTTGATTCGCAAGATCTTTTATTTTTAGGGTTCCGTACCTCAAAAGGAAAGAATGGAACCCTTATAGGATCACTTTGTAGTCCGTCTGTCTGTCAAGACCCTTTTTCTCAGGAACGCGTGGAGGTATCAAGCTGAAATTCATATCAAATACTCAAGTCTACTGTCCCTTGGAGCTGTGAAAAAATCAAACTTCTAAGCCAACTCAATCAAAAAATACAGCCGTTTATGCCGCAAATTTTCGATATTCGCAAGGGAATCAAAACCTACACCGGTACTTCCCGTGAACTCAGAATCTTAAAATTTGGTACGAAGCAACGTTTTATAGCACAGATAAAGGAAAAATTGCGAAAAGCATAAATTTTTAGTTACATCATATAATAAAAATATTTTTAATAATTTTAAACTTATATACCATCAGATTTGTCCGGAACCCTCGGTGCGCGAGTCCGATTCGTACTTGGCCGGTTTTTTTGAGAGGAAAGTGTCTTTAAATTTGCTTCCATAGTGGAAAGCAATTGAAAAATCTGATAACGATAACTAAATCGGGGGATACAGGTTGGTGTTTCAGCTGTATATCCATGACCCATATCTAAAATTTAATTACACTAATCGATCGCAAAAGGGTCAAAGAATTCGATACGTTGAGTGAGGATAGGTGTAGATGTCTATGGGCCACAGCAACCACTTACCATCAGTTGGACTGCATGCTCGCTTGTTATCCTTATCCTATAACAAAATGTCCTTTGTCTGGACCATTGACATTTATGTAAGTAAACTGCCCCCACGATACAGGACAAAATCATAATGTGTAGGTTATTTAAAAAAAAATATGTTTATACCGTAGTAGCGACGTAATAGAACCCAGTATGGCGTGGTTGCGGAGCAGGAAGAATTTCAAATTATTGCAATCCATACAAATGTGACCTTTAATAACTTGAAAATAAACTCGGTTTTCGAATCACAAATACTGTTGAAGAGGTCCTAAAAATTCTAGTTTTCCAAGTATTAGTTGCAATAGAAATAAAACTTTTATTATGAAAATTAGGTTTAAAAATGCAAAGCAATAAAAAAAATCCTGTTCCGCGACCGTGCTTTTTACAATATATCATACCGCAGGTGTCTAAGAGCAGACATTTGCTCAACTGTGGCCGGTTTCACTCGTTCACTGTGACGTAGGCGTGGGACCCGAAGCTTATTGTCGAGCAAAATTTGCTTGACGTATTGAAACTCGGCAGCCAGGTGTTCACAGATCCCTCGTGCTCCTTGAAACAAAGATTTACCCACGGTAAGTAACTGTCAAGGATGCTCATGAGAATCACCGTTTAAATATCTATCCGCATGGGTCTTTTTTCTATACACAGTGTGGCTCAAGCTCAAGGCATTATCAGGATTCCGAATTACTAACATATCAAGAAAAGCTAAATAATTGTTTGCCTCTAACTCCATTGTGAACTCAATTTTAGAATTTATGGAGTAAAGATGGTCTAAAAATACAGTTATATACACAAACACGCCTGTCACCCAGAGGGTTAGGCAGAGACTTCGGACTTCCATTTGGCGCGATCCTGATACAACTCTCTCGCCTCCGTTACATCTATATATCTACGCACACACGCTCGTCGGTTAAAGATACTCCTAATCTGGCCTATTTTCAATGTATCGCCGATTTGGTCGATATACCTACGTCTAGGGCATCCTTTCCCGACTCTGCCATTCACTTCTGCAACATAAATTTACTTTGTCACTCTTTCCTAGTTTATTCTTTCTACATGACCAAACCATTGAAGCATTCTTTTCTTAATCCTGGTAACAACGTCATCTTGCACACCACACTTTTCTCTTATCACACAATTTATCACCCTGTCATTCAGATTCAGCCCTAGCATACTCCTTAATGGCCGCATTTCTAGAGCATTAACGCTACTCTGATGATTCTTCTGCCAGACACAACTATCACTACCATACATTAAGTAGGGACTAACACACCATTATGAATTGCCAAGCGTGCCTTATTTGACACATTCTGACTCCTCATAATAGCGTGTAGAGCCCCATTCACTCTATTTCCTGCGTTCACTCGTCGTTCTATATCCTTATCATATCTACCAACACTGCTAAATAAACACCCCAAATATACAAACTCATCGACTTGCTCAATCAACTCCCCTTCTATTCTTATTTCACATAACGTTTTACTTTCTACTCTTTCTAAAAACATCACTTTTGTCTTACTTGCCTTTACTTTCATACCCCTTTCTTTTAATGACTAGTTCATTAAAGTAACCATCATTTACAAGTCGGCCGCTGACGATGCAAATATGTCTTGATCATCGGCGTACAACGCATTTACGTAAAGGCATTTAACAGTGGTAGAGTCACGTGGCAGCTTTTACTGTCGCACGGATGGGCCGGCTCGAACCGGGGTGGTACCACGACCTCACAGAAAATCAGCGTGAAGTAGAGGTTTACCTCTGCATTTCGCTTGGTGAGTGCTGGTGGCCGGAGGCCCTTTTTACTGAAAATGAGGCATTCCATCTTAGTCCTCACAGGTAACAACGCATCTACATTTTGATTTCTAATAGAGGATAGATTTAGAGGTCTATGTGCCGCAGCAACCACTTACCATCAGGTGGACTGTGTGCTTGTTTGTCACCCTTTTCTTATAAAAAAATTTACGGTTAACTTAGCCATTCTCAACCCATATTCTTCAACTTTTTTTTTAAGTTTCAAATTTTGCAAACAAGTGTCTATAAATAGGTTAAACAGCCACGGGGAAGCTACACAGCCCTGTCTGACACCTTTTTGAATGCAAAACCAGTCCAAGTAGACCCCGTTGATCCTGACACAAGAACTAGAGTCCCTATAAAGAGACCTTAATGTCTGTATCAAACCAGCGCTCAACCCAAATGAGTTTCGTTTGTCATAACAATTTCCTGTCCACTCTGTCATAAGCCTTTTCCAAGTCCATGAACGCACAAAAAACTTTCTGGTTTTTGGCCAAAACTATCTCCGCAATCATGCACATGGAAAAGACTTGATCAGTACACCCCATCCCCTTTCTAAATCCAGCTTGCATATACCAAATTTTTCCATCAGTTTCTTACATAATTCTTTCAATTAACACTTTAGCATACAGTTACCCAAATGCTAAGCAAGCTGATACCACGGTAGTTTTTACAGCCCTGCTGTGACCCCTTTCCCTTGTATATTGGAACTATAGCGGCTTTGCACCAGTCTTCCGGTACCCGTTTCAGTTCCCAACATAAATTAAACAAGGTATACAGCAGGCCTACAACCACACCCTCTCCAGCTCTAAGCATTTCGCGTGATACTCTATTATATCCAGCTGCCTTACCTGCTTTCATGCTTTTTATTGCTTTCATTATTTCTTCTACGCTTATCTCCCTACTTCTCTCCATTTCTTTCGGAATTTCTATTTCACTTAATTCAGACGACTCTTCGTTCTTAATCACGCTTTCAAAGTATTCCTTCCACCTCTTTAAATTCGAAACTTCATCATTCAGCATGCAGCCATTCTTGTCTCGTAAAGCATTCATTCAAGGCTGTTTTGAATTTCCCTTGGCAGTTCTTACGAGTTTCCAGAACATTTTAATATTTGCCTGGAAGTTATCAGATATCCTTCTATCATTCTTATCCATCCTTTCTTGCTATTTGCTTCCTTTCAACAACTTCTTTTACTCTCTTATTTATACGTCTAAAGTCTGCCTTTTTTCTTTTAATCTCATTACTCATATCGGCGGAATTACCAGCTTTAGTTGCTAATAAATCTAGCCATGCTCTCTTCTTTGCTTCAACTTCCATCCGTACCTAATCATCCCACCACAACTTATTACCTTTCCTTATACTCGTTCTCTTACTTTCAACACATACTTCGGTGGCTGCATCCACCAAAACTTTCTTAACATTACTCCATGCAGTCTTCAAGTCTAAATCATACATACGTTATTCATTCAAGCCACTTATACTTTCCCTCAGCCTACATTTATACTTCTCTTTCACACCTTCATCTTGTAACCTCTCTATTCTTATACGATCTAACACATTCATTGACATAGATGTACGATATCTCCAACGCCTGAATAGACCATTCATTCGGCATAAGTAAGTGCAGGTGGCCGGAGGCCCTTTTTACTGGAAATGAGGCATGCCATCTTAGTCCTCACGGGTGACAACGCATCTGCATTTTGATTCGCAAACGAGGATAGATGTAGATGTCTATGGGCCACAGCAACCACTTACCATCAGGTGGACTGTGTGCTCGTTTATCACCCTTATGCTATAAAAAAAAGAAAAAAAGTTATGATCCATCCCTACGTAGGACCCCCGGTAAGCCCTTGTATCTACCACTGCGCTCCTCATTCTTTCATCTACGATTATGAAATCTACCATTCTTCTATCATCCCCTCTTTCCTATGTATACATGTGAATACTCTTATGGCGAAAGAGAGTGTTCGTCACAAAAATATTCTTTTCCACACATACGGTGAGGAGCTCTTCATTCTCATTTATACTTTCATCGCCAAACGTTCCTAATATCCTTTAATAACCAGACTTCCTCACCCCAACCCTTCAACTAAAATCTCCTAACCTAATAATATTTTCATTTTCCTTACATTTCATCAACACCAGCCTTACCATGTCCCAAAACTGCTCTCGGATATAAGTGGGCTTAGACATATCTGAGGCGTACTCCCCTAGCACAAACAACTTCTTTAAGCCTACTTTCATTCGTATCCACAGCAGCCTTGGTTCACATTCATACTTTTCACAAATTGACCCATTCTTGTTTAAAATATGCACCGACGCCCTGTCATGCCCGCTCGGTCTCGTCTACACCAGACCAGTAAGCGGTACACATGCCATCTGCAGTGACATCTCTTCCCTTTCATTTCGTCTCATTCACATACTTCCTCCATCTTATCATTCATTGCTCATCTATACATTCAGCGTACCCAGACGGGCATCCGCAATCCACTTTTCGCCCCTTCATGAGACAGGTGGTGACGGGTGGCGAACCACGTCGCCGTGAAGTTACTAAATGCAGTTACTTTATCTAAAGGTAGAATTGTGAAAGTGTAGTTTACGTACCGCTTGTAGAATCTTGGATTTATGGGAACAGGGTTTTCTCCTCAAAATCTTCCATGAATATATCGGCGACAATGGGAGATACAGGTGAGCCCATCGGCACACTATCTACTTGCTTGTAGAACTCTTCCTTCCAAAGTAGGTGGCTATCTAGTAGATGTAAGGCAGTGTCTGAGTAATACTGGATATTCTACGGAAATGTTGTTTTCCTCCAGCCTTCTAATTACAATTGAGATACAGTTTTCAACAGGTAAGCATGTGAACAGAGACTGCACATCAAAACTGACCATAGTTTCATTGTCTGCCAGATGTAAGTCTTTAATCTTGATGACAAAATGGTAGGAATCCTTTGTGTGTGCTCTTTTATGTCCCCTGAGCGGTGAGAGTATTTTCGCTAAGTGTTGAGCCAGTCTGTAAATTTGTGAATCGATTTGGCTCATTATGGGGCGTAGTGGAGCTGTGTGAGTGGCTTGTGTATTTTTAGTAACCCATACATTTTCGGTGGCTTGGCATACGTAGGTATTATCGATTTTTCGTCCAGATTTAAGTTTTCAGTGTGTCTTTATGAGGTCACTAGTTGTTTTAAGTGTGTTATTTGTTGGGTCGTTTTTAACATTTTGATATGTGCTTGAATCCGACATATGTTTTTTTTTTTCAAAAAACGTTACCCCCACACAAGTATTTTCTCCTGTGTCGTGGAGGCAGTTTACAAACATAAATTGCACGAGGACAAACATCCAGACCCGGAACAATTATTTCTAGGCCATACAAATACTTATTCCGTGCGGGATTAGAACCCGCGGCCCCCAGCGCAACAACTCATTGCTAAGCCATTGCGCCACGGAGCCGTCAAATAATGTGTTCTTATATTTTTCATCATCATTCAAAATGATATGTTCTTGTATTTTAGAATTATAATCTGACGTATCCATGAGTGCCACGGCATTTCCCTTATCTGCGCGGAGAGTCGTGAGTTCTGGTCACGAAGCAAATACAAGGAGGATATGGCATATACTATGCACTGTGATTCTAACTAGGTCCTGATGTCATCACAGTGGGCGTGGCTTTACTTAATATACAATCAAAGTTCGTCCTGTGCGTTTATGTGTAGAAAATCGCAAATCGGTGTATTTACGAAGTATTAAGAAGAAAAGGATGAAATGTTGTCTTGTATCGTGTAAAAACTACTCAGATAGACGCTATGATACTACGGATGGCATCACATTCCATCTGTAAGTAATTTTATACCTAATTTATAAGTTCTATATCTATATTTAAATATACGTTATATATTTCCAGGTTCTAGAAAAATCTCAACGTCGACTTTCAAATCTAATTAAATATATTCGACGTTAGATCGGGACCCTTTGTGTTATGGGAACTAAAATATAAACCTACGTAGAGCTCAGTATTGGTAAAATAATTATACGAAGGTGTTAAAATTTGTTTTGCATTCAGTCCTAAAGAATTTTTAAACGCCAAAATATTATTTTTATAGTTTATTTAATAATTTTGTAAACAGGCCGCCATCTACCGTCAAGGTAGCTAAACTACATTGCAACATCGATACGGAACGATGCGAGTAGTTTCACTATTTATCGGTAGATGGAAAATGGTAACGTGGGCGGGGCTTAATATCCCCTCACCCTGCAAATTGTTACGCGTTGTTACATAGTGAAATCTAATTACAACACCTCCTCTTTGAATTTGCTCCGTGGCTCTGGTTTATAGCGTAAGTTATTCAACGCTCTAAACTCGTCTTTGGGTAGATTCAATTTAGACGCTGAACTTCGACGTAACATAGACGAAATGTCTTGACGTATCGCTTCCAAATATTACTTTCGCATATTGTTTTTAAATAAACAGTACTCGACACTGCAGATAATTTCTTCGTATGGTAATTTTTGCAGTGTTATGGCGAAATTAAGGCCTTTCGATAATACTCTAATTGTTTCATCATCCACAATTTGTTTTGACAGATTATAGACTGCGTTTAATCTATGATCCATGTTTGTGGTCAACAGTTGCGTTTCGTTCTGACGTTGACACAGATGTTTGACATTTAATTTGGTCGTTAATTTTTGATATTTCACTATATGTTTGTTTTTGCATTCGTTATATTTATTAATTTCTCGTTTAACGTTTCGAAGCAAACATTAGAATCAAATGTCGTTGAAACTGTCTTTAACTCACTGGATGATGTGTCTATGGTCGTGTCTATTCCTAATATGAGTTAATATATATATTCAAATAAAACAAGTTTTTACGGATTTTATCGCGTATATTATTTTTTTAATATTCCCGACGTTTCGAGTACTTTGGTAGCCGTGGTTAACCATGACATTGGAAACGTTCCAATGTCATGGTTAACCACGGCTCACACAAGCTCACACAACACCTCAGTCCCCCCCGTGACTAAGGGTGCTGTAAAGTACTCGAAACGTCTAAAATATAAAATAAGTTAATATACGTAAAACCGTAATATAAGTAAAACCTAGTTTTATTTAAATGTGTAATGTTCGCGTAAATATAAGAAATCATTATGAGTTAATATTTCTTCCACCATATGGGGTATTAATTCTATTTATTAGATCATTCAATCAATCTATCATTTATTAATTCATAAGCATGGCTATTACTTAGACTGCAATGAATGAAAGTATTTATGCAATTATTAGGATAACAAATGAGCACACTGTCCATAAGACGGCTACTGCCTACATACATATTCCCTCAAATTATGTGAATCGAAATGCAGAAGGGGCAAGACACACACCCAAGTGCTTTGCCCCTGTGAACTGAATGCCTGGAAAGACTGAAAAGCATCATTATTTTTTAAAGGACCTTTGGCTGTCGCCATACTTGAAGCACAGTGACGTTACGCTGTTATTTTACGCTGATATCCTCTGTGAGCCTACACCTCCTGTCAGTCTTAGCAGGCTTAGAGTCAGATCTAGCGCATTTTATTATCTACAACGTGTTACGGCAGAGCAAATTGTAACGTTTTTGGGGTAACCGACGGCACCCTATTACTAAGCCTCCGCTATTCGTCCGTCCGTCTGTCTGTCTATCAGCGGGCTCTATTTCATAATCCGTAATAGGTAGACAGTAGAAATTTTTAAATAATAAAAATAAAAATAAGTTAAAAATTAAAAGAGGCTCCCCTACTAAAAACTTGTATTACGATGATACGGAACCCTTTATGCGCGAGTCCGACTCGCACTTAGTCTATTTCTGCCGCTAAATAACAGTGCTTGGACTGCTGTGATCTTGTCTAAAGGGTATAGACAGCCAGAATAATTAGATGCTGTGAGACAATCGATCTTACATCTTAGTCTTCAGTGGTGACAACATATTTGTAGCATTCTTTGTATGAAGTTGGCTCCTTTGGTTTCTTTTTTTCTTTTTTCGTTTTCCTTTCCGTTGGTCCTTGGACTGCAGGAGCCACTAACGATTAGGTGGACTGTATGTTCGTTTGTCATTTCTGTTATATAAAAATTAACAACAATTAACTACGTTAAAGTAGTTTTATTCAATGAGAAGTGTTTGCGTATATAAAAGAAATTATTACTATCCCATTACGCATCAGATAGCTCGGCCGGCGTTATAGCTCGAAGAACGGAGAGCCGATGTGGAAGAAAGGTTCTCGAGTGGCTCCCTGGGTGGCTGTGGGTGGGTGGTAGGTGCCTCAAGACCGTGCTTTGTGGCATTCTTTGGTAGACATTCAACATAGGTCCAGTCTAAGGGACTTGTGAAGGGCTGTATTTAATGTATAAAAATAGATGTGTGCAGTTCACTCGCGGTAGAAGTGGAACCTTCAGAAAAGGAGACCGAGATAATATGTAACACTGTATACTGTATTCTATCTCGTTCTCTTGTAGGTTAAATCGTATATATATATATATATATATATATATATATATATATATATGTCTCTTTTGGTGTCGTTTTTTAATGGAGTTTCAAATAACAACGATTCGAAAGAAGTTTTCACTTTAAAAGTTATTATCTTCAAGAGTCAATCTATTTTCAACAGAAGACTTTTGTTGGGCTATAACGAACGAATGGATGAAAATAAAGATTGAAATAATAAAAAAATGAATACGTAATAAAAAAGTGAAGCCCTATAAAACATGCTCACGCTCAAATTGACGATGTCAACTCATGTTCCCGCTTCCACGTTTCCTCATGTGATAAACAGAGTTAAAAGAAATAGGTTTCTAGTGAGTGGAGATTTTACAGGGTTGATATATTGTGTTTATTTTTTTTTTAATACGTAACTCCCACACAAAATTTTTTTCTGTATCGTGGAGGCAGTGTACATGCACAAATTACACAAGGACAAATATTCACAGACCAGGGATAATTATATGTAGGCCATGTAAATACATATAACGTGCGGGATTTGAATCCTTTGCACTCAGCGCCGTAACAGCGGCGAGCTAAGCCACTGCGTCACGGGGTCGTCTATTCTTATCAAATCTTATTGTTTTAATTCAGTTTTCAAATTCTATACAAAATTAAAAAAAAATTGTCTCTTGTTGTCTAAAATCCAAATAACATTAATATATTCTACCCAGGCGATAAACGAATACAATTAACCAATTTGCTGACTTTTTTAATTCATTGAGTACATTTTAAATAAAGTCATATCTTTGATCGGTCACTTCTTATGATTCAAGGAGCAAGAATACTAACTATAATAATAATAATAATAACGTGACGGACCGCTCCAAGCTCAAATGCAGAAGGCGGTGCTCCTCGATACCGCCCGCATCGTCCGCCGGTTTCTTTCCCTTTCCCCCTAACCCTCGGCCGTCTGGTCTCCTCTGTCAAGGGCTTCCATCTGGTAAAGGTTTTTATATATTTATGTATTTTTATGTATTTATTTTATTTTATTGATATTTATGTACGTTTACCATGTTTATTTACAATTATATATTTATATTGCCCAACCAGATGAGAAAACTTTATAGATACCCCATAATAATAATAATAAAGTTTATTCTTTTCTCTCACAAATTTAGTAATTAACATAAACATACAACTTAATATTAATTTACTACAATCTATATAATATAAAACTAAAATATTAAGATAATCGCGGCACTAATGTGACTTACATCTACAATGTAAATGGAAATATGCAGGGAGATAAGCAAGATATATTGCGTCCATTTTCTTCCGCGCACTGCATTCACTCTCGAAGTCAGAGTCTAATAAAAATGCAACTGTAGACATCTCTCGTATTACTGAAACTTATAAATTATGTCAAGGGCTGTTCTCGGAAAAGCAAGTTAAGCCCGCGATTTGTTTCGCTCATTTGTAATTATTGGTGGGACGTGACGCGGGTATGCTATATTTTAAATTCCAATATTTTTCTTACTTATTATAATAAAAATAATGTCTTACAGAACAAATTTCTGCTACGGCGGTCGGTTTTACGGAGACAAGTCATATGCAAAGAACTGGATTATAGTGCCCAAGTGTGTACGCAAGCACAGCTGCATTCTCTATTCTCTCAATTTCCTTGTCAGATGGAATGGCAAATCGACAAAACTGGAGAGAGATCAGGCTCAGGATCAATGGATTTACGTGATTTCCGAGGCACGGGGGTGAAACACCGCTAACTCCCTGAATCCAGGCTGCTATTGAAAATTTCTTGGCAGAAAAATCAGTAACTACTAAAAGATCAGTTAGTTTTTGAAGAGCGTAAGCGAGCAAACCCCGATTTTTGTTCGATCCCCACTGGCACCAACAAAATTGCTAAATGTAATTTTACACGTGCTGAAGGAAAACAGGAAGATCGTGAGGACACCAGCATGTCCGAGAAATAAAAAATATTTTGAAGAAATGTGAAGTCCGCCACCACGCATTGGGACAGAGAGAATGCCCAGTATTGGGACTGGGCTTTTTACCGTTTGATTCTTATCAATTGTCATTGCACCCATTGAAACATATGCTTAGTACAATCGGCAATTTAACTAACTTGGCACTGTGACACGAAATGAGTCTTGGTTTCCGACAGTTAAAAAACAATAATTAGGTATGTCCTTTATTTTTACATGGGGAAATGCCTACGCATACCCATCTCGCGGGGGCATGGACAGATAAGGAGAGATTCGCAACGGCTAAAAACCTTCGCCGCATATTGACAGGACTACGGGATCGCTTTCGCACACATCCGCGGCCCCACCGGCGCCGGCCGCTCCATGGTAGCCCTTCCTCGGGGGAGGACTACTCCCCCCTTTTTATTCTCAGGTAGGATGGTTTAGATTCAAAATTGGACCAAGTAGGTAGCGCTATTGTTAAGTATCAGAAATCACCCGTACGAAGGCGTTGCGGACCGCTGTCTATACAAATAAATAAAATTGAAGTGTCTGCTTGTAATGTAAAAATAACACATAATACTATACTCATATGAATGTATACATTATAATAAAATATAATAAAAAAAACAATTTATTTTGTCTGTCTGTCTGTTTGTCGTTGTGTCTGTCTGTAGCGCTGTCTATCTGTTTATCTGTTTGTTCCGCCTAATCTCCAAAATGGTTGAACAGATTTTAACGGGACTATCACTGGCAGATAGTTAATGTTATAAGGAATAACTTAGGCTGCTTTTTTTTTAGAAAACGAGTTAAGGTTTTGCGCAAAAATAAATTGAAACCCATAAAATCCAATCTTAATTAATTTCACACGGATGAAGTCGCGGGGAACAGCTGGTTATTCATATAAAAATACAAATATCTAAGTGAAATTATATTTTCTCTTGAAACTTCCTTAAAGCTTAAAATAACCATAATTTTCTCCGGAGGCCTTATTAATTACGGTTCTTAAGTACAATATTCATATTCTTAATCAAATTACACTAATGACACTTCATAATGATTAAACGTTGTACGTTAAATTACATTTTTTGTTTATCATAACTCGAGACGAAGTAATGATATCGATTCTAAACCAATTTCATTATATACTTAATTACATAATAAATACTTGATTAATTACAGATGTTAAAATTAATTAGCTAATATCCGCGTAGTAAAACAAAATAATGAATACCGGTATTTTCAACGGTGATGTGAATATTTTATAAAAAAAAAAACATCAATGGGCACGTAATCTAAGGGGATGAAGTGCTCCATCACATGACGTATCACATCGGTAATGGCATCCATCGAACGATCTTCAGACGAGAAGCAAACCCGCCGCCAATTACAAGATCAAAGAAATGCCGCATCTTATCCCAATCTGCTGACTTATATTCGCAATTTTCGCACACCTTGGAAATCGTAGCTATTTGGGGAATATAACAACACAGATTTCACCAGACAGTGGTCAGAGGTTCCCAAGGGTGTGATAACATGAACATCATAATGGCCAGATATATCGTCAGCAGAGAATCGAGGCATTTAGATGTGTGCCCATCTACATTGGGTACCGTAGTCGCTTGTTTTACTAGTCGGGTGAGCCCCAGCGACAACTCAAACTTCCACGCCTCTCTCCCAGCTTGGCCGGTCTTCTGGTATGGTAACAGCCAGTCCTGATGAAAGGTATTATAGTCATAATGTCCCCCAGAAAAACCAGATGTGCAGGCTACCGATTTAAAGCCACATCAGAGTATTCACTAAGGTTATAAAATTGCATAATTGTCTCCTGGATACTGATGTGCGATCGGTAGACACAGCAGCAAATTATTTTACCCATTCTTGTGTTTATCAACACCCAAATCGTGAAGAAAGCGGGGTCTTCAAAGTAACGAAGACGCTTATGGAAAATGTCATTACGGACATACAAACAGACTCCGGTGCGCTGGTGCTGATGGAAATTATGCTAGAATATGTACCCAGGGTAGTCAAGGTACGCAGCATCTAAAGGACATCTGATCTGCGTCTCATACAAGAAGAGTAAGTGAGTTCTTATATTTATGCGAGCAATACACATTAAACGAAAGCTTTCAAGTTCTTTACACCCAGGTCAAGGGGAGGGGGATGAGGTATTTGACATTCCTATGTCATTGTTAGCCCGGATACCTTCACTTTTTAAATAAAAAAAATTGATCCGATCTACGCGAGGCTATTAAACGGGCCAAGTGCAATTCGGACTCGCGCATAAAGGGTTCCGTACCATCGTAAACATGTTTCTAGTAAGGGAGCTCCTTTGAATCATTAATTAATTTTTATTATATTTTGTTATAGCGGCAACAGAATTACGCATTCTACGAAAATTTCAACTGTCTACCTATTACTGATCATGAGATACAGCCCGCTGATAGGCAAACGGACGGACGGACAGCGGAGGCTTACTAATAGGGTCCCGTTGGTTACCTTTTGGGTACGGAATCCTAAAAAAGATCTAAATTTCAAAACAGAAATTGAATGGGTGCTACCATCTGCTTGGGACTATAATTTATTTATTTATTTTGCATAGTGAATAAAATTAAATCCAAACCGTATACCACTGCAAGAGTTCAAGATACTGTAAGCTCATTCTGCGTTGATTGGTCCAAAAGCTTGACTTCTAACTCTAACTCTTCATTCGTTTTAAGGACCGATGACAATATAATAATTTACTTTAACTTTATCCTAGCATCCTGACTAGGACCACCAGGATAAAATAAAATAATTATCTGGATCATCACAGCTCACGATCAATGCATGTTGTTTAAGTCTTTTTTAACTCTTATATAAATATTTTTCTAACACTTCCCCATTTATTGGCAAGCGTAGGTACTTCAAAATGCACAACATACGTCTCCTTATTCTCATCGAAGCTCGCATAAAATTATATAAAGACAAATTCGTCGTGGCTCGTCTTCAACAATCCGTGAAAATAGCAGTCGTTGTAGTAGAATTGCGAATTTCTGTGTCACTTCAAATTTATATGAGAGCGTGTTTTATTCATTTTTATCTTCCGTTTAATAACGTTCCCCTGTAATAATTTCATGCCCTCTCGCTTGTATCTAAGTACCTTTAGAATTAAAATAATTGCGATTGAAGAAAGACTTTTATTTATCGCAATATAATAGATGTTTTGGCCTACAGCTGCTCCTGCAAAGCTTAAATATCCGGGGCCCATGAGCGGAGATTCAACAAGCAGCCGCAGGTTCGAGCCCGAGTGGCTATATGGAAGAATTTCCTATAATACTAAGCTATATGGAAAATGTTTTATCCTACTACAATTTAATGGGGAGGCTAGTCAAATAGATATTACTTACCTGTATAGGAGGCGACTGCTGTCTCAGGGCTCGGTCAGGCCGGAGGTGTGTATGTGTTGAGTGGTGTTTTTGTAGTGTTGGTTGTGATACACCTGACGGGACCTTTGAAGTCGGCAGCAGCCCGGACTTCGGCGCCGCTCCAAATTGTGGTAATCTCCAGCGGCGTCACCCACAGTCACTTTCTTCCTTCTTCACTATGACAGTCTATTAACTATACCGTACAATTAACTAACTTCCAGACGCTACTAACACTCGTTTAATATAAAGCGTAAAACATAACACGAATACAGAATGCTCGGATCAAAGGTTACTTCCGTTCGCGTGGCAACAATTATTTCTAGAATTTAACACGACCTTCTCTAGTATCACAAAGTTCAGCGCTCTACCGTCAACGGAAAATGTTTTGCGATCTATATCAAATGCCGCACGAGTAGTTAATATTCTCAAATGCACTTATATACGCTATCAAATTAGAATAACCAAATTCGCGGTAAATTAGGCGCGCATAACACACAATTCAGACGTTGATCGCAATCAGTGTTAACTTCCTAACAGTGGTAGAGCCACGCGGCAGCTTTTGCTGTCTCACGGATGGGCCGGCTCGAACCGGGGTGGTACCACGACCTCACAGAATACCAGCGTGAAGTAGAGGTTTACCTCTGCATTTCGCTTGGTGAGTGCAGGTGGCCGGAGGCCCTTTTTACTGGAAATGAGGCATTCCATCTTAGTCCTCACGGGTGACAACGCATCTGCATTTTGATTCGCAAACGAGGATAGATGTAGATGTCTATGGGCCGCAGCAACCATTTACCATCAGGTGGACTGTGTGCTCGTTTGTCACCCTTATACTATAAAAAAAAAATTGTCAACCCGGCGTCTAATTCTAGACTACAATTCCTCGTCGTGCACAATTTGTTATCAAAACCGATTCTAAAAAATGGAGGTTATCCCGAGCGACTTCACTACGTGCTGTCGATATCACTGCATTCAAGCAACTCTGTTGCACCCACGTTCTGCCTTCGCGCCTTCTACCCGACGATGCACAGGAGTGGGGCCAAGGTGAGCTTTACAAGTCAGCGCGCGGAAACGAGTGTGAATGCAAATTTCAAATGTTAATTGTTTGGCCTAAACAATAGATATAATATATACGTTTTTTTACGTGGTAGAGCCATGCTGCAGCTATATTAGTAGTATAGTTGTAGCACGAATGGGTCGGCTCGATCGGGGAAGGACCACGCTCTCACAGAATACTAGCGTAAAATAGCAGCTTAATACTGCTGTGTTTCGTATGGTTAGTGTAGGGAACCGGAGACCTGTTTTACTGAAAAAGAGGCATTCCATCTTAGTCCTCACGGGTGACAACGCATCTGCCTTCGCGCCCTCTACCCGACGATGCACGGGAGTGGTGCCAAGGTGAGCTTTACAAGTCAGCGCGCGGAAACGAGTGTGAATGCAAATTTCAAATGTTAATTGTTTGGCCTAAACAATAGATATAATATATACGTTTTTTTACGTGGTAGAGCCATGCTGCAGCTATATTAGTAGTATAGTTGTAGCACGAATGGGTTGGCTCGATCGGGGAAGGACCACGCTTTCACAGAATACCAGCGTAAAATAGCAGCTTAATACTGCTGTGTTTCGTATGGTTAGTGTAGGGAACCGGAGACCTGTTTTACTGAAAAAGAGGCGTTCCATCTTAGTCCTCACGGGTGACAACGCATCTGCATTTTGATTCACAAACGAGGATAGATGTAGATGTCTATGGGTTACAGCACCCACTTACCATCAGGTGGACTGTATGCTGGTTTGTCACCCTATCCTATAAAAAAATACGTCGTAGAGCCACGCTGCAGCTAAATTATGGTTGAGGCATTGACTGGGTCGGCTCGACCGGGGTAGGACCACGCTCTCACAGAACACCCGTGTAAATAAGCGTAATTAATGCTGCTGTGTTTCGTATGGTAATTATAGAGAACCACAGTCCCTTTTTACTGCAAACGAGGCATTCCATCTTAATAAAAAATACCAATTAATGGTTGACCGACTGTACCTGACTGCACCAGATGGAGGATAATGTTATTCGAGTGGATGTGGATGTATGTAAGACTATTTCATTAGCACGCTGGGGTTTTGGCGAAAACTTGATCGGCGGCGGCTTGCTGCTCCTGTATTAGTCTGTCTGTCTGCTTAAGTGCCTTGAGATACCATCAGCAACTGTCAGCTGTCTCCTGGCTCAAGTTGCCATCAAAATCTACCAAGGGTGGCACAATGTGACGCATTAACATATTGTGAAGCAGTGTAATATGAAGGATAATTATACATTGTAACTTCATGCTCAGAAGGGCTGGAACCCAGAACCGTAAATCCAGTTATAAAAAAAAACATTAGCACGCTTTGTAGCCTAAATGTCTTGAGGGATCTTAACATATGGGCTGATGGTAGAATCTTGTAAGTTGCAGAAGTGACATAGGATATACAATTATGTCTCTTTACAGGGAACTTTATTACGCAGTCGGGTTCTTTTAATTATTGTTTTAAATTTTGAACATGTTCTATAGAACAATGTTATGGCATTCTTCTTCTTCTTTTAAATTATGGCTTCTCTTGATAGAATTTTGCCAGTGTCAAGTCAATGACCTAGTTATGGCATTAATATTTTCCATTCCGTTCATAAGACAAGTGACAAACGAACGTAAAGTTCATGAGATGATAATTGACTACTATTGTGCAACATCAATCAAAGATGGCGATACTTAAAAAATGCGGTGATATACTCTGTAAGACTCTTTCTTTTCAGTGGAAAAGAAAAAAATAATAGCTATATCTTCCTTTTCAGTCAAAAAGAAAGAGTCTTACAGAGCATTACAGAAAAAATATCCAACATGTAGTGACATATTGGATATTTTTTTACAGGATAAGAATGACAAACCAGCACACAGTCTAACTGATGGTAAGTGGTTGCTGTGGCCCATAGACATCTTTATCTATCCTCGATTACGATTCAAAATGCAGATGTGTTGTCACTCGTGAGGACTAAGATGGTTATTTACACTCACCACACGAAACACAGCAGCATTAAGCTGCTATTTTACGCTGGTATTCTGCGAAAGCGTGGCCCTTATTCGGACGAGCCGAACCATCCGTGCTATAACTAATATAGCTGCACCGTCGCTTTACCACATTAAATATGACTCTTAAAATTAAAAAAAATCTTTTGAATCCTTAATTTATTAAATGAATATTTTAAGCGTAAAATGATTTTTATTTCATTTTGTGAATTGTTTGAAGTCTATAACAAACCCAATTCGAATATTGATATTGAAACAAAAGCTGAAATGATAATACTTTTAACAATGCTAAAGATTTTTTTTAAGTATTAAATTTCTATCTGAAATAATTGCGATTCTATTAATTGAATACAATTAGATTCTTATATTTGAAACGAAATTATCAATCACTTTTATTATTATTTTATGTCCATTGCTTTCAACTTCAATTATAGGCAATTGAGTAAATAACCTGTCATTATAAAGAGGTTAAAGTTGTTTGATTGAAATTGCCTGTAATTGACATATTTTAGTAGGGACTGTCGCTGATTTTTTTACAAGAAATAAAGTTCATTATATTAAGCCCTTAATTGAAATACTTACTTCATCTTCTAACTTCAAACTATCTGACAAGTAGAACTGCTTTTTTAATCTCGATACCCTTAAACGACGTAGAATGAGAAAGAGAAAGATACTACTGCTCATCTTCTGTTTCGTTTTCCTCGGTCACCTTTGACACCTACGGTATGATAAGGGGTAGTGGACTTGATTTAATAACCAAGGGATAGCTAGGGTGAAAGCATACTTGTTCTGCATAAGATTTTGTCTGCGTAGGTTATTCACCACTATCTTAATTATTTCTGCCTAAATATAGCAGCACTTTTATGCCGACTTCCAAAAAGGAGACGGTATTCAATTCGACTGTTTATTTTTTTTTAATGTGTGTTACCTCATAACTTTGTACTGGGTGAACCAGTTTCGATGATTCTTTTTTATATGAAAGCTGATAGTTCTCGTGTGGTCCCATATGAATTTGATCAAGGTCAGATCAATGGTTATTGAGTTATTCTTAAATAACTTATATTCAAGTCGGCTGTACAAAATTTTTAATTTTAAATTATATTGGTATGTTTCGATCTAAAGGCTGTAGAGGCCCAGTTAAATTACAGAAACTACTGGCTTTGAAGAATTTCATCTTAGTGTTCAAGGGTAGCAACCCACCTGTAGCCTTCTTTGTATGAACTTGGCTGCAGGTGCCCATGAACTGCAGTAGTCACTTATTATCAGTTACACTGTACGTTTGTTTGCCATTTATTGGAACGAAGTTCCTTGTCGGACGGTACGGGTTTGGCGGATGGGAGCTAGGCGACAAAAGGTGGAAGATTTTTTGTCACTACCTCTTGTGTGATAGTTTAGATGACCTTGGTGGCGAAATAAGGAAGTGAGATGGAATAATATCCATCTCCCTCGCACTTTTCCTGTCGTGCCATGGAAGAAATGTTATTTTATTTCAAACTAGCTGTTCCCCGCGACTTCGCCCGCGTGTAATTTAGGGTTTTAATTACGTTGTGCGGAACCCTAATTCTTTTTCTAAAATATAAGTAGCCTAAGTTACTCCTTATAACATCAGCTATCTGCCAATGAAAAATCCGTCGAAATCGGTATAGCCGTTTCGGAGATTAGCCGGAACAAACAGACAGACAGACAGACAGACGGACAGACAGACAAAAATTTAAAAAAATGTGTTTTTGTTATAAGTACCGTACCTATATACTTTCATATGCATTTAGTACAAAGCTGTTATTTTGACATTACAAACAGGCACTTCAATTTTATTTATTTGTATAGATGTATAGATATAGATGACGCTTCGTTTTAATAGACGGTAGCAATTCATTTATTTGTATTTGTTAATTAATAATATAGTATAATATAATATAGCCAGTGACGACTTATGGATCTGAGACGTGGTCCTTCACTGCTGGCCATATGAGGAAGCTCAAGGTCGCTAAGTAAGCTATGGAGAAGGCTATACTCGGGGTTTCTCTGCGTGATAAACTTAGAAATAAGGATATTCGCAGTAGAACCAGAGTAAACGACATAGCCCAACGGATTAGAAAGCTGAAGTGGCAGTAGGCCGACCATATAGCTCGAAGAACCGACAACTGATGGGGAAGAAAGGTTCTCGAGTGGCAGCCTCGTACCGGTAGGCGAAGTGTAAGGCGACCCCCCACTAGATGGAATGACGACCTGGTAAAATATGCAAGAAGTCGATGGATGCAGGTGGCTCAGGACCGTGCTTTGTGGCATTCCTTGGGGGAGGTCTATGTTCAACAGTGGACTTATGAAAGGCTGTAATGATGATGATGATGATGAATCAATAATATAATACCTACGTTTATCAATAATAATATACTACGCAAGGAACTTCCTTCCAACCGAGCGTCCACGACACTCACGCATTTTCACGCGTTCCTTTATTCTTTATTGCAATCCTTAAAACAAAAGAATACAAAGGGCGCACGTAATGCCTTGAGGCATTCTCTACCAGTCAATACATGGAGTGGTTAAAATTTGACGTAGGTGTGGCAATATGGAATAAAAGAACACAAAACATTAAGATAACTTCAGTTCATAAAAAAATCATCATTATCATCGTTACAGCTTTTCACAAGCCCACTGCTGAACATGGGCCACCCCCAAAAGATTGACACAAAACACATTTAAGAGGCAACTGCATCCACTGATATCCTGCATATCTTACCAGGTCTTCACTCTGGATAACAGCCTGTCACTCGAGAACCTTTCTTCCGCATCGGTTTCTCTTTGGACTATGTATCCCACCTATTGCAACTTCAGCTTACTGATCCATTGGGCTATGTCGGTAACACCGCCGCCTATACATGTACACAAGGCATCTTCAAGTGACTCTACGGTAGCTGACCGAAGACATTAACGTTGTTAAAATATTTTAAACAATGACAATATTATTTATGATATTTTACCCTCAAGATTTATATCATATACATGTTCAAAGATCTGGAAATGTTCGTGTTCAGTGAGTTCATTATTAATTTATAGTCAGATATTTATAAAATGACACCTGTAGTTTTTATATCGCTTCGTTGGATGGACTGGCGTGGATTATTTCGTTTTTTTTGTGACTATTCCACCGTGATATAATTTAACAAAGGGCTGAATCCGCGTCGACTATCTTCATGTTTTTTAATTTGTAATTTTTTTGCAATGCAAAATGGTGAATAATGTAATTTTGTCTTGTAGATTTTTTTTTGTAGATAGTTTATTTTATTTTTAATATTATGCATGGTTAAAGGAATCATATAATAAATATAATATATATAAATAATATATCCAAAAGGTACTAATATATGTTTCATATGATCTTCAGTGCTAAATCACCACTTAAAATTGCAATGCTCTCATAGAATTACAGTGTGAAATAGCAACTAAATGCTGCTGTGTTAAGTATGGCGAGTGTAGGACCGAAGACCCTTTTTACCGTAAACGAGGTCTTCTATCTTAGTCCTCATGGGTGACAACAAACCTGCATTTTGATTCTTAATTAAGGAAAAAATATGTAGATGTCTATGGGTCATAGCACCCATTTACTATTAGGTGGACTGTGTGCTTGTTTGTCACCCTTATTCTACGAAAAAGTTGGTGCGGGCAGGGATCAAACTCGATTTTCTCGCGTACTGTGAGGCAACCGCTTGGCCCCTTGGCGCTGGCTATCTCGGCACTTCCTCTCTACTATTCTCAATAATTATTCAATAATTATTTACTGTATCTTAAGTTCTATATCTTCTTCTTTATAGAATTAATTTCTAACATGATTTTTTTTTCGTTTCAGGTATGGGCGCAATTTTATCATTTATCAGGTAGAATCAAAATCGTCAATGAAATACAAACAATATTAATTGGATTAAAGTCAAAAGTCAAAATCAAAACCATACAAAAATATACACATTAATTAATTAAATATATATTAATATAAAATATTTTATAAAAACTGGCCTTTACAAAACCTTTACTTTACCTTTTTTTTTAAAGTTCCGCTGTGCTTTTTGCTGGTTCTTCCCAGGGCAGAATTTTCCCGAACCAGTGGTAAAGCTTAAATGATTTTCAATAAATATTCTTGAAAATCTACATTAAATAAAATTCTATTCTATTCTATGTCTTAAGTCTTAAGCAAATTTTTTCGAGACTAGAAATTCGAAAAATATAAAATGTTCTGGGAGGTTATATATAACGCTCATAGCATATTATGTTGAATACAGTCAGGAAACGCTGACTTAGTTTAAATTAAATTTAATATCTGGAACATGGAAACGGTAGTGCTTTACAAAGAAACATGCTTGAAAATTGATGCTTTTAGCTTTATTCATTTAAAAAATGCTTGTTCTTGAATAAAAATAATTTTATATTTTTAACGCGTATTTTTTATTCAATAAAGGTGACAAAAGAGCACACAGTCAACCTGATGAGTGGATGCTATGGCCCAGACATCTACATTCATCCTCGATTAAAAATTAAAATGTAGATGCGTTGTCACCCCTTTGCACTAAGAAGAAGGAATGCCTCGTTTCCAGTAAAACAGGTCTTCGGTTCTCTACACTCACCACATGAAACAGCAGAATCAAGCTGTTATTTTACCTCGATGTAACCGACCCATTTGTGCTAAAACTATAATATAGCTGCAGTATGGACCCACCATGTTTATTTTTTTTAATACCCGATATTTCGAGTGCTTTTCAGCACCGATGGTCACAGGCGAGACTGATGTGTTTGACGTTTTGATGTCATAGTTAACGAAGGCTACCTTCTGCTATTAAATATAAGGTAGTGTTATTAAGGTAGGGCTGATCACATCAGTAGAAATAGCCGTTGGAATAGCCGTGTCATAGAGTGTAGACCGTGCTTAGGTAAACGTAACGTGGGATGCACTGTGGCTATATTGAGCGACAACCTGCTCAAGGTAGCCGGCAGCAGCTGGATGCGTGAAGCAGAAGATTGGGCTAATAAGTGGCGTGCCTTGGGAGACGCCTATGTCCAGTGCACTGCCGCAGGCTGATGATGATGACGATGATTACGGTAGCTTTCGTTAAAATAATAAGTTAAAGTTAAATGCGATAAAATCCTTAAAATTAGTTGTATTTAGTGTGTAGATAGAATTCGTTTAAATGTTACTGGCTCAGAAGAAATAATTCTGAAAATTTTATTATGAATTTGGAAGATTTATATTATTTAATTTTTTTTTTACTCTTCCCTAAGTGGATAAAAAAAAATTATGTGTTATACACGGTTTTGACTGCCTACATACAAAATTTCCTGGTAGTAGTTTTAGCGTGAATCGTGAACACATATTTTTTCAACAGATGTATTATATGTATCAGATTCGGTTCACCAACAAATGTCACACTAATACTTAATACAGTAATATAAAATAAGTGCACATTTAATAACAGGTAAATACCTCACGGTATTTCTTCCAAGCTTAACGTTATCAAATAGACAAAATATATATTACAAAACTAAACAAAATAATACTAAAAAAAGAAACCTGAAATAAAAATTAAGAAATTGATAAATTTTGTGGCGCAAAACGTTTAAAGACTCGGGGTACATATATACTATATTATTATAGGTATTTAAAAGTCTGCAAAGACTGGGTATAAGGGAATTAAATCCTAGTACAGTTCGAAGGCGCAGCGAAAGAGGAGTAATGAATTTACGAGGATATCTACTTGTAATGAATGTAATCTTCATTAAAATTATAAGCTAAACGTAACTGCGACAAAATCCGTACATAGTATTCAAGTAAAAATAAGAAATAATTTTAAATGGAACTAATTTTACGGATTTAATTGCGTTTAATTTTATTTTTTTTAATTACCGTAAATCATCCAATCAAATTAAGAAATTTTCATCTATCAAAATATAATCAAACTACGTGAAAACAGAACAAGCAGTTCCGTTTTTTCATAGTTTAATATTTGTATATTGTTCAGGAATATTAATTATCCTATTATATTTTATTTTCGTGAAACATTGAATAACCTTCATGAAAAATCCAATATTCGAAATACGTGCGGTGAATGTAATTGGTTAGCCTAGTTAGAGTTTCGTTAGAATTTTCGCGATTTTTTTTAATATAGAATAAAAGTGAAAAATCGAGAACACAGTCCATCTCATGGTAGGAGGATGCTGTGGCCTATAGATGTCTACATTTATTGAAACACAGCAGTACTAAGCTGCTATTTTAAGTTGGTTTTCTGTGAATTCACTCATATTTATAATTAACATTTTTTTCATATGGTAAATTTAGAGAATCGGAGACCCTTTTAACTGGAAACGAGGCATTCCATCTTAATCCCCAGGGGTGACAACGCATATGCATTTTGAATCTAAATTAAGGATAATGCTGTGGAATTCTCTTACCATCAGGTGAACTGTATGCTCATCGGTCACCTATATTCTATATAAAAAAAAAAACTGTCAGTCGTAGGACTGTACGTCAGAAGTGAAAACTTGTTAGCTTCACAAATTTGTAAACATTATTTTTGGGTTGCAAAGAAATATTTCTTAGGTAGTAATTTTATCAACGTATTAATGTAGTAATAAAATCTTCATTTATTGCGCAGTTTTACATGAAAACAATTATTATTATTTATCTATAAAATACAAATAAATGTTTAAGTATTTTTATTTTATACGTAAATAATAACTCATTAATTTTATAAAATTTAATCAATCGGATTTTCAACATTACTTTCATTAATTTTATTTAATTGAACGTGACGGTTACGCGAGTTCAGTGCTTTTTCCCATCCCAAAAAGGACCAAAGTGCCGAAAAATGTTTGCACTTCCATTTAAATACTATGCTAATGCTATGATAAATACTATACTAATTACCATGAGTTACTCTAAATCGACTTTCCTAAATTTTACTTTAGCTTTAGTTGTAATGTGTTCTACAATAATTTGCTACGACGAAAGCCGCGTGGGAGTGTAACGAGTTGGGAATTTAATTTTTAACGTAACAGTGTTTTTTTTAAGTTTTTTTTTTGGTTTCCACTTTCGATACTGGACTCGATTCGACCGTTGACAAAGGATCGCGTATGGACTACGATTTTCGGTGGAAAAATTCCGGATTTTTTTACGCTGTCTAAATAACCGATTTGTGTGCGTACTGAATGGTATCCCTTTGTAAACAAATTTATAGAATACAGAGCGTTTTTAAAATACGTGACTAGATTCTAATGTTCTGTTGGCGTTGTAATATTCGGACCTATTTTTAAGTGTCGATGTTGATTTTAACGACTTTATTTACTTTGTAACAAGTTTTAATTTCATCATCATCATTACATCCCTTCACAAGTCCACTGCTGAACATAGGCCTCCTCCAAGGTATACAACAAAGCACGGTCCTGAGCCACCTGCATCCATCGACTTCCTACATGTCTTACCAGGTCGTAATTCCATCTAGTGGGGGTCGCCCTACACTTCGCCTACTGGTACGAGGCTGCTACTCAAGAACTCCTACCCATCGGTTGTCGGTTCTTCGAGCTATATGGCCGGCCCACTGCCACTTCAGCTTACTAATCCGTTGGGCTATGTCGGCCACTCTGGTTCTACTGCGGATATCCTCATTTCTAACTTTATCACACAGATAAACCCCGAGCAGAGCCGTTTTCATAGCTCACTGAGTGCCCTTGAGCGTCCTCATACGGCCAGCAGTGAAGGACCACGTCTTAGATCCATAAGTCATCACAGGCAAAACGCACTGGTTGTACAATTTCGTTTAATTGTACAACCAGTGCGTGTAGTAGTAGTAAGAGGCGACAGAGGAAAACAAATCAGGAGGTGGGCAGCAGCTTCTTCCTAATAACGACTAAAAGTAAAAAAAACTGCGGTTGCCAACCCGCTTGCCAAGAATGACAACTATGGCTAATATCCACCCTATGAGGAATCTATGGGGGAGGCCTATGTTAAGCAGGGACTTTATTAGAGTGAAGCACTAAGCTTTTTAAGGTTTGATTGTAATTTTATGTTTTATAAGCGATGTGTAGAGCAGCCTCTCACTAGATAGAGGGAAGACCTGGTAAGACTTGGTATCGATGGATACAGGTGGCTCAGGTCCGTGCTTTGTGGCATTTCATGGGGGATTCTTATCTTCTGCTATGGACTTGTGAGGGGCTGTAACGAATGAATGAATTATTTAGTATACATGTCGATAGAAGAAAAGTTGACACAAGAGCATGCATTCAATCAAGTCCCAATTAAATAAAAGTTACAATTTACAATTTGCATTAACATTTTATATATCTGGTCAATAAAAAATAAAATTGCGAAATACCATGACATGGTGGAAATTTCAAAATACTGTATAATTTTACCTACAATTTTACATTTTTCTGTCCAATAAAAGTTTTTACTTGACACGCAATAATTTAAAATGTCAGAAAAACTGCTATTTCTTTGTTTTAAACATTACACTAGAATTTTCTATTGTTTTTTTTTTATAGGATGCGGGTGACAAACGAGCACACAGTCCACCTGATGGTAAGTGGTTGCTGCGGCCCATAGACATCTACATCTATCCTCGTTTGCGAATCAAAATACAGATGCGTTGTCAACCGTGAGAACTAAGATGGAATGCCTCATTTCCACTAAAAAAGGCCTCCGGCCACCTGCTCACCAAGCGAAACGCAGAAGTAAACCTCTACTTCACGCTGGTATTCTGTGAGTTCGTGGTACCACCCCGGTTCAAGCCGACCCATCCGTGCGACAGCAAAAGCTGCCGCGTGTCTCTACCACTGTTAAAATTTTTATTTATTGTATCGTAGTTTACAAATATATATTTTACAAGACAAATATCCATACCTGGAACAATTATATCCATATGTTTAAGTAGATGTTATAAGTATATTACATCGACATAATTATGTATGTAATTTCATCCTTGATCTTCCTTTTCTTTTTAATCTTTGCTGCACTGTATATGTGCCTAAGTTTTGACTGGGAGAGAATGCCCACGGTACTAAGCCGTATCGCCATAGCACCATATTATGTACAACTTTTTGCATTAAAGTAATGTAATGCAATAAATAAAAAAAATACCACGTTAAGATATGTCAAATTAGTCTTATTCAATTTAAAAATAATTTTAAGATTTGCATCATCCAATTCATCTTCGTTCCATTTTCCCTGTTCTAAAAGTAACGTCGTAAAACAAACATACAGAGCTCGAGAGCCCATCAAACGGAATGTCATCGAGTAAAGGACATTAACGGTGAGAGTGTTGTCACATTTGTAAACCTATCAAAGAGATTTCCAAAACGGTAATGTCTTCCTTTTGTCTTTGCAAACAAAGTTTACTTTTCCGTACAGTATATAGAGATTCAACCAAATACGAATGTCGCAGGAAACAATTGTATTAATAATAATGACTCCATCTAGTATTTATTCACGCGTGTATAAAGAAGGCCATTACATTGTTTATGTTTGGTGTATTTTTTTTTATAATAAGTGCTAAAAGTGGATGAAAAGAGGTTATGGATTAAATTACACTGCCGCCACATTGCACCAGATGGGAACTTGCAAAAATACAAATAAAATATTACATCGACTAAAAAAAAATAGGGTCCCACGTTGCGCGGCTTTCGGCAGCAGCCTTGAGAGCCTCCTCAGATTCTCCCTCCAGCTACCACCCCCATGAGGTCAACACATATGCTCCACCAACTATGTATATATATATATATATATATATATATATATATATATATATATATATATATATATCACAATCATCATCATTACGGCCCTTCACTAATGTCGCAAAGGACGGTTTTGAAACACCTGCTTTCATTAACTTCCTGCATCTCTAACGATGTCGTCACTTCATCTAGTGGGTACCGACTTACTCTAGTCGTTATTATATATACAAGTAATAATCCGCCCCTGCTTTGCACGGGTGATGTGTGGATATCGACAAAAACGCCATGTACCGGATCCAATTGTTAATCTAAAAATCTTCTCGAATCTACTTGATCATTAATAATAAAATTTCATCAAAATCGGTCCAGGCGTTTAGGAGGAGTTCAGTCATATACATACGAACAGTAGACTTATATTTATAAAGATAAAGATTACTGGAATGTAAGTAATGAGAAACTACACAAAAATATTTCATAAAACAATTTAAAGAAATTAAGCTCCAAATCTTATTACAGAAGTAGTGGATTGTATGCTACAAAAAAAACATAATCTAAATGTTCTATTTAATTTAATTTTCACTGTTTCGCGTAAAAATAAAGAAAAATATATTCAAGTTCGTGAATATTCATTACTAGCTGTTCATCGTGACTTTTCCACGTGAAATTTATTACGATTGGATTTCATTGGTTTTAATTTGTTTGCGCGGAACCCTTATTCCTTTTCTAAATTCAAAGTAGTTTAGGCTACTTACTAAAGAGTAAGGACTTTTACTGGCAGATAGCTGATGTTATACCAGCCAGTGAAAGTCTCGTTAAAATCAGTCCAGTCATTTCAGAAACAAACAGAAAGACAGAGATAATTTTTTATTGTTATAAATACCTTAAATACTTTCATATGCATTTAGTAAAAAGCTGTTATTATGACATTACAAACAGCCACTTCAATTTTATGTATTTGTATAGATAAAGGACTACAATATCTATGTGGTTTCTTTTTAATTTTGTCATTTGAGTCAATATGTTATTTACTCCATTCCTTTCCGTATTATACGCACCGAGAAAAATCAACCATACATTCAGCACGTAGTACATTTGCATTGAAACGAATATATTCTTTAATATTGACGTCTGATGGTTCACGTCCGTGAAATAAATTCGCGTTATTGCTTGATTTAAATAAAATTTACTGGAGTTAGTTTGGTATTACAGAATATTGTGATTATTGTATTCTTTTTTAGTAAAATGAATTGTTCTCATCCAGACTTATTAATGTCTGATAATTCTGTTACTAATGAAACTATTTCTTGCATAGAGTAACTTCAAGCTACTCTATGCAAAATACACTGATAGATTCTAATTTTAGACCTCAGACAATAGAATCTGTCTTCTTTTTTGTTGATATTTACATAGGCTGCACTAAAAGTATCGGGAATGGAATATTTCCACTGTTCCTGTCATATTAAAATCTTTAAATTGAAAACTCCTTGGTTTTAAAAATCGAATACCATTTATTTATTTAAAAAAAGATTCTCGGTCTTGTCACAAGGTTTTGTCAGACTTGTTTAGTCGTTGAGAAAATGGAATTGACTCGAGAAAATTCAAGAGCGATGATTTATTATGACTTTCGAAGTGGTTTAACACAAAAACAGTGTGTTGACAGGATGATTTCTGCATTTGGTGATGAAGCCCCATCCAAAACCACAATTTATCGCTGGTTTGCTGAATTTCAACGTGGACTTGTCAAGCTCAATGATGATCCCCGTCAAGGTCGTCTAAAAACTGCAGTCACCCAAGAAAACGTTGATGCTGTGCGTAAGCTGATTTAGGAAGATCGACATGTGACATACCGCAAAATTCAGGCAACTTTAGACATTGGCATGAGTCAAATACAAATAATCTTGCATGAACAATTAGGTGTAAAAAAGTTGTTTTCTCGGTGGATACCGCATTCGCTCTGTGAAGAGCAAAAAGCGGCTCCCGTTACTTGGTGCGTCAGAACTCTCGAAAGATTCCACGCAGGATCCTCAAATACTGTATACAACATTGTATCAGGCGATGAATACTGGATATATGCGTACGAACCCGAAACCAAAAACCAGTCACGAGTTTGGGTGTTCGAAAATGAGTTAAAGCCAACAAAAATTGTTCGTTCACGGAGTGTTGCAAAAAAATGGTGGCCACGTTTGTCTCCAAAACCGGCCATGTTACGACTATTCCTCTTGGGGGACAAAGAACGGTTAATGCAAAATGGTATGCTACCATTTGCTTGCCACAGGTCGTTTCTGAACTCCGTAAAGAGAACTGCAACCGCCGCATCATCCTTCATCACGACAATGCGAGTTCTCACACCGCACACAGAACAAAAGAGTTTTTAGAGCAAGAAAACATAGAATTATTAGACCATCCGCTGTACACCCCCGACCTAAGCCCTAATGATTTCTATACTTTCCCTAAAATAAAGAATAAATTGCGTGGACAGAGATTTTCATCACCTGAAGAAGCTGTGGACGCCTACAAAACGGCCATTTTGGAGACCCCAATTTCCCAATGGAATGGTTGCTTCAATGATTAATTCCATCGTATGGAAAAATGTGTTAAATTTCGCGGAAAATACTTCGAAAAGTAATAAATACATTTTTAAATAGTAATGTTGTGTCACTTCCTTGATTCCCGAAATTTTCAGTGCCGCCCTCGTATGTACAAACTACAAGATACAGAAACAGTAGTATAGTGAGCTATTAACAAGATTTTTCTTATTCCATAATTTGCTGAAATTAAAAAATTAAATTAAATTAAAAATAATTAATGGAGTCGTGGTAGCTCAGCTCGCTGTAAGTTTCATACGCGGGCAACCCGGGTTCGATCGGTTCGCGAACATGCACTGGGGCAGCGCGGTAGTTGTCCTAAAAACCCTCTCTGAAATGAGAGGGAGGCCTCTGCCCGAGTGGGACATATATAGACACAACTTAGTTACAACTTTAACTTTTAAAAATAATTAATTACAATAATATACAAAATGTTACGTAAGTTTTATTCAATAATACTATTAATAAAAATAAAATAATATATGGACCGTATTACTTTTATATATATAAAAAACTAGTGAATATAATACTTTCTTCATTATCAGATATTCGTTGTGGATATAACAAGCTTACCTGTACACGAGACTGCCGCGATCAATGATTCATCTAATTTTTAGTAATTAATAATTACATTAAAAATAAAAATAAAAATGATTTTTTGAATTTGCATTAGACATATTTTGGACATATCAACAGTTTTTAGTGCATATTTCGACTCATTTTTACTGCATATTTGCATGCATATTTTGGCAATTTGTTAGTGCATATAATCAGATGTCTAGTAATTAAATATAGCTTTTGCTTATATCTTGGTTTCTTGCTGGTACTTTGATAGAAAGAGATATGTTGAGGCATTGTAGAAATAGCTTGTTAACGTCGCAATAATATCGTAATCGTCGCCATTACCTATCATCGTCATATCATTTTCTGCTTCTTCGTCATCATCATCATCATCATCATTATCGTAGTTATAATAGTAATTATCATTAAAGCCCCTTAAAAGTCCACTGCTAAAATTAGGTCTTCTATATCTTGAATCACTTAAGTTCATCAAATTCCTATCTTTTTTCTGTTTCCATTACGAAAACATAATTCGTTAAAAAAAAACCCGTGGACCGAAATGTGAACCAGCGCACGTAGTTATTATGGTTTACTTTTAACCTCAGTGCGCATCGCTGGCTCCCACATAAAACACACTGAAACTATTTTATTGAGCGAAGTGTACACAACATATTCGCTAACAAATGAGTCAAGGTTAAATATACGAAGAAATATAGAAATTTTGCCAACATTTTTATCGTTAATATATTTCGCTAAGAATTTCAACGAATATCACTTGGACTTAGAAAATTAAAGAAAAGCCGATTTGAACGAACTAAAGGAAAAACATAATTTCAACACAATAGTTTCTAAGTTCAGTGCTAAAACATAGTCTATCTAGTATAATTAAAGCCCCTACTTCGGAAGTGGAGATTACTATATTCTTATAGTAAAAGTATTTAAATGTCAAAAAATGTGTATACGTGCTATGTGTGGTTTAGAAAGAACTGATAGCTGTAAAGATTATTTCATGAAATTAAAACTACTTACCGTACCATCACTATACATATTCGAAATAGTTTTATTTATCAGGCAATATCCATCACTATTTAAATTAGAGATTTCGAGATTTCGCGATAGAAGCAGATTATATAATAACCTTGGTAGAACATATAAAACTACCTTGTATAGAAAAAGTGTGTTTGCTATGGCTCCAAAGATATACAATAAGATGCCGAATAACATCAAAGAGTGTAACGATATACAGATTTTCAAAGATAAATTGTTCCACTTTCTAATTGAGCATTCATTTTATTCGACCGATGAATTTTTTACCGAGTGTCAGAGTTAATAAAAGTCTAAAGGATACTACATAATTTTATCAAAATTAAAGTTTTATATAAATTAAAAATATTTTTATAATTTAAATGAATGTTTTGATACAAATATTATTTAATTTGATTTTATATATAATTTTATTATATTTAATTTTCTTTTTCTATTATTGTAATTATAATTATTATTATCATTGTTCTTTCATTGACATGACAATGTGATTGTTAATTTAATTAATTTATTGATGTAATCTAATAATATAATTTAATATTTTATAATTGCTACGCCCAAACCGAGTTTCAAATGCGGATTTTTTTTTTTAGAACACATCTATTGTTACCATTTGATTGCAATAAAGATTATGAATTATGAATTATTACATCAAAGTCAGCGTAACATTGTTTGTACCGTGTAGTGGCGGTGTAAGAATATTCACTACCACATATCATCCTATGGGTGATGTAAGAGGTAACAGAGGGAAACATATCAGAAGATGGAAAACTCCCTGTCTCTTTATACTCAACATGTTTAAACATTGTAGAGCCATGCTGCAGCTATATTAGTAGTATAGTAGAAGCACGAATGAGTTGGCTCGACTGGGGAAGGACACGCTCTCACAGAATACCAGCGCAAAATAGCAGCTTAACACTGCTGTGCTTCGTATGGTGAGTGTGAACCGGAGACGCTTTTCACTAGAAAAGAGGCATTCCATCATAGTCCTCACGGGTGATAACGCATTTGCATTTTGATTCTTTATTGAGGATAAATGTAGATGTCTATGGATCACAGCAACCACTTACCATCAGGTGGACTGTGTGCTCGTTTGTCATCATATCCTATTAAAAAAACATTCAACATTAGCTATGATGGCAAATAGTTAATGCCTATTTTTAGCAGTGGATTTTTGATAGGATGTAATAGACGGATGCATAGATTCCTTTTACCAGATGTCAGTGAAAAAAAAACATGCTAATCAAAGAAGAGCGACAAAAGGAACATGTCTTCTAAATAGCAATAAAATAAGTAGTGCCCTCGATATAAACGATCTTGACTACTGCCAGATATTTGAAAATATGAGTAACAGGAATAACTTTTATAAAAGTTCTGAAACTTACCGCTCGGTTCAGTCGTAATGACGTGAGCCACGAGCTGCTCGCCGCTGAATTTTGTTATGTATCGTAACGAATTATGACGTTAGTTTTGGAGTATTAAGATGTTTTGCGTAATATACGCTACAGTAACTCTCTCATTAATAATGATTTGTCTTGCATTTATTTTTCTTAGTCTTCGCCAAGTAGTCTAAATTCTACCGTAGTTTATAATTCTTTTTAGTTTGTATGGTAAGCAAGCTGTATTTCACTTTCGGCTCAACATAATAAACAAAAGTATTTCATATACATATACAAAATATAAAATAAACTTCTTTTTTGCCAGTTTGACCGTATTTTACTTTCAACTATATATTAATATATAAAACTTAGATATTTTATATACCAAATATAAAATAAACGCTTTTTTGCCTTGACATACAAAATCACCACCACATATTACTAAAACAGGAACACAAAATTTACAGGTCATCTAGTCAATATTTCAGTTTGTTTTTTGTTAGTAGACATACGTAAGTTGTACTCTTAGGTCGACAAGCTCTAATCTGTGCGAATGGTTGACTATATACTATATACTCTTATGGATTTAACTTTGTCATTATGAACGTATACAATGTATGTATTGCTTAATTCAATTTAATCTGTTTGCAACACATATTTTAAATTAATTTTAGCTTTCTGTACTCTTTCTCCATATAAACTTTAACTATACTAAATCTAACATTTCTCCATGCACGCAATATGCTTAAAAAGGGGTAAAAAGTTTCAAGTATTAATACATAGATAAGACTTAACACGTTGGATGATGTAACAGTATTAAGGCAACTCTCCACTAGATGGAGTGGAGACATGAGAAGTGATGCAGCAAGTCGATGGATGGTGGCTTAAGACCATGCTTTGTGGCATTATTTGTGGAAGGCCTATTGTTACGGCCGGCAGCTGCCTATCCCAGGAGTAGAATCCTTCGCGGCCCATAGACGAGGAAGCTACAGGCAGATGTTGGTCGGGCGTCCTCACGCCACGGGTTAAAAGTCTAATTACACTAAACAATCCGGGGGGAGCGATACAATTATTGAACAGAGCTTACTTACCTCTATTCAAGGCGACTGGTCCCTCAGGATTCGGTCAGGTCTAGTGTGGATGTATTGTGCTAGAAAGTAAAGGTCAGTGATGTGTATTTGGGTGTGGCTGGTAGTGTTATTGACCTTATTTGACCGTTCCCCCTGCAGCAGTTCGGCCCTCAGCTCCTCTCCAAGCTAAGGTCGCCTTCCGCAGTCACTTTCTTCCTTTGTTACGATTGACTCGCGAAAATGAACACAGAACGTACGGGTCAAAGGTCACCGTTATTTCTAGAATATTAACTACCGCACTAGTAACTAATACAGTCGAATCCACTTATACAGATTCTGCGTTAAACCTAAAGTCCCGGGTAAACTCTCAACACGCGCTACCATTCCCAGTGGTATATTTACTATACGCGCCTAACATAAAATTAGATCTAAGAGCTCCCAAACACAACGGACTGCCTTCTCTTTTGACGCGAAGAAGACATCTAATCTTTCGCTCTCGACTCCCACCTTTCAGCAAGCTCGGACGTTCAACACGCACGAACGTCATTCCGTATCGACCGAGCCAAGTGCCATCTAACGTCGATGCCTGACACTAACGCTTTTGCGTGAACAAACCCCCGTCCCGGACATAAGGATTTAGGTCCGCGAGCAAACCGGTCAGCGGGACAGGGTCGCGACGGCAAGTTGCAAGATCGAATCTACAACCAAACTAGGCCACCTTACGCACCCAATCAGATCTTGCAACACTAACCAACGCCCCAAAATTGCAGCCCCAACGTGGGCTAGCCGGAGAGTTGAACTGGATGCCCTTCCTGGACATCGCAGCACATAAATAAGTCCTATTCCTAGACAGAAGTCAGACGACCTCCTTCAAACACCTATCTGCGCTCCTATGATTAGTTCCGCAATTCGACCGGATCAGGTCTGCAAACAGCGACGCGACACGAAGCGGCCCAGAGGGACCTTCAAGCTTCAGTGCAGAGAGCACCCCCAAATTCCCCATGAACGTCGTCTGTCGAGAGCTGAACGAAACGCACAGATGGTCCCTAGCAGGTGATCCTATGCTCATATTTCAACTAATTTTTCAAAAGCATCAATGTTCAATTACAGAATTAATTAAAACAAGTAATCAGCGATGCACATAGGTCAACTTGGCAAAGTAAACAAAACAATAAACGTAAGGGACAGCCCTATTTCTTATTTCAAATAAATATCTTGGACAGTGCCAACAAAATCTAAACCAAAAGAGAATTGACTCCTATTTCCTTCGGCAACCACAGGGTTATCTAATTTCAACCTTCCTTATCACAAAGCAAAATTATTAAACACTATCACAAGCATTAAACAAGGGCACACTATTTAATCTCAATTTTCCGTGCAACAACAAACGCAGTGATCAAATGTATTTACAAAACATATGCAGCAGCATTTAAAGGAGTATTTTAAATTCATTTCTTTTAATCATAACCACTACAATATGAATTTCGCGGAAAACCCAAAAGCATTTTAATTTAAATTTAAAGAATTTTTAACTAAGTGCTCGACCAAACCAAATCCAATACCCCTTGAGAGCGTGATTCAACTCTCCAGGGGGCCCTAATCTTCCCACCACCAAGTGGAGGCCACACCGCGTGAACCCGATACTAACAGAGCGCAACCGCTAACGGTCGCCACTCGGGTTGTACGCCCTCACTGAGGCCGTCGGCAACAGAACAGCTTGACAAGTGGACTGTTGACGGCTTAAGGCTCAGTAGAGGCAGCCATGGTGGGAGCTAAGGCGGCAGCTAGCTAGGGCCACCTCCATCAAATGGGGTACAGTGGTACACCAGTCGCGGCCACTCAGCTAACGGGAGTGAGAAGGGTCCAGCGGACCGATGAGTGGCCGTGAAGTTCCTCTTCGCACGCTGAGGGGGGGGTGATGACACCCCCGCCCCTGGGGGAATTACCCCCCGACTGGTCGGGGGAGGGACCCCTTCCAAACCTAGGGGTCTGTTGGCTAGCCGGCGGGCGCCGAGCGTCGCCCGTCAGAGGGCGTGGCGGAGCGCCCCCGCCCGTGGGGGTCGAGGGCCTGGCAACGCCCCGAGAGGAGACGCCGTTCGCACCCAGGCACAGTACGGCATGGTGATTGCCCTGGCAATGCAGACAGGGCCGCCGGTGCGGACAGTCTCGCTGGAGGTGCCCTTCCAAACAGGAGTAGCACCAGCGGCGCTCCTTGGCGATAGTTTGCCTAGCCGGACTCGGCTTACCTAATAATTTTGGGCAAGACGTTACCCGGTGATCAGATGCTCGACAATAGGAGCAGGGGGGGGTTGACGACGACTTGCCCGGCGGATTTCGCCTCTCTCTGCGCACGGCTCGTATGTCGTCGACGGTGCCCGCCGCGTGCTCGATCTGTCGGCACTGCTCCTCCAAAAACCGCAACAGGTCATAGAAGGGCGGAATATAGGAGGCCTCGTCCCCGCCGTACCTCTCCTCAAAATGCATTCGAAGGTCGAGAGGTAGACGGGACAGCACGATGCGGAGCAACAAGAAGGCCCATTCGCCCACTGGTACATCCAGCCGCCTCAACATATTACAGGCCACCAAGACTGGATCCAACAGGTCCGGACGTAGTCTGGCCCGGTCACTAAGCAGCGGGAGACTCAGAAGCTGCTTAACATGTTCGTCCGCAATTCGCCGGACGTTGGCGTATCTTCTGACTAGGAGGTCCCGAGCAGTCTGGTAGGCGTCGTCCGACAAGCTCAAATGGCTGACAACGTCCAGGGCCTCCCCCTCCAGTGAGGCCAGGAGGTACGCCATCTTCTGGCTCGGGGTCAAGTCACTCCGGGCGTCCACTAGGCCGTCGAAAAGACCAACGAAGGTCAGCCACTCGGAAAGGACCCCGGAGAACTTTGGCAAGTCCAGAGTTGGGAGTCGTCCCAACAGCTCCGGCTGAGGCTGCTTCCGAAAGGACTCGGGCAGGCCACTCGTCCGAGCTTCACGCGCCTCCTCGGCATACCTGCCTTCAGCCTCGATCAACTCGTCCGTGAGCCACAAGAACTGCTCGTAGTCTGCGAAGCAGGAGTCCAGGACTCCCTTTTCCACATCCGAATCCTCAAGCTCAGCGTAAGCCTCCTCCACTGCAGCCCTTCGAGCATCGACCTGCTCGAACCGCTTCATCAAATTATGGACCCTATCCGGTCGACCTATCAAAGCATGGGCGCTGGTGACCCAGCGTAACTCAGTCCGCAGGCAATGGATTAGCATCTTGGGCGAGGGCATCACTACTAAATACAAATTACGACGCCGCTCGAGCACAATTACAAAAATAACAAATAAAAAATACAAAAATTAACAGCTAACTAATGCAGTTCCTATCAAATCGAGTTGAATAGAATGTACACAAATAAGAACCGCTATTTATCAAATCAAACACAAGTTAGTACAAAAGAAAAGGTAAATCAAATTAACAATAACAAATACTAGTGCGATCAAATCAAGTTAAATTCAAATTACGTAAATACAAATTACCACTCTTTAGTTCAAATACAAATTACAATACGAAAGATACATAACGAAGATACACATCAACAAAAAATGCCTTGCTCGGAAATCGACCCTTCGATAAGTAATACACCACAACTATCCGCAACGATAATTAACCGATTACGCAAAAATAACCATCTACCTACATGACGCAATCTCCCGCTTGCGCGCTAAACGGGCGCGGTTTTTAAAATTTACCCGCAAACAAAGCAAGCTAACAAAGAAAGGAATTTTATTATTACGTATATAATAAAAAAAAATATTTTTACGTATTACGGACGGGCGTGATTGTAGACACAAAATTAAACCAATCAACCCAACGCTCCCTGCCACCAAAATTATTTAATTTTTATCGAATACTATGGTCGGTGGATCGACCGGGAATCGATACCAGCACCGCGTTCTGCTACCAAATGTTACGGCCGGCAGCTGCCTATCCCAGGAGTAGAATCCTTCGCGGCCCATAGACGAGGAAGCTACAGGCAGATGTTGGTCGGGCGTCCTCACGCCACGGGTTAAAAGTCTAATTACACTAAACAATCCGGGAGGAGCGATACAATTATTGAACAGAGCTTACTTACCTCTATTCAAGGCGACTGGTCCCTCAGGATTCGGTCAGGTCTCGTGTGGATGTATTGTGCTAGAAAGTAAAGGTCAGTGATGTGTATTTGGGTGTGGCTGGTAGTGTTATTGACCTTATTTGACCGTTCCCCCTGCAGCAGTTCGGCCCTCAGCTCCTCTCCAAGCTAAGGTCGCCTTCCGCAGTCACTTTCTTCCTTTGTTACGATTGACTCGCGAAAATGAACACAGAACGTACGGGTCAAAGGTCACCGTTATTTCTAGAATATTAACTACCGCACTAGTAACTAATACAGTCGAATCCACTTATACAGATTCTGCGTTAAACCTAAAGTCCCGGGTAAACTCTCAACACGCGCTACCATTCCCAGTGGTATATTTACTATACGCGCCTGACATAAAATTAGATCTAAGAGCTCCCAAACACAACGGACTGCCTTCTCTTTTGACGCGAAGAAGACATCTAATCTTTCGCTCTCGACTCCCACCTTTCAGCAAGCTCGGACGTTCAACACGCACGAACGTCATTCCGTATCGACCGAGCCAAGTGCCATCTAACGTCGATGCCTGACACTAACGCTTTTGCGTGAACACCTATATTCAGCAGAGACTTGTGAAGGGGATACCCAGTCCAGTGACGGGCTGCAACGCCAAATCAATGAATCAATGTATTATGCGTCAAAGTTGCGAGTCGTCGGATACTATGAGCGTCAATACGCATGCCAAGCGTGACTATTAAATCCAATCTGCCGTACAAAGGCGGAGGCCCATTTCCAGACGTATGGTCAGACAAGGCTTTTACAGGTTTAAGATTAAGAAAAAGACAGCTACTTTTAAAGAGTACTTCATTAAGTGGGTGACAATTTAATTTTTTTTTATTTATTTACCATATTAGAAAGCCTTACAAAAATCTATCCTAAAAAGTCGCATACAGAAAACCACTAAGGTTTGTGATGACGCGACCTGAGTAGACGTTATATTAAAGTATAATTAATTTAGTTTGTAATAATTAAAAATTAAAAATTTTGTACAGCCGACTTCAATATGAGTTATTAAGAATAACTCAAAAACCGTTGGTTTTACCTTGATCAAATTCATATAGAACCACACGAGAAGTACCAGCTTTCAAATAAAAAAATAATCATCCAAATCGGTTCACCCAGTAGCAAGTTATGAAGTAACAAACATAAAATAACATACAGTCGAATTGAGTACCGTCTCCTTTTCGGAAGTCGACAGAAAAGAAAACATTACAGCCTAATTAGAACCTGAGCAAACGCATATACGCTGTTTTAAGTAGTAGCATTTCTTTTTTTTTATAAATTACCCAAAAAGTAAATTTTAAGTTTTTTTTTAAATGAATGAAATTAAATTCCATTACATGCGTACAATAGATACATAAATAATACCAGTCAAGCCAGTGAAAAACATGTTAAAAGACAACAAATATAAAACAAGCATTTAAGAACGGCCTCAAGAGAACGGAAAAAATCTTTCAAATAGTACGAAGATAAAAAATGATATTACGTCAAACGATGTCGGCCATTTTTATAAATCGAAGTATAATTTAATGTTCCACTTTTCTCTAATGGAACATTTTTGCTCAGTTAGATTCATAAATATAATAGACTCTTATTATTACTGTCTATAAAGAAGAGACGAGCTTTATTTCCACTAAGCACACACGATATCGGAGCAGGTTAAACATAATGATACCATCAAGGAAACTTCAAACGAAAATAGCCTTTATTACAACGAATTACATAATAACAGGATCGCGATTCCGTCGTAATGTATACGCGAAAGAACACAGCGAGATATTTTATTACGACCCGCAAGCGTTATTAAAAGACATCATTCCGAACTGCCTACAATAAACAACCCATTTAAGGCGCCCTCTAGAAGATTTAGTACAGTGCTAGAAAGTGTGTTTTTATCTCTTTCTCGCGCATACATCATGTGTATTTCTATATCGTTCACCATTAAGAGACGTTCTGAATTTAATTTGGCTAAAAGCAACGATTTATAATCTTGCGAGTGAACGCAGTGACGTTTCAGTGTGAATTCTGTGCCAAAGTGCGTTCGAAATGAGAACTTTTGTATATGTGACAGTTTTTTTTAATGACTCTTATGTCATTGCCGGCAATTCTGGTTTTATTTTTGTTTGTTTCCTTATCGTTAACTTGTTTCTTTTATCTGCACTTTATTTTATAAAACCTCACTCTAATACTCTGACAATAAGTACAATAATCAGAAATTTGAGCGAAGAGGCATTTTTTTATAGAATATGAGTGACATACAGTCTATCTGATGGGAAGTGGATGCATTGACACATAGACATCTTCATCTATCCTTGATAAAGAATAAAAATGCAGATGCTTTGTCATCCCAGAGGGCTAAGATAGAATTGTTTACTTCCCAGTAAAAAGGTTAGGGGTATTATACTGGTTCTCTAAAACCGTGTTTTCTGGCATTTCTTCAAGAATTGAGAGAGAAGAGAGAAATAACGGGCTTTAATAAAGATGATGATGATGAAAAGTTTAAAGAAATGTTTTTCTGCGTGATTGACACTTTTCCACATTATTCGAGAATAGACGTCTCATTGCGTACCATGATAAAAATACATTTGTCATATAAAACAGAACAAAACAAATCGGCATTCTCACTCGATCTAAGCAAATTGCTGCATAAGAGTGTTCCTAATGCCCATAAAAGCACTATATCAGGCCCCTTCCCGCTCAACTAGCGACACTTACGAGCAAACGCGTCGTCCATATCTACCCACATAAAATATTACGATATATGTCCTTGCAAAGCTATATTTCTTACAACCCTTGCAACCCGACAGTGGAACAAGAAATATTTGGGGTAATTTTTATTAAAGCACCAATTTTATGCCACGCCGGTAAGCTGGTTTTGGCTTTGTTATATGGGCTTTATATTTATTTTATTTTACCAGACATAAAGTACCCAAGAGTTCAAGAGAACGCTTTAAATAGAAAAGTTAATAATTCAATAGAAGTTAATAATTCAATCAGGTGAAAATAAAGTAACTCAAATTGTATTATTTGATAACATATTAAATTATATACATTTGATTTTAATCAATATTAATTTGTTTTGAAAGGCACCAAAAATTACACAAAAATGTAACATTAATTCGTCACGAAGGACCAGGTGTTTTTCATTATTTTAGTACTATTTTCTCATTAATTTTATACATTTGATATTAATCAATATTTATTTGTTTTGAAGTGTACTCAAAAATTGCATAAACATTAATTTGGCTCGGAGGACCAAGTGTTTTTCATACTTTTGGTATATATTATTTTGGTACATATACAATATACATATAACCAATAATTTTACGGATTTATATAATATGATTAACATCATTACAAACATTAAAGCATTCCATTTGTACAAAAAATATAACATGCAGGTTATATTAATTCGATGTAAGTTGTGTATAAATATTATATAGCAAGATACCGTAGCACTCAATGTTTTTCGCAAACACGTAATCCTTTCGCTACAATACAAATCGTTGCTTTTAGTCAAATCGTGTTCGCGGTTTGTTCCCAATCCTCGGGCGAATGAGACGGCGACTTTATTTACATTTAAAGAAAAGAGAAAGCACGTTATTGAAATTTTGTAAAAGCATTTGCGCTGATAGATTGAGTGAATTCTTTCCTTATTTTTCTGTTGGTACTTATTTATGTTTACGAAAATGCTAGGCTAATTCTTGTAAAACGATAAGCTTTTCTGTCAATTATTTTTTAAAAGCTATTTAAAAAGGATTCCATGAGAGAATTAACAAAAGAAAAGTAAGGTATAGTAAAGATACAGCCCATATACTTCTCAAATATATTGCGTAATTTATACCCAATTATTATTTTGGAATATTTAGTTAAACTAGAATTAAATAAAAACTGTTGACAGTGGAAAGGTCGAAGGTGCTGAGTTGGATGTCAATACAGTCGCTTGTGGCCCACAAAAACGTGATTATAGTAAATAACACTCGTTTTTGCCGTGTAGTGGCTGCATAAAGGAACCAACTACACCATATCATCCCGCGGGAGTCGTAAAAAGCATAGAGGAAAATGAAACATGAGATGAGCACCAGCATTTTTCTGAAAAAAACTATAATAATAATAAAAATAATGCGGTTGTCAACCCGCATGCCTAGCTTAGCAACTTTGACGAAATCCACCCTTTGAAGCAATCAATATGGAGGTCTATGTACAGTGGACTTTTGATAGCCTTAAACCTTAAAGAGAATGGCCCGCACACGGTGATGATGATGATGATGATGATGATAATGATAAAGTTAAATTAACATTATCTACAACTTCGGTACATTTTTTTAATTCCTACCTATAATATCTTTTTGCTTTGATTAAACATAACCTCCAAGGAAACTTTTCGCGTTTCACTGTATCAAACAAAAGCTACTTCTTGACGCTAACCTGAACGATAAAGAAGCCATTTTCGTTGCGGTTTTTGTGTAACGCCGAAGCATCGCCAAGTTATCGCTACAATAATACCAGCCAGTTGCTCTTATTTATGACGTGGCTCGGGAATCGTAAAATCTACTGAAATATGCTCTTACGTCACAATTTACAAAGATATAAGGATGCTGGAAGAAACTTTAGCGTAGTTCTGGGGCAATTGAGCTTTAGTTGGCATTTTCTGCTGACTTCCAAAAAGGAAACGGTACTCAATTCGACTGTATGTTTTTTTAAGTGTGTTACCTCAAAAATTTTTACTGGGTGAACCGATTTGGATGAATTTTTTTTATTCGAAAGCTGGTACTTCTCGTGTGCTTCCATATGAATTTGATCATAGTCAGATCAATAGTTTTTGAGTTATTCTTAATAACTCATATTGAAGTCAGCTGTACAAAATTTTTAATTTTTAATTATTTAATCCCCGCCCCAGCTCATACAGAAGAGTGTTTAACGTATATATCTGTGTGTCTGTCTGTGGTATTGTAGCTCCCAAACGGATGAACTGATTTAAATTTAGTTTTTTTTTTGTTTGAAAGGTGACATGACCGAGAGTGTTCTTAGTAACTATGCAAATTAAAAATTGTAGGAAACATAATTAAAAGAAATAATTCGGAATTCAAAAATCATCAAAGTTTTTTACGTTGTTGTTTTGAGGGATTACATTATGGTCGATATTCGGAACAGTGAAATAATTGTTGATGTTGATATGTTTTCATCAGCAATTTTTCTTTTGTGGGTTATTTAAATTTTCAATTTAAGTTGCTATAACTCTTATTTGATATAAGGTACAAAACATAAATATTTGAAAGGAAACAAAACGTTTAATTTTATTAAACTCTCATCGTAAATTATGTAACACGCAAGCAAATAGTGTACAATACCCACTGGCACCTATAAAATTATAAATTGCAATTTTAAGTGCTGATTTGTCACTTTCGTGTCGTTATAGAAACATTTTAAGAAAACCTTCTTATCATATTGTTGCGCGCCACTATTAATGTCTTGTACATGGCAACACTAGTCATCACTAGCGCCCTCTAGTGTCGAGAAGCAGAACTAGAAGAGTCAAGAGCCTTTAGAACTTTCGGGACCGATATGTACTCGAACATTCTAGATGTCGCTACAGTAGAAGGTTCTGGAAACTATCTGAGGTCCTATAAAAGGCCGGTATAGAACACGACCGAGTCAATATTGAATTGGCGATATAAGTGAATACTTCGAAGTGATATAACTTCGAACTAAAGTGACCAGTAATACAATTCTGTTTTATTATTAGTGTGTTTTTAAGTTGTAATTAGTGTTCCGTAATTAAAGTGTCAATTTTGGTAATTCAATCGGCAGTTTTTTAATTGTCTCGAACTCCTAGCTCTTAACAATATAATGAAATATATCATCATCGTTGTCGTCATTACAGCTCTTCACAAGTCCACTGCTGGACATATGCCTCCCCGAAGGAACATGTTATCACGAACACATGTTATTTTGTGCAAGACGCAGTGCGGCTTCCTTATTGCTTTATATTCTTCTCGGAGATAAGAAGAGCATTGTACCTAGCTGTGGGACGTATTTAGGCTGTAACTAAAATTTTAATTTTACTCTCCTATTTAATATTCGTTACATAATACTCCTACAATTTCGTTGTTTTAAGAAAATATGTATATTTTTATCTAAAATTGCAAATTGTTCACTTATCGCAAAGTTGAAATGTATTGCGTGCATTTGTAATACTGAAATGTGCTTCTCAGTTGACTATTCCTGGTCTTGGAAATTTCTGCGATGTTGCGGCAAAATCATTTAACCTTATTTCTACGTCACTTGTATTAAAGAGACCTGTTAAAATATTTAAAAATTGTAAACTAACAGCCTGAATGTGTTCAATTGCTATTCAAATAATTTTCTCGTTTCTGACAGGATTTGGGAGCGAGAAAAATAGACTTTGTAATGCAGATTTTCTCATGATGTTTATTTTTAGCGCTCAGCGCTCGATTAATTCACAGGGCATCGTTGTAGTATTTTTAGTTTTTTTTAATCTTTGTGAATTACCTAAAATGTTAATTTATAAACAATTTAAAAAAATTCGAACATAGATTGTATGACGAGATAATCGCGAATCATAGTTGTTGGCACAACGATAAAAAAAAAAACATAAAAATTACACTAAATTCCCTTTTAAACGCGTGCAGTACAATTTAATAAGGTTCCCTGTATTTCATGATGGGATCGTGTAAGATTACATAAATGAAATGATTAAGCAGCAAATTCAAAATATCTTCTAATATTTAACAAATTTGATTTTATTTTTATGTTGTGAAGAAGGTAAAATCGAACAGTTCAAGCAATAGCAACTCTTCAGTGCCCACCGAGACATCTTAGAGGTTGGAGAAACGTTTTTTTTTATTATCCTCGTTTTAGTACTAATTCGTCCAAAAATTGGAAATAACGTTTCCATACTTACATACGGCACTTTAATAGGGCCTTAACAATGCAGTTAATAAATTAAGTGCCAACAAGAAAACATTTTAAATTTCACTTCTAGATATAATATATATCAGTGTTCATAGCCCCGTTCTACTGAGCTCCAAATCTTCTTATGACTATGAAGTTTACTCCAACTTTACGACTTTTGAATTTTGTTTTCATCTCGCTCTTCTTGTATTAAATAATTTCATTCTGTCTGTTTGTCTTTCACGGAATACTGCTTTAATTATAGTTCTGAGCGGAGAATATTGCTTTCATGTCAATATGTATAAAATTACAAATTGTGATTAAATTAATTTGTCAATTAAATTGTTCCAGGTCGTATTTCTCTCTTGATGTCCACTTGATGAACACTCGTTTGGAACGAACAGTGTTTCGTGTTTGTAAGAATGCAGCATGATCAGCCAATCACAAGCAGATAGAGAGGAATGTCATGAGTGCTCTAAGCTTTTTAACAGTGGTAGAGCTAGGCGGCAGCTTTTGCTGTCGCATGGATGGGCCGGCTTGAACCGGGGTGGTACCACGACCTCACAGAATACCAGCGTGAAGTAGAGGTTTACCTCTGCGTTTCGCTTGGTGAGTGCAGGTGGCCGGAGGCCTTTTTTACTGGAAATGAGGCATTCCATCCTAGTCCTCACGGATGAAAACGCATCTGCATTTTGATCTGTAACAGAGGATAGATGTAGATGTCTATGGGACGCAGCAACCACTTACCATCAGGTGGACTGTGTGCTCGTTTTTCACCCTTATCCTATAAAAAGAAAGCTAGTTTTTTCCATGGTAGAGCCATTCAACAGTTATATTATAGCTCTATAAAAAAAGCTACACTTCATCCGAAAAGCGAGGAGAATTATTTTGTGAAATGTAAAAATAACGAATTGATCATTGAAGATCATTCTAAAAGATCTGAATAATATCACATTAATGGATCCCCCCAGGCGAAGACGAGGAAGGTCGCTAGTTTTTCAATATAACAACATTTAATTTTTGAACTGAAAACTTCTTTATCTGCGTTATGCGATTTTCCGTATGTGAAAAACTTATGGGTTCGCGTCACCGATGACCTCGACATGCTCGTGACGAATTGCGCTTGCGCCAGACTAACGATGCGTCGTATTAGCGGCCTGTATACACGTATACGCATATATACACTAAAACATTATAAATACTCGACTGTATCAGTGTTTAACTATTTGGATGGGTAAAATCTTGTGATTTCGCGCCACCGATATGCTATGATAGCAGTAAGTAAAGTTATGTTGACCCCTTGAAAAGCTTATTTTGTGTATACTGTGCATTGTTTTAATTGTGTTTTCGATATTCATTATTTGAATTGATTAATTGTAGAATTACTGCGCAGTACAATAGTGAGTACTTAATACACTTATATGTTTTGTAGAAAAATAAATGACAACAATTTAAAATTATTTTTTTTTCTACAACAGATTTCAATATTAATTATTAATAATAACTCAAAAAATATTGGTCTAATTTATATGGAACTACATGTGAAGCACCAGATTAAATAAAAAAATCATCGAAATTGGTTCACCCATTAAAAAGTTATGAAATAACACACATTAAAAAAAAAACAGTCGAATTGGGTACCGTCTACATTATGAAGTTGGTAGAAAACAAAGTGTTTCTTGTCGAATATTTCCAACATTGTTATTGATATTTACGTTGAAAAAAGATTTACTTCTGACTTACAGTCCTACGATTGACAGATTATTTTTTTATAAAATAAGGATGACAAACGAGCATGCAGTCTACCTGGTAGTAAATGAAAGTGTAAATTCGTGCTCGATTAAGAATCAAAATGTAGATTCATTTTCGCCCCCGAGGATTAAGATGGAATGTCTCACTTCCAGTAAAAAGGATTTCTGCTTTTCTATACTCGTCAATACAGCAGAATTAAGCTGCGTTTTCACGCTAGTATTCTGTGAGAGCGTGTCCCTTCCTCGGTCGAACAGACCCACTCGTGCTACAACAATAATGTAGCTGCAGCTTATCTCTACTACGTCAATTTAAAGCAGTGAAATAGAGTTTCGTACATAAAAACCTGCAATTAAGTAAAATTTACAATCCAAATGCAAGCTTGTCGTAAAAACACCGCAGACAACACTCGTCTTTTACACCATGCAATGCTGTTTCATTGACATTTAAAATTTTACGAGGGGCGACACAAGTGCAACCTACATTGTATTTTATGTTATATTAATTTATTTCGCTGTATTTAAAAAAATTAAACATGTCATTAATTTCTATATTTAGTGTAAGTTGGATATTGAAAAATAATTATGTTATGTGTTAACATTCAACCCATAGTAAAGCTACAGCCTATATACGTCCCACTGCTGGGCACAGGCCTCCTTTAATTTCGGGAAGGGTTTTTGGGGCAAGGAAAAGTCCACCGCGTTATCCCATTGCGTATTGGGGAACTTCACATGTCTTCGAAATATTTTTTTCTTGTTTCTCTGACATGTAGATTTCCTCACGATGTGTTTCTTCATCGCCGAGCACGTGGTAAATTAGAAATTAAATTCCAATTAACAGGTTTATTGGTGCCGGCGGGGGTCCGCGTAGTGTGAAATTTACAGCGAGCGCTAAGCCCCTGAAGTACCACGACTCTTTAAGCCATGCTGCAGCTATATTATGGTTGCAATTTAAATGAGTCCGGACTCATTGGCTCTCACAGCGTTTCAACGTAACTTAACATAAAAAAATAGAAATATAACTAAGTTTTACGAATTATATCGGGTATATTAACTTATTTTAAGTCTCGACGTATATGTAAAGAATATGTGAACACGTCGGGAAGGATGGCCGCCGTCACTTAATCAGATTTCATAGATCACAAATATTTGCTGAAGAACACCGATTCCTTCCTAAAATGATCCGCGAGTATATTGAAATCAAAAAGATCCTAATTTTAATAGAGAAGATGACTGGGTGCTAGTATCTACTGCGGGTCCTATAATTAATTTCAATTTCAAATTCAAATGAGCCAGCAATAGGTGTAATCAAATGTACGTGCTGCTACACGCCGATATTTTCATAAATGTGTAAATGATTATTCCTACCGAAGTGTGGAAATTTCTTAGAAGTGTGAGTGTTGGCAAGCTTTCTACTTTGGACTGTGGTCCTTCTATATCTCTTGATAAGTACAATAAAGCAACACTTCGCTTCCTTCAAAGCAATGGATTCCTTAGTCCGAACTCACACTTTAAATGACATTCCAGCATATATGCCCTCTCCTTTCGACCAGGATGAAATTAAGAAGTTTATTTCGGCTGTGCTGAAATAAGCAGACAAATGGTCGTCACTACTTTAGATTCTCTTCTCCCGGCAATAACTCACATTACCAATTTTTTCCTTGACTCCGGGCATCCTAGTCATTGGAAAAAGGCTTGTGTAAAACCCTTTCCTACGGTACCTGCCCTTATCCTTCCCAGTATTTTTTTCTATATTCCAATTCAGCCGTTTCTCTCTAGGGTTGCAGAAACCCGTGTTCATAAGCAAATCTCTACGTTTATCTTGAAACGTAACCTATTGAGTGCATAACATTACGGGTTTCACAGAAAAAAAGATGGTAAGTGGTAAAGCTAATTTACTTTTCTAATGTCTTTAACACAGTCGATCATGACATTTTCTTTTCATCTTATCTCATCTTAATTTAATCCCAATGTCTTACATTGGTTTGTATTCTATCTGTGCGGCCGTCAGTAGTCAGTTCACATAGGCCAAATGACCTCAGCTTGGGCTGAAGTAGAAAGTGGCGTGTCGCAAAGCGGTATACCCTCTCCTCGCATCTTCTCAGTTTTATAAACTTGATCACTCATAAAATTTATTGCTCGTGCCAACTTTACGTCGATTATATACAGCTGTATGTGCAATGCGGCGTTGAGGATCTACATAACGGGATTCATAAAGTAAACCAAAATTTAAACACCATTGAAGATTGGTCATCGCGCTATGGATTATGTGTTAATCCAGTAAAATTCCAAGCTATTTTCGTGGGTAGTAAAAACTCGCTGGCTAGGGTTAATCAAGCAGACTTACCTCCTATTTATTAACTCTTATTTCACCTACTCTTGATTAAATAATTATGCAGATGTGTACTACCCAAACCTGTACCAGGAACTTATTAACAAGCTGGAGCGCATGCTTAAAAATTGTATTAGGTTTATTTTTGGTCTGCTAAAGTATGACCATATTTATCTATATAGATTTCAGATTAAGTGGTTCACAATAAGGCGAAGGCGCAACTCCGGAATATTACTTGTTCTTTTATCAATTCTAAAAGATCCATATTCGCCTTCTTACCTCAAATATCGATTTCAGTATATCTCTTCTTGTCATGGTAAAGTTATTAATTTTTCTTACAACAAGACTCATATTCCTACTCATCTCACCGGGTTCTATGGTAACTACTTCATTATTCAAGCTGAAATTCTTTGGAATTCCTTGTACGATGACATCAGAAAAACGCCTAAAATATACACTTATAAAAAGCTAGTTCGCGAGCATATTTATACGTATTGATTTTGTATTTATGTGTATATATTTACTTATATATAATTATATGTATATATAGAATAAGTATATGTTATTATATGTAAATATACGGATGTATATGTTCTTAATTACAATATAATACCACAATATATTTCATTACATATAACGTGTATTTACTTCAGTTTCTTTTCCTTTTTATTTATATTGCAACACCTACGTCTAATTCTCACCACTTCATGGGTTGACTGGTAAAGAATGTTTTAAGGCATTTAAGCTACTCGTAAAATTAAAAAATTAAACTTAAAGAATACAACTACAAGACTAAGATACCGGTAGGTCATTCTGCGTCAATAGGAGAAGAAATTAATAATTATAATTTTTAACTGAAGCTAGCCGTGGTTTACTATGACATTGGGACGTCGAACACCGCAGTCTCTCCTGTGACTATGAGTGTTGTAAAGTACTCAAAACATCGGAATTTTAAAATAAATTAATATATTAATTTTAAAATTAATATATAAATTAATGTATAGGGTATTAAATAGTTGTTAGTTTATGCAACATAAAATCTCTTAGTCTTGCTCTCTCTCTATCCACCTATCTCTCTCTCTCTCTCTCTCTCTCTCTCAAACACTCTCTCGTTTCTTTTTTCTATATTAAAGTAAAATGACTGCAACTATGATATATTATTACTCATATATATTAATACATTTTGAAAGATAACGATGATGGGCCCCACAAACACATCGATTGATTGTCGATCGACATCGATCGATGATTGACCGTCGATAAGCTAAAGCTATCACACCAATCGATCGACCACAAGCAATGTCGATCAATGGCACTGATCTCCGATCGATCGATTGGTGTGGTAACACCCTATCTCATCTCAGAAATTATGGTTCTATACATTGAGCTGCATACTATATTTCCTTAATAACTATTTTTACCATCCTAATTTTAATATAATTCGGTTGATTATAATCGAGCTTATCCAATCCCATTCTCTCTCGTTCCTCTAATCTATCCACAATAGCCTTAGTTACTGATTTCTTTCGTTCATTTCGTTTTTTGATGAAACATTGTATTTGTCCATTAATATTACTGAAAGAAATCCCGTGCAAAATTATGATAAATTATATTAGAACCCTGACCGCATTACACAAAATAACTCCAAGAGAATAAATCACGTATCGTTGATCAAATGTCAGGGCGTCTATCAAATGTCGACGCTTCACCAAGGAAAATTATGTGAATCAAGATTAATAATGCACGATTCACAACTGGAGCATTGTGGCGGCGTATACAGGCGCGCGATAGACCAAAAATAGATGAACATTTAACAGTTAAATTTATTCTTGTAATGGTAGATAGTATAATTAATAGAGATAATAAGGCGTCTGAAGGTTCGGTCACACACAGCGTTCAATCGCTGCGAGTGTATTCGCTGCCTGCCTGTCACACACAGTATCTTTTATATTCTTAAATTTTCTTTTCAATTGCTTTTGGGTTGCTATTTCGAATCCCAACTCAATTAATTCGTCAAACAATGAAGGCGTCTGCCTTTGCGTTTTTTTTAATTACTGTTATTTGTGTCAAACAGCTCCCCATTTTTTCTATACACACGCAAGAAACGAATTATATAGTATTTTCCCCATTTTAGAGAGTCGTTTATCGGTTGACTCATTTAATTGACCTACACACACGTACCATGTAGCAACGAAACGGCCTATGCATAGGCGTGTAATCTGGAGCGGAATGGCTACCCGCAGCGAGTACTCTGTCACACACAGCGAATTCTCGCAGCGAGTGCTCATTCGCAGAGAGTAAAATTGAACATGTCCAATTCAATTCGCAGCGAATTCAACTCGCGGCGAACGAATCTAATCGCGACGAATAGTCTGTCACACATAGCGAATTCGTATTCGCTGTGTGACCGAGGCTTAACACTCGTGCCTTATAATACTGTCCTGCGTACAGTGTGTCCTGCGTAGATGGCTAGTTCTCGTTGAGACTGGCTCCAGTAACCAAAAAGGAAGATATTATTAACATGGGATGGTATGGCAAAATACATAACTTATATAGATAGGCTGTCTGAGCCAATGTGGACAGTTAGTTTTTGAAGTGAAAACTTTTGTAGCATCGTTATGATTTGAAACTGGATGAAACGAAAAAATTACACTAAAAAGAGACAAACGTATACTCGTACATCTATAGGATATTACCCTGCTTAGATTATATTATATTATAAGGGAATTTTAGCAATGTAATAGCATTGCTAGTATTTTTTTTTAAATAGTGGCTCCAATTATTTCGATATACTCTTTGCGCGGTAATTTACATTTTAACTGTTAAAAAATTAACAAATTTATTAAATAAATAAAATTAACTTTATTGAATAAAATGATCATATCCAATTTACTCATAACAATCCACGATTTCATAGCTTACTGACTTATATTAAATGATTCGTGTTTATGCCATCTAGCGCCTATCTTATGTACTACTTGGAGAGTCAATCAATTTTTATTTGATAAATTTTGATTTTGTACAGCCCACTTCAATATAAGTTATTAAGAATAACTCAAAAACTATTAGTCAGACCTTGATCAAATGTATATGGGAACACATGTGAAGCTTTCAATTAAAAAAAATCATCGAAATCGGTGCATGCAGCAAGAAGTTATGAGGTAACACACATAAAAAAACATACAATCGAATTGAGTGCCGGCTCTTTTTTGAAGTCGGTTGAAAATAACTTTACTTAAAAATGAATTAGATAGCGCTATTATAAATCGATTTAACTTGAAAGAAAATATTCTTTTGATCTATTACACTAAAATTAAATCTAAAAATAAGGATTGTTAAATTTATTAGCTATAAAATTAACTTTTATCCAACATTTTATGCCGCGTTTGTTGTTAAAAATGATCATATTAAATAAATCATTTACCGTGAAATATACCGTGTGTGAACTGCACACATGTTTTTTTATTTACATGCTTTTGATAGATATTTAACAAATTTTGCGTATATCTCCACATGTGAATAGAGCGTTAGAATACTATCAACTCTTGCACATCACAGTATCTCTACTGACTTTCAGAGAGAAATATGAAATATCGTTTCATTTTGTGATTTGTTATTCCTGCGGCGGAAAAGGGTTGGCCTCGTTGGAGTCTGCAACTTATTTGTGTTTCTGGGTCGTGTAATTATTGTGAGGGTTGATTTTTCCGTGGTGCGTCAAAAAATGTTTCTGCAGTAACATATTTGTGATAATATTGACGATCATATAACAAACCTATAAAGAATTAAACCTTGATTTTTTTTTATAAAACTGAAATGATAAATGTACTTACAGTTCACTTCATGGTTAGTAGCTACCGTAATCTATGAACACCTGAAGCCAACTTAAAAAAAATAACCAATAAGACTACAGACGTGCTGTTACCTTTGATAGATAGAATAACTTACAGCCTGTAATTATGTTAAAATAGATTAGAATTGAATAATTTGTATTTAAAACAGATTAAAAAAATACTTAATGAAAAACAATTAAGATTTTATAACTAGTTCGGAAAGAATCAACAAAAAACTGTCGTGAAGCGACAATATAAAAAAAGAACCTAACCTAACAACAACAAAATAACAAAAATAGAACAAGAAAATAATATATTTAAAATTTTATAAAGATATTTAAAATTTTATATAAAAAAATGAAGTATGATGATGGTGATGGGTGACGTGAATTACAATTAAATAGAAAATAAAGATAAGATGAATACTGAAGCGGAGCCTGAAGATCAAAGTGGCACACTGCGCTTGGCGGTGGTGGCACGCAGCGCCTGGTCTAGGCACACGCAGCGCCTGGAGTAGGCACACGCGGCGCCTTGATTAGGCGCTCTCAGCGCCTGGAGTAAACGATCGCAGCGCCTGGAGCAAGCACGCACAGCGGCTAAAGATAGCACGAGCACTAGTAGGTGGAGGCGTAGGCGACGACTTCAGGTGAAGGCAAAGGTCTGCAGGATCCCGGAGCAGTGCGGCCCCACGCTTAGGTTAGGCTAGGCGATGACTTCAGGTGATGACAGAGGCTTGCAGGATCCCAGAGCAGTGCGGCCCCGCGCTTGGAGTAGGCTAGGCGACGACTTCTGGTTAAGACAGACGCTTGCAGGATGCGCCTGGCCTGCAAGATCCTGGGGCAGCGCGGCCCCGGGGTAAGGCCTTTAGGAGATGCTTCAAGTTTGGAAGCTGAAGCGAGACTCTCCGTATTGACCGATTGTTCGGCTTTTATACCTTTTTAGAGAGAACGGGAAATTATTCAAATTAAAAGCAAATTTTTGTAAATGGCCCAGAGGAAAAGAGTATTTATGTGGAAATATTGAAGTAAAAACATCAGACCGGTAACGAATTTGAATAAAAATTGCCATGACAACCAGATAAACAACGATGTCAAAATGTGTTTTTGGTTTCAGGCTCATAATTGAAAAACGACAAGATTTAAGTAAGAAATGAGATATTATTGATATAGGAAAAACGGTAGCGCAACAGCGCGCACGAAACCCGAAATTGCAGAGTTACGGAGAACTAAATAAAAGATCGAAAAAGGTAGACTCCATTGACACCGATTTAAAAAGTGCTGGTAGCGTGAAAATACGAAGTGAAAATGATTTGTTATTGTGTTCTTATGGTCTAAAAACGTTGCAGGATCCTATGGAAATAAAGGTGATGCAAAATATGAATGCAGAAAATCAAAAACAGAATGGAAAAATAGATGTAAAATGATATGTAAGTAGCATAACACTACAAAACCCAGCGGGACTCTTGTTTTTAAACATCAATTTACAATATAATATATTGTACAATTATATATTATGAAAGCTTTTAGAAACTGCATGGTAGCGATCACCTCATTCCCATTGGTTTTATCAATCATGAATTCTTTCTAACTATATTAACGTTTATTAAATAACTTTGCTTGATTAAAATTTTTACTTTTTGGCAGGTAAGGTTTGAATATTTTCTTGGACTGTTGTTTTTTTACTTGCTTACTTATTGCAACAATTTTTTACAATTTACTTTTTTACTTGCTTACTTATTGCCTCATGAATGATTTCGTGTCTTTGGTGACAATTAACTGGTATAATTGGCTCGTGCTTGTTCCAATCACAATTTGGTAAGACATGCAGGATGTCGATGAATGCAGATGGATCAGAACCGTGCTTTGTGGCATTCCTTAAGGAGACTTGTGTTCAGTAGTGGACTTGTGACGGGGTGTAATGATAGTGACTTCCTTCAATTGACCTTCGTTTACCGTGTTAGTTTCGAAATATTCGTAAAAATAGGTAGCAGCGCTTTATTTTTACGAATTTTTACGAGTTTTGCTAATATAATGGACGACATTTTATATATGTAAAATATAGCTGAAAGGCATGTGCCTGATATTTTTGTGTAAAAACTTCGTTTGTTTTTATGCTAAGCTTTTAGCAGAAGCTTTGTCAAAGCTATCGCAAAGAACACAATTTCATTAAAAGCTTGCAGTGGGCGCGGGACAGTTTTTCGTGCTACGAACTTAAAATTAATAACTGAAATTATTTTACATAAATTTTATTTTTAACTGACTTCAAAAATGGAGCAGGTTCCCAATTCGACTGTTTTTTTATGTGTGTTACCTAAGAACTTTCTTCCGCGTGAACCAGATTTGATGATTTTTTTTTATTTGAGTTCTGGTGCTCCCATATAAACATCAATTCTCATGTGGTCCCATATAAATTTGATCAATTACTGACTAGTAGTTTTTGAGGTATTCTTAATTATGCGCATTGAATTGACTTCGACTACATTGATAATGTTCTCATTTTATTTATATTGAAGTTGGTTGCCGTGTAGTGGTGGTAAAGAATATCCACTACCCCATATCTTCCCGTGGGTGTCGTAAGAGACGACAGTGGGAAACAGTCAGGAGATGGCCAGCAGAATCTTCCTGATAACAGCAAGATTACAATAAAAAACTGCTGTTGCCAACACGTTCGCCAAGCGTGGCAACTATGGCAAATACCCTCCATGAAATGAAAGTTACGAAGAGACGGCCCCAGTCCCCGGCGGCTCCGCTATTCCTGGCTACGGTGGTTACCATGGTAACGGCGGGGCAGGGTGTGCTAAGAATCTCTGGTGGAGGTTCAGTGCCACCTAAAATGACTCGATTTGGCACCATACAACGCACTCACCCTGAGGACTGATGAGAAGAGCCTGGAGCTGGAAGAAGAGATAGACAGGTAGAGCCACGCGGCAGCTTTTGCTGTCGCACGGATGGGCCGGCTCGAACCGGGGTGGTAGCACGACCACACAGAATACCAGCGAGAAGTAGAGGTTTACCTCTGCGTTTCGCTTGATGAGTGCAGGTGGCCGGAGGCCCTTTTTACTGGAAATGAGGCATTTCATCATGGTTCTCGCGGTTCATAGCGCATCTGCGTTTTGATTTGTAATAGGATAGATGTGGATGTCTAAGGGCCGCAGCAGCCACTTACCATCAGGTGGACTGTGTGCTCGTTTGTCACCCTTATCCTATAAAAAAAAGCACGAATGGGTCGGCACGACCGGGGATGAACCGCGCTCTCATATAATACCAGCGTAAAATAGCAGCTTAACGCTGCTGTGTTTCATATGGTGAGTGTAGAGAACCGGAGACCAAATTTACTGGAAAAGAGGCATTTCATCTTAGTCCTCACGGGCGACGACTCATCTGCATTTTGATTCTTTATTGAGGATAGATGTAGATGTCTATGGGCAACAGCAACCACTTAGTATCAGGTGGACTGTGTGCTCGTTTGTCACCCTAATTCTATTAAAAAAAAAAGGTCACGGCGGCCAATCTCTGCCAACCTGTGCAGGACAGGATTACAGTACCAGAGTGTGTACGCAAGCGTAGTTGCACTCTCTTGTTATTAACCCTTACTCTCATTATCCGATGAGGGCGGTAATCCGAAAACACCGAAGAGGGGTCAGGCACAGGACCAACATCTTTACGTGCTTTCCGAGGCATGGTGGTAAAACACCGCCAACTTCCGGACTCTGTGCTCCTACTGCTTCTTTACAGAAAAACCTAGTAGCTGATTTTAGCTCCCCCTCACCCTCAGGGTATTCGAACCCGGACTCTCATGATCAGCAATTGCGTTTACCACCACGGGACCTACGAGGCATTCAATGAGAAATCATGTAGTGTAGTATAGTCCTGCGTAGTGCATGCCAGTTAGTATATCATACTATATACATATTAAACTATATTTTCTCTGTGACATTTCCCAGTTGCGACGAGAATTCTCGCGAGATGAGATGAGACGTGAACATCAACAGTGGTAGAGCTTTTGCTAACGTACGGATGGGGCGGCTCCAACCGGGGTGGTACCACGACCTCACAGAATACCAGCGTGAAGTAGAGGTTTACCTCTGCGTTTCGCTTGGTGAGTGCAGGTGGCCGGAGGCCCTTTTTACTGGGAATGAGGCATTCCATCTTAGTCCTCACGGGTGACAACGCATCTGCATTTTGATTCGCAAACGAGGATAGATGTAGATGTCTATGGGCCGCAGCAACCACTTACCATCAGGTGGACTGTGTGCTCGTTTGTCACCCTTATCCTATTAAAAAATATTTTCTCTGTGAAATTTCCTAGTTGAGACGAGAATTCTCGCGAGATGAGATGAGACGCGAATATCAAGTGAGTTGTATCGTCATAATTCGCATTCTCCTTTTTTATTGCACGTCTACTTTTCATATTACGTAGTTGATGACAGTGTTACGCTATATTTGTATTGGATAAAACATTAAGAGACGTCTGTGAACTTTTTTTACTTATTTCTTTTTAAGTTTGTAAAACATTCTTAATTACAATATTACTTGCGGATTATCTTATTTTATTTTTAATCTGATATTATCAGCAGAATCAGGCGTTACTTTTCGGAAATTCATTATATTAAAGTTTATCCGCATAATGAATTAAAATAATATTTCATACCAACTTGAAGAGTACTACCCGCCCTCCCTCTAATGCGTGCACTATCCCCATCACCACTAATTTCAGCGCCACTACTCCCAACACCACTACACTAGGAAAGACACACCACCGCACCGTCAATAATGTGACACGTGTTTCGCCTCTACACGAGGTGAAATAGACTGAGCGCGGTGACTGACCGATAAGACTTACACTTAATAATTTACTTTATTATTATTTTAACTATAACTCGATGAAAATTCACTTGGCATTAAGTGTCGGTCTGCGTTTATCCATGGTAATTACCATTGATAATCTAATTAGACGATACTACTTTTTTCCAAAGAACCCATCAGGATAGATACCATTGTACTTCTTTCCTTCACGTCAGCTATAATAAATTCTTTTACGCAGTTTTCATCGATATCTTTATTTGTTCTATGTAATAGAACCACATTCACAATCACATGTACATGTACTCTCCTGCACCTTAAAAGCGATGAAATCTGTAAAATTAGTTTATTAAATGGATATTTGTGTACATATAAAAAAATACGATTGGGATTGATTATTTATAATGTTTACGTAACCTCCATACTAGGAATTCGTCCTATGTAGACGTTTTGTAATCATAAATTATAATTATTTTTTTAGGCTAGGGTGACAAACGAGCACACAGTCCACTTGATGGCAAATGATTGCTGTGACATCTACATTTTAGCCTCAATAATTAATCAAAATTCAGATGCGTCATCACCCGTGAGGACTAAGATGGAGTGCCTCTTTTCCAGTCAAATGGGTCTCCGGTTCTCTAAACTTATCATACGAAACACAGCAGTGTCAAGCTGCCATTTTACGCTGGTATTCTGTGAGAGCGTGGTCCTTCCCCGGTCGAGCCGACCCATTCGTGCTACAACTTTACTACTAATATAGCCGCAGCATGGCTCTACCACGTAGAAAATGCATGTCACCATGCCGTACATGTTATTCAAACATTTGTTCCGTGCGGCATTCGAACCCGCGTTCCACAGCCTTGTAACTAAACGCTTAGCCACTGTGCTACCGAGTCGTCTTCATCAGTATATCGACTGCATTATTGACAAGGTCACTATGTCATCTATTGAGATTTATACAACAGCGAGTTTTCTTCTACTTCGACTGCCTTTTTAAATTAGAATAAGAACGTCAAACGAGCACACAGTCCAGTGGAATGTGGATACTGTGGCCCATAGATAGACATCTACATTTATCCTCGATAAAGAATCTGTAGACTAAGAAAGAATATCTCGTATCAAGTAAAAATGGTCTCCGGTGCTCTACACTCACCATATTAAATACGAAACATAGCAGCATTGATCTACTATTTTATGCTGGTTTTGAGAGTGTGGCACTTCCCCGGTCGAGGTAACCCACTCGTGCTGCAACCTTAATATATCTGCAGCATGTCTCTACCACGTACAAAATCACCCAGTTTATTTCTGTATATCACAAAAACTCTTTAAACCTAGAATGACTATAAAATGCATTAAACATAACTGCGAAGTACGTAAATTTTACGGAGCGCCATATTTCCAGCAATAATACGTGTAACGCGACAAAGTTTCCTTCGAAAACTTGTGTAAGAGTGTGTTCTATTGAAGGCGAACTTTACAGGAACGTTCTGCGCTATTATGTGATTAAGTAGAAGTTTTTGATGTACATTGTTGTAATGAAGAGTTAAGAAAGTTTACTGGGTGTTAAAACTCTTTTTTGTACTGTGTAAGAATATCTACTACCCCATATCATCTCGTACGTGCCGTAAAAGGCGATAGAAGGAAACAAATCGTGAGATGGGCAGCAACACCTTCCTAATATCGACTGAAATAAAAAACTGTAGTTGCTAACGTAGCTTGCTAGTCAAGCGTAGCAACTATGGCAAATATCCCCGCTATGCTATGAAGCAATCTATGGGGGACGCCTATGTAGGTCAGTGGACTTTAATAGGCTGTAACGGCAGAACTCCTTTACTGGCAGGTACAACATTCTTTTCTATTTTTACCGCCAAATAGCAGTCTTTGTACTGATGTGTTCCGGCTTGAAGGTTATACCGAACCTCTCTAAATATAAGCAACGAGGCATTCCATCTTACCCTTGAGAGTTTACAAGGCATCCATAAGATTCTTTGTTTGAATTTGGCTGCAGCTATCTATCGAATGCACTGGCCACGTACCTTCAGGTAAACTGTAAGGTTTTTTTTATAGAATAAGGGTGACAAACGAGCACACAGTTCATCTGATGGTAAGTGGTTGCTGTGGCCCATAGACATCTACATTTATCCTCTATTACAAATCAAAACGCAGATGCGTTGTCACCCGTGAGGACTAAGGTGGAATGCCTCATTTCCAGTAAAAAGGGCCTCCGGCCACCTGCACTCACCAAGCGAAACGCAGAGGTAAACCTCTACTTCATGCTGGTATTCTGTGAGGTCGTGGTACCACCCCGGTTCAAGCCGGCCCATCCGTACGACAGCAAAAGCTGCCGCGTGGCTCTACCACTGTTTAAAGTCATATGTCACGTTAGTTTTATTTGAGAAAATGTTTAATTTAACATTAATTTTCTTATTATTGCTATTAACGCAAACAAGTAATTATATTTAAGTTGAAGCATTGCGGCCACGGCTAGATTCACACATGAAAGAAATATTTGAATAGCTTATGAATACTTGTTCCTGGTCGTTAAGTTTATCCATGTATAATATATATATGTAAGACGCCTCTACCTAAAGGAGGAGCTCCTAGTGTAGGTCTCGTACTAAGAAAGAAAATAAACGTAACACTGTGTATATATCAAGTTACATTTTAATTGATGCCGAAACGAATCCAAAACCATGCTCTTTTTTACTATTATAATAAAAATTATTTCCTCCAGACCGAATATCGGTCACGGCAGCCAGCCTTAAAGGAAACTGAAAAGGAAGGGAAATCTTCGTAGGGCAGGATTATAGTGCCTAAGTACCACATTCACTGTCTATTTCGTCACTCTCATGGTCATATGGGGCGACAAGCCGACTCGACCAGAGAGAGATCAGACGCACGTCGAACTTTCTTGCGTGCTTTTTGAGGCACAGGGGTGAAACACTTTCAAATTCCTGTCTCCGGGCTGCCACTGATAATTTCTCGACAGAAAAACTCAATAACAATTGTTTTTGTATTTGACTCGGAATTCGAAGTCGGGATCTCATGATCAGTAGTCGCTTTTACGACCAGCACTCCACAAGGCAGTCCGTTTTACTATGATATGCCAGTGCTTGACAAGAATTCCACCTGATGGTAAGTAGTGATGTAGCAAAAGACGGTGAAGGGCACCCAGTATGAATAAAATGAGAATGTTATCAATGTAGTCTAATTTAATTAAAGATGCATTATTGAGGATAACTCAAACACTACTGGTCATATCTTGATCATATTTATATAAGATCACATGAGAAGCATGCCATGCATGCATAGCCGTGTAGTGGCGGTCAAGAATATCCACTACCCCATATCCTCCCGTGGGTGTCGTAAAAGGCGACAAAGGGAAACGAGCAGGAGATGGGCAGCAGCATCTTCCTGGTAACGGCATAAATACAATAAAAAAACTGTGGTTGCCAACCCGCTCGCCAAGCGTGGCAACTATGGCAATATACCCCCCATGAGCAATGACAATAATAAACGGCCCCCAGTCCCCGGCGGCCCCGCTATTCCTGGCTACGGTGGCGACCATGGTAACGGCGGGGCAGGGGGTGCTAAGAATCTCCGGTGGAGGTTCGGTTGCCACCTTAGACGACTCGACCTGGCAACGTACAACGCACGCACCCTGAGGACTGACGAGAAGATCGTGGAGCTGGAAGAAGAGATAGACAAGTTGCGCTGGCATATTATAGGATTATCCGAAGTCCGAAGAGAGGGGGAGGACACGGTAATCCTCGAATCCGGCAACTTGTTCTATCACCGGGAGGGCGACCATCTGTCCCAAGGAGGTGTCGGATTTATCGTCCACAAGTCTCTCGTTAACAACGTTGTAAAGATCGGGAGTGTGTCGACGAGGGTTGCGTACCTTATACTCAGAATCACCAAACGGTATTCGCTGAAGGTCATACAGGTTTACGCACCAACCTCGGCACACCCCGATGAGGAGGTGGAGGAAATGTATGAGGATATCTCTAGAGCCATGCATTCCTCCAAAACCCAATATACGGTGTTAATGGGAGACTTCAATGCAAAACTAGGCACAAGAGAGAACGGTGAGCTGAAAGTAGGGAAATTTGGAATAGGGCAACGGAACCCAAGGGGCCAGCAGCTGGCCGACTTCATGGAGAAAGAGGGACTCTTTATGATGAACTCTTTCTTCAAGAAGCGGCCCCACAGGAAGTGGACCTGGTCGAGCCCCGACGGTTCGACAAAAAATGAGATTGACTTCATTATGACGACCAGACGACAACTGTTCAGTGATGTCTCAGTGATCGCGAGGGTGAAAACCGGCAGCGATCACCGAATGGTTAGAGGCACACTGAACCTAAATGTTAAGTTGGAGAGGTCTCGTCTGATGAAGTCAACGCTCCGTCCCCCTCGTGCTCTAATCCAAAGTCCCGAAACCTTTCAGCTCGAGTTACAAAACCGTTTTCAGTGCCTAGAAGACTGCAATGAAGTGGACGATATGAATGACAAGCTCGTGGAAACTGTCCATGCGGTCGGAGCTAAGTTCTGCAAGACCCACCGCAGAAGAACACAAAAACTCTCCGATCACACTCTTAATCTCATGGCTGTTAGACGGGAGATGAGGCTACATTCTTCAACAGATTTGACAGCATATAGGCAACTGAACAGACAGATCTCCAAATTCATGCGGCGAGACTTACGCAACTTCAATACAGCTCGTATTGAAGAAGCGATCGAGCGGAACCAAGGCTCCAAGTCTTTGCCAGAGATCTGTCTGCCAGAAAGAGCCAACTGTCAAAGCTGAAGACCGAATTTGGCAGCATCGTTTCCGGGGCACCTGAGATTTTGAGTGAGATTGAGAGGTTCTATGGGCAGCTGTACACGTCATCGTTGGAGCCACACGCAAGTGTGAGTAACGATCCAAGAGCGAGTCTTATTCGACACTATTCCGAAGATATCCCGGACGTCAGTCTGAGCGAGATTAGAATGGCTCTCCAGCACCTTAAAAACGGCAAGGCCCCAGGCGAGGATGGAATTACAGCGGAGCTTCTGAAAGCGGGTGGAAGACCGGTACTTGAAGTCCTTCAGAAGCTCTTTAATTCCGTCCTCCATGGTGGCATTACACCGGAGGCGTGGAGCAGAAGTGCGGTGGTCTTGTTCTTCAAGAAAGGTGACAACGCTCTCTTGAAGAACTACAGACCGATTTCCCTTCTGAGCCGCGTCTACGTGCTGTTTTCGAGAGTCATTACGAATCGTCTCGCGCGCAGACTTGACGACTTCCAGCCTCCCGAACAAGCCGGTTTCCGAAAGAGCTTTAGCACCATAGACCACATACATACCCTACGGCAAATTGTACAGAAGTCCGAAGAGTACAATTTGCCACTATGTCTGGCGTATGTGGACTATGAGAAAGCCTTTGATTCCGTCGAAATTTGGGCGGTGCTGCAGTCCCTTCAGCGGTGCCAAGTTGACTGTCGGTATATCGAAGTGCTGAAGTGTTTGTACAGTAGAGCTACGATGGCTATCCGAGTACAGAACCAGAGTACGAAACCTATCCAATTGCAGAGAGGTGTAAGACAGGGTGACGTTATATCCCCGAAACTCTTCACCGCTGCATTGGAAGACGTTTTCAAGCTTCTGGACTGGAAAGGATACGGAATTAACATCAATGGCGAGTACATCACTCACCTTCGATTTGCCGACGATATAGTCCTCATGGCAGAATCGCTGGAGGAGCTAAGCACTATGCTCAATGACCTCAATAGTGTCTCCCAACGGATAGGTCTTAAGATGAACATGGACAAAACAAAGATTATGTTTAATGTCCATGTCACACCTATGCCGGTAGTTGTTGGGAGCACTAAGCTCGAAGTTGTTGACGAGTATGTTTACCTGGGACAAATAGTCCGACTAGGTAAGTCCAACTTCGACCGAGAGGTCAACCGACGGATTCAACTCGGCTGGGCAGCGTTCGGGAAGCTACGACACATCTTCTCGTCAGAAATACCTCAAAACCTTAAAACAAAATTGTACAACCAGTGCGTGTTGCCAGTGATGACTTACGGAACTGAGACGTGGTCCTTCACTGCTGGCCGTATGAGGAAGCTCAAGGTCGCTCAGCGAGCTATGGAGAGGGCTATGCTCGGAGTTTCTCTGCGTGATAAACTTAGGAATAAGGATATCCGCAGTAGAACCAGAGTAACCGACATAGCCCAACGGATTAGTAAGCTGAAGTGGCAGTGGGCCGGCCATATAGCTCGAAGAACCGACAACCGATGGGGAAGAAAGGTTCTCGAGTGGCAGCCTCGTACCGGTAGGCGAAGTGTAGGGCGTCCCCCCACAAGATGGAGTGACGACCTGGTAAGACATGCAGGAAGTCGATGGATGCAGGTGGCTCAGGACCGTGCTTTGTGGCATTCCTTGGGGGAGGCCTATGTTCAGCAGTGGACTTGTGAAGGGCTGTAATGATGATAATGATGAGAAGCATCAGCTTTCAAATAAAAATCATCAAAATCGGTTCACCTAGAAAAGGTTGCTGAGGTAACACACATAAAAAAATTGTCGAATTAATTACCTACTACTTTTTAAAGTCGGTTAAAATGCCTATTAATAAAAGCCTCTTTCATTTAAGACAGTGGTAGAGCCAAGATGCAGCTCTATTAATAGTGTAGTTGTAGCACGAATCAGTCGGCTCTACCGGGGCTAGCCGGTTCTCTACACTCACCATACGAAACACAGCAGTGTAAAGCTGCTATTTTCCGCTGGTATTCTGTGAGAGCGTGGTCCTTTCCCGGTCGAGCCATCCTAACATGCTACATCTGTACTACCAATATATTAGCAGCATAGCTCTATTACAGCCCTTCAGAAGTCCACTGCTGAACATAGGCCTATCTCTTATATTGCCTCATATTGGGAGTTTTCTAGATTTGCAATGCTCGACAAACAGGGTAGATGCTGCTGCCCATCTTCTGGTTTGCCTTCCATCACCCTCTTACGACACCTGCAGGACGATATGGGGTAGTGGATGTTCTTACACAGCCACTTCACGGTGAAATTCATACACTAATTACATACTATTTTGGAATGCACTAATAAGTACTATACCTTTTGTTTTAATGTAATATCATACCCGATACACCTTGCATAATATTATTTTTGTGGGTCGCAAATAACTGACAGCTCATGTCAGCCATATATATTGTATATTGACATGCTATATTTACGTTTATGTTTTCCACGTGTTGATTGAGATAACATTACAGAGGATTTATTTACACTATCAGACATAAAAGCGGAAATACATGTACCATAAATAGTACAAAATATAAGGAAAAAATATTAAGTAAATTGGCAGTATATATACGTCCGGAGCGTAAGTTTACATTAGTTTCTGATAGTGTTTACTTAGCAAGAAAGATCCTCCGTAGTGCTCCAACGGAAATTGACGGTCTAGCAAATTAGTCAACTAGGATATTTTCATCTCATATATCTTTTAACAACAGTACATTAACATGACTAATCAATTTTTTTGAATATGTAGTAATTTTAATAATATCAATTTTACTTTGCGAAAATCTATAATAATAAAGACGTTAACATTAATTAGCTGAGATAAGCATGACCACATGAATAGCACCGGATTTCAAATAAAAAAGAACATACAGTCGAGTTGAGTACCCCCTCCTTTTTGAAGTCTGTAGAAAACTCAGTTGCGTGTAGTATAATTGCCATCACTAATCTCAATAACATACCATACCAGGAAAGAGACACCATTTTCAATAAAACGACACATGATTTGTCTCTAAATGATGAGCTTTACGATGATTGAATGGTCATGTTTATAATGGCCTAGACGATTCGGTGACGGCGGCCAATCTCAACGGAGACTACCCATCGGCGCAAGACAGGATTATAGTACCTGAGTGTATGCGCAAGCACAAGCATTTTCTATTCCCTCACACTGATAGTCCGATAGTAAATGCCTTTTGGAAAGACCGGAGATTATCGAAGGTATCTTAGTGTTCAGGAGTGGTAACGTGTCTGTATTTTGATTCCGAATTGAGGATAGGTATAGATGTCTATGGGCCACAGCATTTATTTGCCATCAGATGTGTGCTCGCTCGTCACCGTTTTCTATAAACAAAGTACAGTAAATATTCCTATCTAAACACAAGCAGATTGCCTATGTATATTAACTTATTTTAAGTCTCGACGTATATGTAAAGACTATGTGAACACGTCGGGAAGGATCGCCGCCGTCACTTAATCAGATTTCATAGGTCACAAATATTTGCTGAAGAACACCGATTCCTTCCTAAAATGATCGACGAGTATATTGAAATCAAAAAGATCCTAATTTTAATAGAGAAGATGACTGGGTGCTAGTATCTACTGCGGATCCTATAATTAATTTCAATTTCAAATTCAAATGAGCCAGCAATAGGTGTAATCAAATGTACGTGCTGCTAAACGCCGATATTTTCATAAATGTATAAATGATTATTCCTACCGAAGTGTGGAAATTTCTTAGAAGTGTGGGTGTTGGCAAGCTTTCTACGCTGGACTGTGGTCCTTCTATATCTCTTGATAAGTACAATAAAGCAACACTTCGCTTCCTTCAAAGCAATGGATTCCTTAGTCCGAACTCACACTTTAAATGACATTCCAGCATTTATGTCCTCTCCTTTCGACCAGGATGAAATTAAGAAGTTTATTTCAGCTGTGATGAAATAAGCAGACGAATGGTCGTCACTATTTTAGATTCTCTTCTGCGGGCAATAACTCACATTACCAATTTTTTCCTTGACCCCGGGCAATATCCAAGTCATTGGAAAAAGGCTTGTGTAAAACCCTTTCGTAAGGTCCTGCCCCTATCCTTCCCAGTAATTTTTTCTATATTCCAATTCAGCCGTTTCTCTCTAGAGTTACAGAAACCCGTGTTCATAAGCAAATCTCTACGTTTATCTTGAAACATAATCTATTGAGTGCATAACATTCCGGGTTTCATTCAGGTCACAGAAAAAAAGATAACAGTGGTAAAGCTAGTTGACTTTTCTAATGTTTTAACACAGTTGATCATGACATTTTCTTTTCATCCTATCTCATCTTAATTTTAATCCCAATGTCTTACATTGGTTTGTATTTTATCTCTGCGGCCGTCAGTAGTCAGTTCACATAGGTCAAATGACCTCAGCTTGATCTGAAGTAGAAAGTGGCGTACCGCAAGGCGGTATACTCTCTCCTATCATCTTCTCAGTTTTATAAACTTGATCACTCATAATATTGATTGCTCGTACCAAATGTACACCAATAATCTGCAGTTGTATGTGCAATGTGGCGTTGAGGATCTACATAACGGGATTCATAAAGTAAACCAAAATTTAAACACCATTTAAGATTGATCCTCGCGCTATGGAGTGTGTGTCAATTTAGTAAAATTTCAAGTAATTTTTGTGGGTAGTAAAAACTCGCTGGCTAGGGTTAATTAAGCAGAATTACCTCCTATTTATTAACTCTTATTTCACCTACTCTTGATTAAATAATAATGCAGATGTGTACTACACAAACCTGTACCAGGAACTTATTAACAAGCTGGAGCGCCTGCTTAACAACTGTATCAGATTTATTTTTGGTCTGCCCAAGTATGACCATATTTATCAATATAGATTTCAGATTAAGTGGTTCACAATAAGGCAAAGGTGCAACTCCAGAATATAACTTGTTCTTTTTAGGGTTCCGTACCTCAAAAGGAAAAAACGGACTTAACTTCTACTTAAAACTTAAACGGACTAATCTTCTTAACAGTGGTAGAGCCACGCGGCAGCTTTTGCTGTCGCACGGATGGACCGGCTCAAACCGGGGTGGTACCACGACCTCACAGAAAACCAGCGTGAAGTAGAGGTTCACCTCTGCGTTTCGCTTGGTGGTGCGTTTTACTGGAAATGAGGCATTCGATCTTAGTCCTCACGGGTGATAACGCATCTACATTTTGAATTGTAATAGAGGATAGATGTAGATGTCTATGGGCCGCAGCAACCACTTACCATCAGGTGGACTGTGTGCTCGTTTGTCACCCTTATCATATAAAAACATAATAGATATTAGAGTATGCACATTTTTTAAGAAATTGCAAAATAAATAGATTACTAATCATATCACAGCAGTGATGTTACAGCACTGGTTTTCAAATAGAATCCACCAAAAGAAATCGTAAGAGATTAAAAGTAGTTAATGATTTAAAAAAACATGTAAAGTAACTTGCAATAATTTATAACAAACATCGGACTCAGCTTATCCTATAAAAAAAACGGAACCCTTATAGGATCACTTTGCTGTCCGTCTGTCTGTCTATCTGTCAAGACCATTTTTCTCAGGAACGCGTGGAGGTATCAATCAAGCTGAAATTCATATCAAATACTCAAGTCTACTGTCCCTGTAAAAAAAACAAACTTCTAAGCCAACGCAATCAAAAGATACAACCGTTTATGCCGCAAATTTTCAACATTTGCAAGGGAATCAAAACGTACAGGGTACGTCCCGTGAACTCAGAATCTTGAAATTTGGTATGAAATGACGTTTTATAGCACAGATAAAGGAAAAATTGCGAAAAGCATACATTTTTAGTTACATCATATAATAAAAATATTTTTAATAATTTTAAACTTATATACCTACGGATTTGTCCGGATCCCTTGGTGCGCGAGTCCGACTCGCACTTGGCCGGTTTTTTTTCAATTCTAAAACATCCATATTCGCCTTCTTACCTTAAATATCGATTTCTCTCTTCTTGTCATGATAGAGTTATTCGATCTCCTTACAATAAGATTCATATATTCCTACTCATCTCACCGGGTTCTATGGTAACTCCTTCACTGTTCAAGCTGCACTTCTTTGGAATTCCTTGCACGATGACATCAGAAAAACGCCTAAAAATACACTTATAAAAAATTGGTTGGCGAGCATATTTATACGTATGTATTAATTTTGTATTTATGTATTTGTGTGTATATATTTACTTTTATACAAATATATTATGGGTTACCTGAGCTACCTGCATCCATCGACTTCCTGTAGGTAGCTCAGGACCGTGCTTTGTGGCATTCCTTGGGGGAGGCCTATGTTCAGCACTGTGGAGGGCTGTAATGATGATGATGAATTATATTATGAATAAGTATGTGTTATTGTGGTAGCTCAGATAGTTAGTGCTAGCTAGCTCGCAGTAGGTGAGCAACCCGGGTTTGATCCCCGCCGGCACCAATGAAATTGTTAATTGAAATTTTAAGTGCTGATTTACCATGTGCTCGGCGGTAAAGGAAAACATCGTGAGGAAACCTGCATGTCTGAGAAATAAACAAAAATATATCTCGAAGACATGTGAAGTTCGCCAACACGAATTGGGGCAGCGCGGCGGACATTTCCTTGCCCTAAAACCCTCTCAGAAATGAGAGGAGGCTTGTACCCAGCAGTGGGACATATATAAGCTGCAACTTTCCTTTACTTTACTTTTGTGTTATTATATGTAAATATACGGATGTATATGTTCTTAATTACAATATAATACCACAATATATTTCATTACTTATAACGTGTATTTACTTCAGTTTATTTTCCTTTTTATTTATATTGCAACGTGTTATATTGCAACACCTACGTCTAATTCTCACCACTTCATGGGTTGACTGGTAGAGAATGTTTTAAGGTATTTAGGCTACTCGTTATAGCCTTTTTATGGTAATGCAATAAAGATGTTAAAATTAAAAAAATTAAACTTAAAGCATACAACTGCAAGACTAAGATACTGGTAGCTCATTCTGCGTCGATAGGAGTAGAAATTAATAATTATAATTTTAAACTGAAGGTAGCCGTGGTTTACTATGACATTGGGACGTCGAACACCACAGTCTCTCCTGTGACTATGACTGCTGTAAAGTACTCAAAACGTCGGAATTTTAAAATAAGTTAATATACGCGATAAAATCCGTAAAACTTATTCAGTATAGGGTATTAAATAGTTGTTAGTTTATGCAACATAAAATCTCTTAGTCTTGCTCTCTCTCTATCCACCTATCTCACTCTCTCTCTCTCTCTCCCTCTCTCGTTTCTTTTTGCTGTATTAAATTAAAATGACTGCAACTATGATATATTATTACTCATATATATTAATACATTTTGAAAGATAACGATGATGGGCCCCACAAACACATCGATTGATTGTCGATCGATATCGATCGATGATTGACCGTCGATAAGCTAAAGCTATCACACCAATCGATCGACCACAAGCAATGTCGATCAATGGCACCGATCTCCGATCGATCGATTGGTGTGGTAACACCCTATCTCATCTCAGAAATTATGGTTCTATACATTGAGCTGCATACTATATTCCCTTAATAACTATTTTTACCATCCTAATTTTAATATAATTCGGTTGATTATAATCGAGCTTATCCAATCCCATTCTCTCTTGTTCCTCTAATCTATCCACAATAGCCTTAGTTACTGATTTCTTTCGTTCATTTCGTTTTTTGATGAAACATTGTATTTGTCCATTAATATTACTGAAAGAAATCCCGTGCGAAATTATGATAAATTATATTAGAACCCTGACCGCATTACACAAAATGACTCCAAGAGAATAAATCACGTATCGTTGATCAAATGTCAGGGCGTCTATCAAATGTCGACGCTTTACCAAGGAAAATTATGTGAATCAAGATTAATAATGCACGATTCACAACTGGAGCATTGTGGCGGCGTATACAGGCGCGCGATAGACCAAAAATAGATGAACATTTAACAGTTAAATTTATTCTTGTAATGGTAGATAGTATAATTAATAGAGATAATAAGGCGTCTGAAGGTTCGGTCACACACAGCGAACAATCGCTGCGAGTGTATTCGCTGCGAATATTACTCGCAGCGACAATTCGCTGCCTGCCTGTCACACACAGTATCTTTAGTATTCTTAAATTTTCTTTTCAATTGCTTTTGGGTTGTTATTTCGAATCCCTACTCAATTAATTCGTTAAACAATGAAGGTTTCTGCCTTTGCGTTTTTTTTAAATTACTGTTATTTGTGTCAAACAGCTCCCTATTTTTTTTTATACACACCCAAGAAACGAATGATATCGTATTTTCCCCATTTTAGAGAATCGCTTATCGGTTAACTCATTTAATTGACCTACACACACGTACCATGTAGCAACGAAACGGCCTATGCATAGGCGTGTAATCTGGAGCGGAATAGCTACCCGCAGTGAGTACCCTGTCACACACAGCGAATTCACGCAGCGACTGCTCATTCGCAGAGAGTAAAATTGAACATGTCCAATTCAATTCGCAGCGAATGAATCTAATCGCGACGAATAGTCTGTCACACATAGCGAATTCGTATTGGCTGTGTGACCGAGGCTTAACACTCGTGCCTTATAATACTGTCCTGCGTACAGTGTGTCCTGCGTAGATGGCTAGTTCTCGTTGAGACTGGCTCCAGTAACCAAAAAGGAACATATTATTAACATGGGATGGTATGGCAAAATACATACCTTATATAGATAGGCTGTCTGGGCCAATGTGGACAGTTAGTTTTTGAAGTGAAATCGTATTATTTTATTGTAGCATCGTTATGATTTGAAACTGGATGAAACGAAAAAATTACGCTAAAAAGAGACAAACGTATACTCGTACATCTATAGGATATTACCCTGCGTGAGGATTCCATTCGATTATATTATATTATAAGGGAATTTTAGTAATTTAATAGCATTGCTAGTATTTTTTTTTAAAATAGTGGCTCCAATTATTTCAATATAATCTTTGTGCGGTAATTTACATTTTAACTGTTAAAAAATTAACAAATTTATTAAATAAATAAAATTAACTTTATTGAATAAAATGATCATATCCAATTTACTCATAACAATCCACGATTTCATAGCTTACTGACTTATATTAAATGATTCGTTTTTATGCCATCTAGCGCCTATCTTATGTACTACTTGGAGAGTCAATCAATTTTTATTTGATAAATTTTGATTTTGTACAGCCGACTTCAATAAAAGTTATTAAGAATAACCCAAAAATAATTGGTCAGACCTTGATCAAATGTATATGGGACCACATGTGAAGCTTTTAATTAAAAAAAGAATCATCGAAATCGGTTCACCCAGTAAGAAGTACACATAAAAAAAACATACAGTCGAATTGAATACCGGCTCCTTTTTGAAGTCGGTTGAAAATAACTTTACTTAAGAATGAATTGGATAGCGCTATTATAAATCAATTTAACTTGAAAGAAAATATTCTTTTGATCTATTACACTAAAATTAAATCTAAAAATAAGGATTGTTAAATTTATTAGCTATAAAATTAAACTTTTACCCTGCATTTTATGCCGCGTTTGTGGTTTAAATGATCATATTAAATAAATCATTTACCGTAAAATATACTGCGTGTGAACTGCACACTTTTTTTTATTTACATGCTTTTGATAGATATTTAACAAATTTTGCGTATATCTCCACATGTGAATAGAGCGTTAGAATACTATCAACTCTTGCACATCACAGTATCTCTACTGACTTTCAGAGAGAAATATGAAATATCGTTTCATTTTGTGATTTGTTATTCCTGCGGCGGAAAAGGGTTGGCCTCGTTGGAGTCTGCAACTTATTTGTGTTTCTGGGTCGTGTAATTATTGTGAGGGTTGATTTTTCCGTGGTGCGTCAGAAAATGTTTCTGCAGTAACATATTTGTGATAATATTGACGATCATATAACAAACCTATAAAGAATTAAACCTTGATTTTTTTTTATAAAACTGAAATGATAAATGGACTTAAAGTTCACTTCCTGGTTAGTAGCTACCGTAATCTATGAACACCTGAGGCCAATTTAAAAAAATAACCAATAAGGCTACAGATGTGTTGTTACCTTTGATAAATAGAATAATTCACAGCCTTGAACAGTGGTAGAGCCACGCGGCAGCTTTTGCTGTCGCACGGATGGGCCGACTCGAACCGGGGTGGTACCACGACCTCACAGAATACCAGCGTGAAGTAGAGGTTTACCTCTGCGTTTCGCTTGGTGAGTGCAGGTGGCCGGAGGCCCTTTTTACTGGAAATGAGGCATTCCATCTTAGTCCTCACGGGTGACAACGCATCTGCATTTTGATTCGCAAACGAGGATAGATGTAGATGTCTATGGGCCGCAGCAACCACTTACCATCAGGTGGACTGTGTGCTCGTTTGTCAGCCTTATCCCATAAAAAAGCCTGTAATTATGTTAAAATAGATTAGAATTGAATAATTTGTATTTAAAACAGATTAAAAAATACTTAATGAAAAACAATTAAGATGTTAACAGTGGTAGAGCCACGCGGCAGCTTTTGCTGTCGCACGGATGGGCTGGCTCGAACCGGGGTGGTATCACGACCTCACAGAATAATGCATTTTGAGTCGCAAACGAAGATAGATGTAGATGTCTATGGACCGTAGCAACCACTTACCATCAGGTGGATTGTGAGCTCATTTGTCATCCTTATCCTATAAAAAAATTATAACTGGTTCGGAAAAAATCAACAAAAAACCCAGCGGGACTCTTGTTTTTAAATATCAATTTGCATTGTACAATTATATATTATGAAATCTTTTAGAAACTGCATGGTAGCGATCACCTCATTCCCATTGGTTTTATCAATCATGTATTCTTTCTAACTATATTAACGTTTATTAAACAATTTTGCTTGATTAAAAATTTTTACTTCTTGGCAGATAAGGTCTGAATATTTTCTGGGACTGTTGTAAGATCTTACACATTGCCTCATAAAGGATTTCGTGTCTTTGGTGACCATTAACTGGTATAATTGGCACCTGCTTGTTCCAATCACAATTTGGTACGACATGCAGGATGTCGATGGATGCAGATGGATCAGAACCGTGCTTGGTGGCATTCCTTAAGGAGACTTGTGTTCAGTAGTGGACTTGTGATGGGGTGTAATAATAGTGACTTCCTTCATTTGACCTTCGTTTACTGTGTTAGTTTCGACATATTCGTAAAAATAAAGCAGCACTGTTGGTTTTATCAGAAATAAATCATTAAAATGCGTTTTATATATTTTGAAATGTTTTGTTAATATAATGGACGATATTTTATATATGTAAAATATAGCTGAGATGCATGTGCCTGATATTTTTGTGTGAAAACTTCGTTTGTTTTTATGCTAAGCTTTTAGCAGAAGCTTTGTCAAAGCTATCGCAAAGAACACAATTTCATTAAAAGCTTGCAGTGGGCTCGGGACAGTTTTTTGTGTTAGTCTTCTAAATGGATGTAACATTCTATATTTTACATAAATTTTATATTAATTAAATTTTAAATTTTATATACTCGTATATACTTAAAAAAACGGAGGAGGCTCCCAATTCGACTGTTTTTTTATGTGTGTTACATAAGAACTTTCTTCTGCGTGAACCGATTTTGATGATTCTTTTTTTATTTGAATTCTGATGCTCCATATAAATATAAATTCTCATGTGGTCCCATATAAATTTGATCAAGCACTGACTAATAGTTTCTGATGTATCCTTAATAATGCATATTTAATATATTTGGGCTACATTGTAAATGTTATGTTTAAGATAAATATGTATTTTATTTATATTGAAGTCGATTGCCGTGTGGTGGCGGTAAAAAATATCCACTACCCCATATATTACCGTGGATATAGTAAGAGGCGACAGTAGCAAACAGGCAGGAGATGGGCAGCAGCATCTTTCTAATAACAGCAAGATTACAATTAAAAACTGCTGTGGACAGCCCTTCGTCCAGCGTGGCGACTATGGCAAATATCCCCCATGAAATGAACGTAACGAAGAGACAGCCCCCAGTCCCCGTCGGCCCCGTTATTCCTGGCTACGGTGGCGATCATGGTAACGGCGGGGCAGGGGGTGCTAAGAATCATTGGTGAAGGTTCGGTTGCCACCTATAACGACTCGACCTGGCAACATACAACGCACGCACCCTGAGGACTGATAAGCCTGGAGTTGGAAGAAGAGATAGACAGGTTACGCTGGCATATCAAAGGATTATCCGAAGTCCGAAGGGAGGGGAAGGATACGGTAATCCTTGAATCAGGCAACTTGTTCTATCACAATTCACAAGTCTCTCATTTAAATAAAACTAATTTTACGGATTTTATCGCGTATATTAACTTATTTTATATTCCCGACGTTTCGAGCACTTTACAGCACCCATGGCACTAACGACACTTTCACAATTCTCCCTTTAGATAAAGTAACTGCATTTCTAGACCATCTTAACTCCTTAAATTCTAAAATTCAGTTCACAATGGAGTTAGAGGCAAACAATTCTTTAGCTTTTCTAGATGTGTTAGTAATTCGGAATCCTGATAACACCTTGAGCCACACTGTGTATAGAAAAAAGACCCATACAGATAGATATTTAAACGGTGATTCTCACCACCATCCTTCACAGTTAGCTACCGTGGGTAAATCTTTGTTTCAGAGAGCACGAGGGATCTGTGACAGTAAACACCTGGCCGCCGAGCTCCAACACGTCAAGCAAGTTTTGCACGACAATAAGCTTCGGGTCCCGCGCCTACGTCACAGTGAACGAGTGAAGCCGGCCACAGTCGAGCGAGTGCCTGCTGTACTGCCATATGTCAGAGGTGTCACTGACAAGATTGGCTACATCTTGAAGCGGGCTTCCATTAAAACATATTTCAAGCCGCCGAAGAAGATTAGTCAGTTTTTACCATCAGTCAAGTGTAATATTCCTCTGCAAGATGCAGGAGTGTACAAGCTTGATTGTGAATGTGGTCTCTCTTATATAGGACAAACTAAAAGATCTATAAAAACCCGTGTTAAAGAACACATAGCTGATGTGAAGAATAGACGCTCCGGGAAGTCTGCAGTCTGTGAACACGTACAGGATCGCCCCCGTCACTACATTAGATTTGATAGACCACAAATCCTCGCTAAAGAACACCGATTCCTTCCAAGGATGATTCGCGAGGCTATTGAAATCAAGAAACATCCTAATTTCAATAGAGAAGATGGCTGGGTGCTACCATCTGCTTGGGATCCCATAATTAATAAAATTAAATCCCAACCCAAGCATACAACTGCAAGACTTCATGATACTGTAAGTTCATACTGCGTGGATCGGAACAAAAATTAATAATTTTTAATCTGGAGGTAGCCGTGGTTAACTATGACATTGGGACGTCATACACCTCAAACCCCCCCGTGATCATGGGTGCTGTAAAGTGCTCGAAACGTCGGGAATATAAAATAAGTTAATATACGCGATAAAATCCGTAAAATTAGTTTTATTTAAATGTGTAGTGTTCGCGTAAATATAAGAAATCACAAGTCTCTCGTTAGCAACATATTGAAGAAGCGATCAAGCGGAACCAAATCTCCAAAGTAATTGCCAAATATCTGTCTGTCAGAATGAGCCAACTGTCAAAGAACAAAAGAAAGAAACTGTTAAAGACCGACTGAGGTAGAATCGTTTCCGGGACACCCGAGATTTTAAGTGTGATTGAGAGGTTCAATGGGCAGCTGTACACATCATCGTTGGAGCCACACGCAAGTGTGAGTAACGATCAAAGAGCAAGTCTTATTCGACACTATTCCGATGATATTCCGGATGTCAGTTTGAGCGAGATTAGAATAACTCTCCAGCACCTTAAAAACGGCAAGGCCCCAGGCGAGGATGGAGTTATAGCGGAGCTTTGGAAAGCGGGTGGAAAACCGATACTTGAAGTCCTTCGGAAGCTACTTAATTCGATCCTCTATGGTGAGACTTCTACGGCGGCGCGGAGCATAAGAGCGGTGGTCTTTTTCCTTTAGAAAGGCGACTACGCTCTCTTGCGTCACTACAGTCCGATTTCCCTTCTGAGCCGCGTCTACGTGTTTTCTAAAGCTATTACGAATCATCTCGCACGCAGACTTGACGATTTTCACCCTCTCGAACAAGCCGGCTTCAGAAAAGGCTTTAGTACCATATACCACATTCATACCCTTCGTCAAATTGTACAAAAGACCGAAGATTACAATCTTCCACGTTGTCTTGCGTATGTGGACTATGAGAAAGTCTTTGATTACGTCGAAATGTTTGCGGTGCTACAGTCCCTTCAGCGGTGCCAAGTTGACTATCGGTATATCGAAGTGCTGTAATGTTAGTACAACAGGGCTACGATGGCTATTCCAGTGGAGAATCAGATTACTAAACCTATTCACCTGCAGAAAGGTGTAAGAAAGGGTGACGATATATTTTTTTTTTATGGAATAGGGGGCAAACGAGCATGCGGCTCACCTGATGGTAAGTGACTACCGCCGCCCATGAACAACCGCAACACCAGGGGAATTGCAGATGCGTTGCCGACCTTTTAGAAAGGTGTAAGCTCTTTTCTTGAAGGTTCCTAAGTCGTATCGGTCCGGAAAATTCGCTGGTGGTAATTGATTCCACAAGGAAGTCGTGCGAGGGAGAAAACTTCTTCTGAATCGCATAGTGGTGGACCGCCAATCATCCAGATGGTAAGGATGGTAACGCGAGTTTTGTCGCGATGTGCGATGGTGAAATTGAGCGGCTGGAATTAGTCCGAACAATTCCTCAGAGCACTCCCCGTGATAAATGCGATAAAATACGCAAAGAGATGCAACATCTCTACGCAGTGCCAGTGTATCGAGCCGATCAGAAAGAACTCGGTCGTCGACGATTCGAACCGCTCTGCGCTGGATGCGGTCAAGTGGAAGGAGCTGGCACTGGGGTGCCCCGGCCTAGAGATGAGAACAGTATTCCATGTGGGGCCGAACTTGCGTTTTGTAAAGTTGCAAGCGATGTGCCGGCATGAAATACTGTCTCGCTCTGCTGAGCACGCCAAGCTTTTTAGAGGCCAATTTGGCCTTCCCTTCCAAGTGACCACGAAACTGCACACTATTCGATATGTCGACGCCAAGGATTCCGATACTAGCTGAGGCAGCAAGGGGAGTGCCTTGAAACTGAGGAGATACGACAAAGGGGTTCTTTTTAGCGGTAAACGCGCAAACTTGTGTCTTCTGGGGATTGAACTGGACTAGATTTAGTCGCCCCCAATCCGAGACTTTGTTAAGCAAAGACTCAACTTCAGACACAAGTTTGTCCCGGTACTCGGCGACGTTTTCCCGAGAAATATTGGCACGGCCGGTATATAAGGCATCACCAGTGCTGTCGTCTGCATAGCAATGAATGCTACCAGTTAGCAACATATCATTGATATGCAGGAGAAACAGCGTTGGTGATAGCACGCAGCCTTGTGGAACACCAGCGTTGATAGGCTTGAGATCAGAGCATGCACCGTCTACTACGACCTTGATGCTCTGATCAGCAAGGAAACTGGTGATCCATTTGCACAATTTCTCAGGAAGCCCATACGCAGGAAGCTTCGAAAGAAGCGCTTTGTGCCAGACCCGATCAAAGGCCTTCGCTACGTCCAAACTAACGGCCAATGCCTCCCCCTTGGACTCTACTGCCTCCGCCCATCTATGAGTTAAGTAGACTAGAAGATCACCAGCTGATCGACCACGACGAAAACCGTACTGGCGGTCACTAATCAGCTGGTGATCCTCAAGGTACCTCATGAGCTGGCAGTTTATAATGGCTTCCATTATTTTGGAGACCAAGGAGGTAATGGCGATAGGCCTGTAGTTGGACGGGTCTGAGCGGTCGCCTTTTTTAGGGATCGGGTGCACCAAAGCTGTCTTCCATGAGTTCGGGACTACGCCTTGGGAGTAGGAGTACCGGAAAAGACGCGTTAAAACCGGTGCCAACTCCGAAGCACACGTCTTCAGCACAATGGGAGGGACTCCATCGGGCCCACTCGACTTGCTGACGTCCAGGGAGAAAAGTGCTTTGCGGACCCAGCGCTGCGTAAATCGCACATCCGGCATGGAGCACTCACATCGCGGGATGGTCGGCGGTGTGTTCCCCCCGTCATCTAGAGTCGAGTTGGACGCAAAAAGAGAGCTCAACAGATCGGCTTTCTCCTTTGCAGCATGGGCCAGTGAGTCGTCCTCTCTGTGCAGAGATGGAAGAGATGGCTGACAGAAGTTCCCTTGGACAGCCTTGGCAAGAGACCAGAATGCACGGGTTCCCGAAGGAAGGCGAACTAGCTTCTCGCCAATTCTGCCGATGTGCTCAGACCTTGCCTTGGCAATGACGCTTTTGAAGGACCTGGAGGCGGAATTATACTTCTTTTTAAGTGCGCTGGTGTTTACATCCCGAGACGTTGATGCGTCAGCCCAGGCCTGGTAGCACTCCTGCTTATAGCGTGATGCTATTTTACAGGAGCGACCAAACCATGGCTGGGATCTACCTCCGATGGGCACCACAGAGGATGGAATAAAAAGTTCCATACCCTGAAGTACCACATCAGCAACAGAATCGGCAACAACGCTGGGATCTTCCGGCGAGAAGCAAACCCGCTTCCAAGGGTAGGATGCAAAAAAAGACCGCATCCCGTCCCAATCAGCTGACCTATAGTGCCAAACACGGCGGCAAGCTGTAGATCGCAACTGCGATTGGAGCGTGAGTGGCACCGTACTCCGGATCAGACAATGGTCCGAAGAGCCCAGAGGGGCATCGACGGAGACCTGATATCCGTCCGGATGAGAGGTCAGCAGAAGGTCCAACAGGAAAGGTACATGGTCTTCCACATCTGGGATCCGCGTAGGCGAAGTAACCAGTTGTGTTAGACCATATGCCAAAGCAAAGTCATAGACAGATCTACCTGCATGATCGGTTAAACGAGAACCAAGCCATTCAGCGTGGTGAGCGTTGAAATCACCGAGTATCACGATCTCTGCGGATGGGACCTGTTGTAGCACGGAGTCTGCAGCCATTTGGACGTGGTCTATGAGTCGGTCTGTTTCGGCATTACCGCTATGGGACCTATAGAGGCACCCGTAGACGCGGGGATGTTCGTCGCTGCCTACGCGCAGCCATAAGGTGGAGAGGTCCGTACCTTCAAGACTGCCGAGGCGTCGAAAACAGATGTTCTCTCTGACATACACGCAAACTCCAGCCCGGGGCACAAACGAGTATTCTAATTTGTACCCCGGGTAGGAGAGATACGAAGTATCAGCCGGAGAGGACACCTGTGTCTCGGTTAGAAAGAGCAAGGCCGGCTTAGCTATCTCCAGATGGTAGTGGACGGCGTTAAGGTTTGAATGAAGTCCCCTGATATTGCAGAAATCCACGGTAAGCGTGGCAGGGGTTGCCTTTGTTTTCTTGCTCCGCTTGCCTCGAGCAGGTTTCGTCTTGAGCGGAATTTTGCCCCCCCCCCCCAGAATACGCGGGGCAGCCTGAGCACCCACGCCCAAGAGTGGAGTAGTTTGGTCGTGGATGCTCAGCGAGGGATTCTCCAGGGGTGCTGGTACCCTCCTGGGGTAGTCTTTCATTTAATTCCACTACCATGTTGATGGGGGGGGGGGGGGGAATTGGGCCTATATATATATATATCCCCGAAACACTTCACCGTTGCATTGGAAGACATTTTCAAGCTTCTGGACTGGAATGGATACGGTATTAACATCAATGGCGAGTATATCACTCATCTTCGATTTGCCAATGATATGGTCCTTATGGCAGAAGTCATAATGACCATATCATTGGCACATCGCTGGAGGACCTAAGCACTATTTTCAATATCCTTAATAGTGTCTCCCAACGGATAGGTCTTAAGATGAACATGGACAAAACAAAGATCATGTTTAATGTCCATGTCACACCTATGCCGGTAGTTGTTGGGAGCACAAAGATCGAAGTTGTTGACGAGTATCTTTACCTGGGACAAATAGTCCGATTATGTAAGTCCAACTTCGACCGAGCAGTCATTCGACGGATTCAACTTGGCTGGGCAGCGTTCAGGAAATTACGGCTCACCTTTTCGTCAGGTATACCTCAAAACCTGAAAACGAGATTATACAGCCAGTGCGTGTTGCCAGTGATGACTTGTGGATCTGAGACGTGGTCCTTCACTGCTGGCCGTATGAGGATGCTCAAGGTTGCTCAGCGAGCTACGGAGAGGGCTATGCTTGGTGTTTCTCTGCATGATAAATTTGGAAATAAGAATATCCGCAGTAGAACTAGAGTGACCGACATAGACTAAGGGATTGGTAAGCTAAAGTGGCCGAATATAGTTCGAACCGTTGGGTAAAACAGGTTCTCTAGTGGCAGCCTCGTACCGTTAGGCGAATTATAGGGGTTCCCCTTACTAGATGGAGTGACGACCTGGTAAAACACGCAGGAAGTCGATGGTTGCAGGTGACTCAGGACTATTCTTTGTGGCATCCCTTAGGGGAGGCCTATGCGCAGCAGTGAACTTATGAAAAGCTGATGAATGATGATGATGAAGTCGATAGTACACAATTTTTAATTTTAACACATGATGTCCATCCCATATAAATAAAATTAATATGTCTGTCCGTAATATGTAAATTAGTGTTTGTTATTGAGATGATGGGGTTACTACTTCTATTTTTTTCCCTGTCTGTCTGTTTGACCTAACCGTCAGTAGATTTTAACACAGGGTACCTTAGTACTGCTTGCGCTCACTTAGAATCGCTAATCATTAGTAAAGTAAGTAAGTAAATCATTAGCCTCTCAACTAAACGCTTAGTGTTTAGTTTAACTAATACTGTCGTTTGAGCCATTGTGATTAGATGCTTCCATATGATGATGGTTGTAGCACGAATGGGTCGGTTCGACCGGGGTAGGAACACACTCTCACTGTGTTTCGTATGGTGCGTGTAGAGAACCGGATACCTTTTTTTACTAGAAACGAGGCATTCCATCTTAGTCCTCACGGGTGACAACGGATATTTATTTTTCATTTTGATTCTGAAATGGGGATAAATGTAGAATGTCTATGAACCACATAATTCACTCACCATCAGGTTGACAGCGTTCTCTTTTATCACACTTTCACTATGAAAAAAATCTCGTAAAGTATTTTTCCCTAGTATCTTCAATGCCAGAAACATCAGTCAGCTTAACATTAAAAAAAAACATAATACACAATATACAAAAAAATACTTGTAAGAATTACAAAAGTAGGGCATTATTACAAATCAAAGTTCAAGTTCTAATTGTGTCGTAAAAGCTTTGAAGGAAATACGATCTAAGGTTAGTTTTAATTTTTCTCTCTACTAAGGTAATTTTAAAGAGGCGGGTAGGATACAAAGAGAAGCAAACAGAATAACGTACAGTGAAACTCTTATATTCCTTGTGAAAGAGGTTTATTTTTGAGATACACTCACGAAACAAATAAAAAGCAAGTCGATCGGTATAGTATATATAACTTATATATACTTCGGAGATCGTGCGCATGAAATGTATACCTCGATTCTACCAGTTCTATCATAAAATCAGTTGGAGAGCTGACATACGGATGGGACATGCTTCCAACCCATGATCCATGCTTCGAATCGATGTAAAAACTTAATATTTATAAAAGTGTACCTAGCCTCATTTGGCCTCCGTGCAGGGTCAATTGGAGCATCCAAGTAATCAAAACTACAGATGATCGAAGCTCTGGTGACCTACAAATAAGGGTATAAACATAGAAAACAGTGATATAGTAACAGTGGTAGAGCCACGCGGCAGCTTTTGCTGTCACACGGACGGGCCGGCTCGTACCGGGGTGGTACCACGACCTCACAGAAAACCAGCGTGAAGTAGAGGTTTAACTCTGCGTTTCGCTTGGTGAGTACAGGTGGCCGGAGGCCCTTTTTACTGGAAATAAGGCATTCCATCTTAGTCCTCACAGGTGACAGCGCATCTACATTTTGATTTATAATAGAGGATAGATGTAGATGTCTATGGGCCGCAGCAACCACTTACCATCAGGTGGAATGTGCGCTCGTTTGTCACCCTTATCCTATAAAAAAAAGCACGAATGGGTCGGCTCGACCGGGGAAGGACCGCGCTCTCATATAATACCAGCGTAAAATAGCAGCTTAACGCTGCTGTTTCATATGGTGAGTATAGAGAACCGGAGATCAATTTTACTGGAAAAGAGGCATTTCATCTTAGTCCTCACGGGTGGCGACGCATCTGCATTTTGATTCTTTATTGAAGATAAATGTAGATGCCTATCGGTCACAGCAACCACTTAGCATCAGGTGGACTGTGTGCTCGTTTGTCACCATATCCTATAAAAAAATCCTTACTCCGATGCGGCGGTAATGCGACAACTCCAGAGAGAGATCAGGCACAGGACCAATAGCTATACCTGCTTTCTGAGGCATGGTGGTGAAACACCGCCAATTTCTGGACTCCGGGCTGCTATTGAGAATTTTTTTACAGAAAAACCCATTAACAGATTTTAGCCCCCCCCCCCCCCCCCCCCCCCTCCTTCCCCACAGGTGTTCGAACCCGGGCTCTCATGATCAGCAATTGCGTTAACCACCACGGGACCTACGAGGCATTCAATGAGAAATCATGTAGTGTAGTATAGTCCTGCGTAGTGCATGCTGGTTAGTATATCTTGTAATAAATGAAAAATGACTGACAAAAAATTAATTGTCATATTATACTATATTTCTCAATACATTTCCCAGTTGAGACGAGAATTCTCGCGAGATGAGATGAGACGCGAATATCAAGTGAGTTGTATCGTCATAATTCGCATTTTCCTTTTTTTTATTGCACGTCTACTTTTCATATTACGTAGTTGATGACAGTGTTACGCTATATTTGTATTGGATAAAAAATTAAGACACGTCAGTGAAACGTTTTTACTTATTTCTTTTTTAAATATGTAAAAGTCTTAATTACATTATTACTAGCGGATTATGTTATTTTATTTTAAATCTGATATTATCATCAGAATCAGGCGTTACTTTGCGGAAATTCATTATACGAGTATTAAAGTTTATGTAAAAATTAAAATTGCTTATATCCGCATAATGAATTAAGATAATATGTCTTACCCAGTTTGAAGAGCACCTCCCGCTCTCCCTCAATTGCGTGCACTATCCCCATCACAACTAATTTCAGCACCGCTACTCCCAACACCACTTTAGAAATTAGGAAAGAACCACTAGGAAAGACACACCACAGCACCGTCAATAATGTGACAAGTGTTTCGCCTCTACACGAAGAACCCTCAAGTGAAATAGACTGAGCGCGGTGACTGACCGCTAAGACTAACACTTAATAATTTACTTTATTATTATTTTAACCATAACTCGATGAAAATTCACTTAGAATTAAATGTCCGTCCCTGTTTATCCATGGTAATTAGACGATACTACTTTTTTCCAAAGAACCCATCAGGGTCGATACCACGTACTTCTTTGCTTCACGACAGCTATATTAAGTTCTTTTACGCAGGTTTTATTTATATCTTTGTTTGTCTTATGTAAAAGAAACACGTACAATCCAAATCTCTTAAATTAATTCAATCAACGCATAGTATTTGTGTAAATATAGAAATTTTCCATTGAATTTGACTTTTTTATAATGTTTACGTTACCTCCATACTAGGAATTCGTCCTGTGTAGACGTTTTGTAATCATAAATTGAATCGCTCAGTGGAAGAGTGGCCCAAGCCTTGCACATTAAGTATGGATATAATGAGTATTAATCATCTGAGAATTACATTAGTACTGATATTTTAGTATTTTCTGTAGTTAACATAATTCCAGTCTTCAAGAACAAAAATGTCCTTAGTATGTTTCTTCTCCTTCTCCGCCAAACCAAAATCACGGTCACAAGGCAGGTAGCTATGACCAGATACAAGAAACTTGTGATCTATTTTTTTATTGTGAACTTTTTGAATTCACTATGTAATTGCAAATTGCTGATAGTTTAATATTTATGTTTTGGGCTCCACATTGGTCGCTGTACATTATCAGATTCATAGTAGTGATATGTTTCTTCATAAAGGGTAATAAACATGATCCAATTTCACATGGTCCACGGGAAGCCAAGCCTTCATGTAATACATACATATACACTTATGTTTGTTGTCAAATTGTGAATACCATGGCAGTATGTCCACAATTGCCGCTTGTATTATGCTATACTAGTGGATATGTATGGAATAGGAAGAGTTTTCATCAAGTCAAATGCAATAAAACTGGTATCAATATCCAAATTTTTTCCATACTGTGTATCATCTCTCATTCCATCTCTTGCTAAATCAGCTTTTCGTAAGTAAATTTACTTCTCAATCTTTACAGCACGTTGCTTTTCTGGACGTCCACACTTCAATTTTATATTAAATACATCACATCGCTTACATGTATCACTGTGTGGTGGGCAAAAATGAAGATTTAATCTCTTCTTAAAAATCTTGCTAAATATGTACTGCGATACCACTACATCTTAATTTTTCAGACTTCTTTGTATAATTCATACATTTTAGTAATGCATAAGTCTGAGGATAGGTACTGGCGGTTGGGGTTTTTACTTCGACTATAGTGTGATGTGTAAGAGGGAAATTTATTTATAAAATTATAAACCTTCTTTATCTGCTCTTCACTTGTATTATTATGAGCTGAAGCTGTACCCCTCTTACGAATTGGAGATGTAATTTTAGAATCTAGATTCGTTTTATTACGCAAAACTATTGTCAGTCGTCCATCCGGTACTTGCAAAGATTTTTTAAAAAAGTCTTTACGTCTTTACTGGTACAGAATTTCCTTTAATATTTATGTATGCCTGTCCAAAAGCCCTCGATTTTTTTTATCTCCTTTTTTCAGTTAGATACTTTTCTTTTTCTTTTACAGTTCTTGCATACACTATCATGTGCGACAACTAGAAAGAAGGAAACATAAAATGAGTACAATAATAACGTTAATGTTGGATGATTATTTTACGGAGATATTTCTACGGAACTTGTGGAACGTACCTTCTCGTGTTGGAATTCCATCTGTAGCTTCCTCAGCAGACGATTCATCAGAACTTTATGGAACTACAAGAATTTTTCGAGAACGATGATTTTTACCTTTAAGCTGGTTTTCATTATCCGATGGACTATATTCCGAACCAGAATCGTCGAAATCTGTCCCGGATATATCATTTTCAGACATATTTAACAATCAAAATGCTTTTTATTTTAAGTTTTAGCCGAGAATGGCGCGAATTAAACAAAACCACAATGTAAAAATACGATGAAAATTACATTACATGACACAATTTTGCGCGTTTACCGCTAAAAAGAACCCCTTTGTCGTATCTCCTCAGTTTCAAGGCACTCCCCTTGTTGCCTCAGCCAGTATCGGAATCCTCGGCGTCGACATATTGATTTTTTTTTTATTCTACTAAGCCAGCGCTTATCTACGATCCCACCTGATGGTAAGTGGTGATGTAGCCTAAGATGGTGAAGCGCACTGACTTAACAAAAGCCTATTCACACTTGCCTTGAAGACAGAATGAATGACGTACAGTTTCGTGCTCACTTGGAAGAGAAGGCCAAATTGGCCTCTTAAAAGCTTGTCGTGCTCAGCAAAGCGAGACAGTAATTCATGCCGGCACAACGCCTGCAATTTTACAAGGCGCAGGTTCGACCTCACATGGAATACTGGGCCCCATATCTCATCCCATCATCCCAGGGCAGGGGCTCCCCAATGCCAGCTCCTTCCACTTGACCGCATCCAGCGCAGAGCGTCTCGAATCGTCGACGACAGAGTCCTTTCCGATCGGCTCGATTCATTGGCGCTGCGAAGAGATATTGCATCTCTTTAAATTTTCTTTCGCATTTACCAGGCAGTGCTCTGAGAAATTGTTCGGATAAATCACAGCCGCCAAATTTCACCAACGCACATTGCGGCAGAACTCCCGATAGCATCCACACCATCTGGATGATTGGCGGTCCACCACTGTGCGATTTAGAAGAATTTTTCTTCCTCGCACAACTTTCTTGCGGAAACTATTCCACCAGCGAATTTTCCGGACCGATACGTCTTAGGGACCTTCAAGAAAAGAGCCTACTCCTTTTTAAAAGGCCGACAACGCATCTTCAATTCCCCTGGTTCCCCTGGTGTTGCAGTTGTTCATAGGCGGCGATAGTCACTTACCATCAGGTGAGCCGCATACTCGTTTGCCGCCTATAAATCTCTATAAAAATGTGATAGACGTTTAATTTTACAGTGCCCATATTTAAAAAAAATATAGTGGCCTAAAGTGGTTTGGGGCACTATTCTGTAGTGTTAAAATTATAAGATGCTGAAGATAAAGAGCCTATCAAATAATAGGTCGCTTTTTTATTAAAGTAACTACAAATTTATAATGGAATAAGAATATTGATCAACGCCATCTGCTCAAATAACGTAAACTAAATTTTAGGCCACTATAGGTTTCAAAGATCGATGCATCTAGATATGTAATATCTACTTAACTATGTTTCTATAAATTTGTGGATTAGGGCACTCTTCCCCTGAGCGACTCAATTGTACATGTCGTACATGTCATTCAAACATCTGTTCCGTGCGGCATTCGAACCCGCGTCCCACAGCCTCGTAACTAAACGCTTAGCCACTGTGCTATCGAATCGTTTTCATCAGTATATCGATTGCATTATTGACAAGGTCACTACTTCATCAATTGAGATTTATACAACAGCGAGTTTTCTTCTACTTCGACTGCCTTTTTAATTAGAATAAGAACGTCAAACGAGCACACAGTCCAGTGGAATGTGGATACTGTGGCCCATAGCTAGACATCTACATTTATCCTCGATAAAGAATCTGTAGACTAAGAAAGAATATCTCGTATCAAGTAAAAATAGTATCCGGTTCTCTACACTCACCATATTAAAACACAGCAGCATTGAACTACTATCTTACGCTGGTTTTGAGAGTGTGGCACTTCCCCGGTCGAGGCGACCCACACGTGCTGCAACCCTAATATATCTGCAGCATGGCTCTACCACGTACAAAATCACGCAGTTTATTTCTGTATATCACAAAAACTCTTTAAACCTAGAATGACTATAAAATACATTAAACATAACTGCGAAGTACTTAAGTTTTACGGAGTGCCATATTTCCAGCAATAATACGTGTAACGCGACAAAGTTTCCTTCGAAAACTTGTGTAAGAGTGTGTTCTATTGAAGGCGAACTTTACAGGAACGTTCTGCGCTATTATGTGATTAAGTAGAAGTTTTTGACGTACATTGTTGTAATGAAGAGTTAAGAAAGTTTACTGGGTGTTAAAACTCTTTTTTGTACTGTGTAAGAATATCTACTACCCCATATCATCTCGTACGTGCCGTAAAAGGCGATAGAGGGAAACAAATCGCGAGATGGGCAGCAACACCTTCCTAATATCGACTGAAATAAAAAACTGCGGTTGCCGACCTGCTAGCCAAGCGTAGGAACTATGCCAAATATTCCCGCTATGCTATGAAGCAATCTATGGGGGACGCATGTGTTGGTCAGTGGAGTTTAATAGGCTGTAACGGCAGAACTCCTTTACTGGCAGGTACAACATTCTTTTCTATTTTTACCGCCAAATAGCAGTCTTTGTACTGACGTGTTCCAGCTTGAATGTTATACCGAACCTCTCTAAATATAGACAACGAGGCATTCCATCTTACCCCTGAGAGTTTACAAGGCATCCATAGGATTCTTTGTTTGAATTTGGCTGCAGCTATCTATCAAATGCACTGGCCACTTACCTTCAGGTAAACTGTAAGTTTTTTTTTTTATATAATAAGGGTGACAAACGAGCACACAGTTCACCTGATGGTAAGTGGTTGCCCATGCTGCGGCCCATAGACATCTACATTTATCCTCTATTACAAATCAAAACGCAGATGCGTTGTCAACCGTGAGGACTAAGATGGAATGCCTCATTTCCAGTAAAAGGGGCCTCCGGCCACCTGCACTCACCAAGCGAAACGCAGAGGTAAACCTCTACTTCACGCTGGTATTCTGTGAGGTCGTGGTACCACCCCGGTTCGAGCCGGCCCATCCGTGCGACAGAAAAAGCTGCCGCGTGGTTCTACCACTGTTTAAAGTCATATGTCACGTTAGTTTTATTTAAGAAAAGGTTTAATTTAACATTAATTTTCTTATTATTGCTATTAACGCAAACAAGTAATTATATTTAAGTTGAAGCATTGCGGCCACGGCTAGATTCACACATGAAAGAAATATTTGAATAGCTTCTGAATACTTGTTCCGGGTCGTTAAGTTTATCCATGTGCAGTATATGTATGTAAGACGCCTCTACCATAAAGGAGAAGCTCCTAGTGTAGGTCTCGTACTAAGAAAGAAAATAAACGTAACACTATGTATATATCAAGTTACATTTTAAGTGATGCCGAAACGAATCCAAAACCATGCTCATCTTTTTTTTTAGTATTATAATAATAATAGTTTCCTCCAGACCGAATTTCGGTCACGGCAGCCAGCCTCCGTAGGACAGGATTATAGTGCCTAAGTGTATGCGCAAACACACATTCACTCTCTATTTCGTCACTCTCATAGTCAGATGGGGTGGCAACCCGACTCGACCAGAGAGGAAGATCAGACGCACGACGAATTCGCTTGCGTGCTTTTTGAGGCACGTGGGTGAAACACCTTCAAATACCTGTCTCCGGGCTGCTACTGAGAATGTCTAGACAAAAATACTCAAAAACATTTTTTTTTGGGTTTGACTCGGAATTCGAAGCCGGGATCTTATGATCAGTAGTCGCGTTTACGACCATTAGATAAACGAGGCAGTACGTTTTACTGTGATTTGCCAGTACTTGACAAGTATTCCACCTGATGGTAAGTAGTGATGCAGCAAAAGACGGTGAAGGGCACTCAGTATAAATAAAATGAGAACGTCATCAATGTAGTCGAATTTAATTAAATATGCATTATTGAGGATAACCCAAACACTACTGGTCATATCTTGATCAAATTTATATAAGATCACATGAGAAGCACCAGCTTTCAAATAAAAATCATCAAAATCGGTTCACCTAGAAAAGGTTGCTGAGGTAACACACATAAAAAAAATTGTCGAATTAATTACCTACTACTTTTTTAAAGTCGGTTAAAATGCCTATTAATAAAAGCCTCTTGCATTTAAGACAGTGGTAGAGCCAAGCTGCAGCTCTCACATACGAAACACAGCAGTGTAAAGCTGCTATTTTCCGCTGGTATTCTGTGAGAGCGTCGTCCTTTCCCGGTCGAGCCATCCTAACATGCTACATCTGTACTACCAATAGCTATATATCTGCAGCATAGCTCTATTACAGCTCTTGACAAGTCCACTGCTGAACATAGGCTCCCTCTTATATTGCTTTATATTGGGATTTTTCTAGATTTGCGATGCTCGATAAGCAGGGTAGATGCTGCTGCCCATCTTCTGCTTTGCCTTCCATCACCCTCTTATGAAACCTGCAGGACGATATGGGGTAGTAGATATTCTTACACAGCCACTTCACGGTGAAATTCATACACTAATTACATACTATTTTGGAATGCACTAATAAGTACTATACCTTTTGTTTTAATTTAATATCATACCCGATACACCTTGCATAATATTATTTGTGGGTCGCAAATAACTGAAAGCTCATGTCTGCCATATATACTTTATGTCGACATGCTATACTTACGTTTATGTTTTCCACGTGTTGATTGAGATAACATTACAGAGGATTTATTTACACTATCGGACATAAAAGCGGAAATACATGTACCATAAATAGTACAAAATATAAGGAAAAAATATTAAGTAAATTGGCAGTATATATACGTCCGGAGCGTAAGTTTACATTAGTTTCTGATAGTGTTTACTTAGCAAGAAAGATCCTCCGTAGTGCTCCAACGGAAATTGACGGTCTGGCAAATTAGTCAACTGGGATATTTTCATCTAATATATCTTTTAACAACAGTACATTAACATGACTAATCAATTTTTTTTGAATGTGTAGTAATTTTAATAATATCAATTTTACTTTGTGAAAATCTATAATAATAAAGACGGTAACATTAATTAGCCGAGATAAGCGTGACCACATGAGAAGCACTGGATTTGAAATAAAAAAAGAACCATCGAAATTAGTTCACGCCGAAAAGAAATATAAGGTAGCACACATAAAAAAGAACATACAGTCGAATTGAGTACCCCCTCCTTTTTGAAGTCTGTCGAAAACTCAGTTGCGTGCAGTATCATTGCCATTACTAATCTCAATAACATACCACACCAGGAAAGAGACACCATCGTCAATAAAACGACACATTATTTGTCTCTAAATGACGAACTTTACGATGGTTAAGTGGTCAAGTTTATAATGTCCTCCAGACGATTCGGTGACGGCGGCCAGCCTCAACGGAGACTAGCCATCGGCGCAGGACAGGATTATAGTGCCTGAGTGTGTGCGCAAGCACAAGCATTTTCTATTCCCTCACACTGATAGTCCGATAGTAAATGCCTTTTGGAAAGACCAGAGATTATCGAAGGTATCTTAGTGTTCAGGGGTGGTAACGCGTCTGTATTTTGATTCTGAATTGAGGATAGGTATAGATGTCTATGGGCCACAGCATTCATTTGCCATCAGATGTGTGCTCGCTTGTCACCGTTATTCTTTAAACAAAGTACAGTAAATATTCCTAACTAAACGCAAGCGGATTGCCAGTAAACATCAACACTACAGTTACTTATCCGACTCGCACTTGGCCGGCTTTTTATACTTTTTACCAATATTAGCTAACGTATTTTTTTTATTTTATTTGCAGGTAATGTTGGAAATCCTAACAGACGTGACATTGAAAGAAGGTAAACTATTATCTAAAAACTCATATTCTGTCGTAAGGATCGACTAGATGGAAAATTTCAGAAAGTTCTTTTGGCTTCCGATAGATGGCAATGTAACCAATTCGTTTATGCCTGGCGTAAAACTCTAAAACCGCCGACAAAAACAGTGTCAAAGGTAAGGGATATCCAATACAGGAATGTTCAATCCTTCTGTATCAATGTATTATTATCAAAAAAACCCTGGGAATGAGGTGATCGATACCAAGCTATTTCTAATTTGTTTTGTTTGCTATTATTTGGTTTTCTTGCTGGTTTTTCCCAGGACATATGTTTTTTTTTCAATCCAGTGGTAATTAAACAAAAGAGTGACTTTCAATAAGTATTATTTATAATCTATATTGAATAAAAAAGTTTCTGTTCCTGTTTCTGACAGGCGTGATGATTAACGGCATATCCTGCCACAGGAGATACAAATGTTTAGCAGTGCTCTGAGAAACTAGCACAAAATATTTTGTTTTTATAAGTATAAATATAACGAATTGGAGGCAATTTATATTATGGTAAGTAGATACTGTGATATGTGTCACAACATCCAATCATACGCCCGTATTTATTTCTACACGCTTTAACAGTCACTATTCGGTTATCAGACATAATAGTAAGACAATATCAGTGACCCGTATGTGGTGCACGAGACAGCGAAAGGGTTCATATACTAGCGTGATCTGTTTGAATGTAACAGAATTATTTTAATTCAATTCATAAGTGGCGCAAATATGTGCCTCTGAAAGATGACTACATTTGTGTGACATTTGCTGTAGAGGTTATCAATCCATGGGGTCCACTTGCGGTGAATTTCATAAAGGACCTCTATCTGCGACTGGTCGTTGCTGCTGGTGATAAGAGGGCTGAATCTTTTCTCGCTCAAAGGCTAAGTATAGCCATTCGGCGAGGAAACGAAGCCAGCGTTCTTGCCACGATACCACGGGGAGTAGGATTGTATGATAATTAAGTTATTAATTTTAGTTTTTTTGTATATTATGTATTATTATTGTATATTGTTATCTAAAAAATCATTTTCAACCATTTCTAGACGTCGGAATTTAAGAAACGTACAATAATTCACGACTACTATCAAGTTATCTCGCTACGATCATCACAGCGCGTTATTAACAATTTCATTGTCCCGTGACCCACATATGGGTCATGGTTATTATCTTATTATTATGTCTGCAAACCGGATGGTGAAAGTGTTAATGTATATTGTGCACACTTCGCGACATAACTCACTGTACCATCCACACCATCTGGATGCTTGGCGATTCACCACTGTGTGATTTACTAGGAGTGTTCTTCCTTTCACGACATATAATATGTGGGATCGTTTACAACATAAGTTTTTTTGGGACCGTTATAACTTAGGGACTTCAGGAAATCTTTAACTGTTGTTCTTGTATAAAAACAATTATAAAACTTTCATAAACTTTTATATTATTCGTCTCATAATGTATTACATCCATTGCTTCAGTGGAAGAGTTATCTTAAATATATGTAAGTTTAGTTTAGTAAAAGTAAAACCTATGTATTAAGAAGTTGGTTAATGTTAGGTCTATTAATTCTGTTACCATCTCAGCCTATTAAATTCCACTGCTGAGCATACTTCCCCATAGATTGCCTCATAGATCCCCGCTAGCTATAATTGCCACGCTTGGCAGGCTCTTCAGTAATAATATTTAATGACTTTTTAACCTAGATTATATTCATTCAATACCCATATTTACGAGTATATACGTATTGTATTACAACTCAGGCGTAAATCTATTAAAATAATCCTCCATTCACTATAGTAGAGTACTATCGGCAACTGCTTTAGTGCTCTTGTAATAAGGAATAATCTCGTTTGACATACCCGCATATGTAAAATGGTGCAGGTAATGTAAGAGGTTCGTAATAATTCTTCAATTAAGCAGAGGGTTGAAACATGAGTGCAAAACATGCGGTCTTAGATATAAGCTTTAGCGGATCAAAATTTAATCGCAACTTTTATATGGCAACCTATTTCGCACGTATTGTTTTCTGTTGTCAGATAGAATAGAATAGAATAGAATAATTTTTTATTCAATATCGATTATTACATAATTCTTATTGAAAGTCATTTTTTATTTACCACTGGTTCGGAAAATACCTCTGTCCTGGGAAGAACCAGCAAGAAACCCAGCGGGACTTTTTTTTTCAAACATATTTCATTTAACAATATTTAAATGATTTTTATACAATTTTTAAATGATTTTTAATAGAACCAGCATGGTGGCGATCACCTTATTCCCAGGGGTTATTTTCATTCATGTATTCCTTGATATTTTAATAACCCTTTTTGTACAGTTTTTCTTTAATAAAACTTTTAAACTTGTTTATTGATAAACTTTGAATATGTTCTGGGATTTTGTTGTAAAAGCGTATACATTGCCCCATAAATGAATTACTGATTCTGTGGAGTCTAGTAACTGGTATTACAAGCTTATGTTTGTTCCTAGTGTTTAAAGAATGCACATCCTTATTCTTATTAAAGCTATTTATGTTTTTATGTACATACATTAGATTTTCATAAATATATTGCTCAACATCTCAACATCTGTGAGACTTCTAATCTTTCTTACAGCATATGCTGCAGAACTAAGTCTGCTTGCTAATTTAGATATATGGGGGCCCCATTGAAGTTTCGCGTCAATAGTAATACCGAGAAAAACAGTGGTATCCACAAGACTCAACTCCTCCCCATTTAATAGCACATTGGTATTCGAATGTTTTACATTAGGTATTGTGAATTTAATACACTTAGTCTTATTGCCGTTTAAGAGCATATTGTTGGCGTTAAACCAATGTACTAATTTCGATAGAGCATTATTTACATCGTCATAATTAATTAACTGCCGTTTGAGTTTGAAAATTAAAGAGGTATCGTCAGCAAATAATACTATATCGTGATTGTCCCCTACAAGATAAGGTAAGTCATTAATATAGATTAAAAACAGGAATGGGCCAAGAATCGAGCCCTGAGGAACGCCCATTGATACTACCGATCCGGAGGAACCTTTACCATTTATCAAGACTTTTTGAGTTCTGTTACTTAAATATGAAGTAATAAGTCTAAGCGCCAAATTTTTTACACCGTAATGTTGTAGTTTCCTGATTAATGTTTCATGATGAACACAATCAAAAGCCTTGGAAAGATCACAGAAAACACCTAAGGCATCCTGTGAATTCTCCCAGGCATTAAAAATATATTTTATAAGCTCAACACCGGCGTCAGACGTCGAGCGACCCCTTGTAAATCCAAATTGGTTTTTATGAAGTAATTTATTTGTATTAAAAAAAAATTAACAATTGATCCAAAATTATTTTTTCAAAAATTTTACTAAGAGTTGGTAGTACAGAAATAGGTCTAAAATTAGCGGGGTCCAATGTACTACCAGATTTAAATAAAGGTATTACTTTACTATACTTCATTAAATCAGGAACCACACCAGAATCGATACAAGTATTAAAAATAATAGCAAGATGAGGTGCAATTAAATCTATTATGGACGCAATAACTGTCACGGAAATCCCCCACAAATCTGCGGTTTTCTTTACATCAATGGTTTTAAAGTATTTTACAATATCTTGCGGTAATACTTTTTCGAATCTAAATTCTTTTAAACAGATATTAACATTCTGTTTGAGTAATGACTCGGCGACAGTTGGAGAAGTATTCAAAGACTCTGTTGTCAAAATAGGAATATCAGTGAAATATTTCTCAAACACCGCTGCGACTTCTTGATTTGATTTAGTCAATTCATTGTTAATTTTTAATTGATAGTTCGAGTTACGAGGTTTTTCTTTACCGGTTTCGCTGTTAATTATACTCCACATATACACTATACTCCACATATACCACATACCACATATACACGATAACACACAGAATACCAGAAAACTGTGTTTCGCATGGTGAATGTAGAGAACCGGTACCGGGGATTGAATTCCGTACGGAACAAGTATTTATATGGCCTTCAAGTATTTGTTTCGGGTCTGGATATTTGTCCTTGTGAATAAATTTATGTATCTAAACTGCCTCCCCTCCACTGCGTTTTTAAATAAAAAACCAACTAAGAATTAAATAGTCGCCTCTTAGGGTATCTTTAGAAAGCCCTCCCTCATAGATTGCCACTTAGTAAGGATGTAATGTAGTTGGAACGCTCGGTAGGCAAGTTAGCAATTAAAAGTTACCACGGATCTTTTTTAATTATTTATTATTACGAAGTTTTTTTTTAATTTATTTTGAGTTGTTATCGGGTAAAAACTGTTCGTATGACCTTCTTCATTCAGCTCTGCGTTTTACGACTCCCACGGGAGGATGGTGGTTGATGGATTCTCATAAACCAACCACCACATGATACTTTTACAGTCTTAGTTTTTAAATGTAAGGCTTAAACTGGATATTTAGGCATTATTATCATTTGGTATGTATTTGATTTTGGATGATGTGACTTTCTATGATTTTAATTTTTTTTATAGGATAAGGGTGACAAAGGAGTACACAGTCCACCTGTTGGTAAGTGGTTGCTGTGGCCCATAGACATCTACATCTATCTTCGATTACGAATCAAAATACAGATGCGTCGTCACCCGTGAGGACTAAGATGGAATGCCTCGTTTCCAGTAAAAAGGGGCTCCGGTTCTCTACACTCACCATACAACACAGCAGCGTTAAGCTGCTACTTTACGCTGGTATTCTGTGAGAGCGTGGTCCTTTCCTGGTCGAGCCGACCCGTTCGTTATTTTAAATTTTTGTGTTACTCAACACAACAATTTAAAATCGCTTAAGCTTACCCTTTGGGCCACCATGCGCCCCATAAGGGAATCACTTGTGAAGAGAAGATTTATAACTCGACCTCCAGCGGAATTAAGTCGACATGGAGAACACTTAACCGATTACTTCTGTATAACCTCGCAGTAATAAATTTGAGACGGAAAATAGAATATACAACGAGTTTGTTTCTGTGACAGTAAAAAAGCAAATATGCACATCTGAATTCCTTTTTACGATTTGTTTTTGAGTTGGGAATAGGAAATTACATTTGAGTGTAAAATAAAAAAAAATGATATGTTCATATTACACCTATTTAACCGGCATACGTTTGAATTGTTAGAGCCATGATGTAAATATATAATGGTTGTAGCACGAATGGGTCGGCGCGACCGGGGTAGGACCATGCACAGAAAAACAGCGTAAAGTAGCAACTTAATGTTGGTCTGCTTCGTATGGTGAATATAGAGAACCGGAGACCCATTTTACTGGAAACGAAGTATTCCATATTAGTCTTCAGGAGTGACAACGCATCTGCATTTTGATTTTTAATTGAGGATAGATGCATGGGCCATAGCATCCACTTACCATCAGGCGGACTGTATGCTCATTTGTCACCCTTATTCTTTAAAAAAATGAAACACATACATATAGTCAGAAAAAGTGATATGAAATAAAGCGACATAAAAGAGTCTAAATTTGCGACATGAAAGAAATCTACTAGTCCGAATAAAAATAAGATCGAAAAAGAGACAAGATCGTTGTCAGTTTTAAGGTTATAGTGCTAAAATCTAACACCACTGCAATGTCACAGCGATGCTACGTTCCGTTACATCAGCTGCAAGGAACTGGAAGTAGCCCCATTCACTCTATTTCCTGCGTTCACTCGTCGTTCTCCATCCTATCATCCCTACTAAATACACAGACTCATCCACTTGCTCAATCAACTCTCCTTCTATTCTTATTTCACATATCGTTTTACTTCATTTTCTTACAAAAACATCACTTTCTTCTTACTTGCGTTTATTTTCATTCCCTTTTCTTTTAAAGACCTGTTCATGGATGTAACCGTCATTTGCAACTCAGCGGACGACAAGGCAAATATGACAGACTTGACCAGTCTTCCGGTACCCGCTACAGTTCCCAACATAAATTAAACAAGGTGTACAGCAGGCCTGCTACCACTCCCTGTCCAGCCCGTAGCATTTCGCGTGATACTCCATCATATCCAGCTGCCTTACCTGCTTTCATGCTTTTCATTAGTAGTTCAGCAGCATATGCTGTAAGAAAGATTAGAAGTCTCACAGATGTTGAGACAGCTAGATTAGTGTATTTTAGTTACTTTCATAGCGTAATGTTTTATGGAATTTTGCTATGGGGTAATGCGACTGATATTGAAGCTATATTTGTTTTGCAAAAGAGAGCCGTTCGGGCGATTTATAACCTAAATTGTAAAGAGTCCCTCAGACAAAAATTTAAGGAAATAAACATATTAACTTTGGCATCGCAATATATTTATGAAAATCTAATGTATGTACATAAAAACATAAATAGCTTTAATAAGAATAAGGATGTGCATTATTTAAACACTAGGAACAAACATAACCTTGTAATACCAGTTACTAGACTCCACAGAATCAGTAATTCATTTATGGGGCAATGTATACGCTTTTACAACAAAATCCCAGAACATATTCAAAGTTTATCAATAAACAAGTTTAAAAGTTTTATTAAAGAAAAACTGTACAAAAAGGGTTATTATAATATCAAGGAATACATGAATGAAAATAACCCCTGGGAATAAGGTGATCGCCACCATGCTGGTTCTATTAAAAATCATTTAAAAATTGTATAAATGAAATTATTGTTAAGTGAAATATGTTTGAAAAAAAAAGTCCCGCTGGGTTTCTTGCTGGTTCTTCCCAGGACAGAGGTATTTTCCGAACCAGTGGTAAATAAAAAATGACTTTCAATAAGAATTATGTAATAATCAATATTGAATAAAAAAATATTCTATTCTATTCTATTCTATTCATTGTTTTCATTATTTCATCTACACTTATCTCCATGCCTCTTTCCATTTCTTACCATTTCCATTTCTACCAATGGGTAGTATTAGCTTCAATATAAAAAAACATCTATTCCCCACTTGTTTAGAACGAAACAAAATAACGTATATATAATTTATTTATTTATTTACATTATTTATCAAACTGAAATCACAAACGAACTTAGTCAATTTTATTTATTTATTTATTTATTCTTTATTGCATTCCTTAAAATAAAAGAATACAAAGGTCGGACTTAATGCCTTGAGGCATTCTCTACCAGTCAACTCATCCTGGTTGTGATTACCTACTACAGCCCAGGAATATATCCAGCCAACTTTAAACAAAGATAGCTACAGATGCGTTGTCACATATGAGGACTAAGACGGAATGCACAGCCTCTAATTATACTGACTCCCTATAAATTTCCGACCGTAATACAAGAGCAGAAGCACTGCAATTTTCATATATTTTATATAAGATTATTCAAATAAGCATGCGGTTCACAAAATGACCAGACTACCATCGCCCATTGACATCTACAATACCAAGGAAATCGGAGGTGCGTTGCCAGCCTTATAAAAATGAGTAGACTCTTTTCTTGCAGGACCCTAAATGGGGAAAATCATTGGTGTTAGCAATTACGCAAAAAAGTTGTGATTGGAAGAAAACATCTCGTTAATAAAACAGTGGTGGACCGCAAATCTTTCAAGGTATTGCAAATTTTATCGCGATGTACGATGGTGAAATTTGTCGGCTCCCGAACAATTCCTCTGAACACTACTCGTGTTAAATACGATACACTAAACAAAGGGATGCAATATTCTCAGCACGAGTGATTCATGCCGTACATATATATACTTAACGAAATTGCTATGTAAACATAAAATAATTATTATTCTTAACATGAAACAACATTTTGTTTCAAGAAGTATTCACGAATTAATCTCTTGAAAGAACACTTGTTTGGGGATTTTATTATGTTTTCGGGGGAGGAATTTTACATAGTGTAACCTGAACAGTTAAATATTTACTGGTTAACCCAGTTTAATGACAATGAATGCTAATTTTACGATTACTCTTGAACCGTAGAACTGTGTCATGAGTTGAAAAAAGAAACTGAAAATCTTAAGAATTTGAAGCAAATTTGGATTAAATAAAACTGATGGTGTGAAAAACACTTCCCCTAAAAATCAGACGGGATAAATTTCATTGAAATATTTTTATCTCTATATATAAAAATCAATTGCAGTCCCTTAGCCTCGCTAAAATTCAAAAACGGTTAAACCAATTTTGACGAAATTTTTTTGTGGTTTAAATTTATAATTGGACCCAGTAGGTGGCGCTATTTTCGGAATCCAGAAATCACCGGTGCGAAGCCATTCAATATAAAACATCTTATTGGTTTTTCTATTTATTTGGTTATTTAAAAAGAAACAGTTATACGTGCTAGAGCCATACTGCAGCTATATTAGTAGTAAAGTTGTAGCATGAATAGGTCGGCTCGACCGGGGAAGGACCACGCTCTCACAGAATATCGGCGTAAAATAGCAGTTTAATGCTGCTGTGTTCCTTATGGTGAGTGTAGAGAACCGGAGACCCTTTTTACTGGAAAAGAGGCATTCCATCTTAGTCCTCACGGGTGACAAAGCATATGAATTTTGATTAATTATTGAGGATAAATGGAGATGTATATGGGTCACAGCAACCACTTACCATCAGGTGGACTGTGTGCTCGTTTGTCACCGTATCCTATAAAAAAAGTTTTTATTCTATAAATGAAATTTTATTAATTTTATTTTTGTCAATTATATGCAATTTTGACATTCCTTGGGAAAGGTATATGTTCAGTAGTGGACTTGTGAAAGGCTGTAATAATGATGATGATTATGAAAAAAAAATTTGTAGGCCTAGAATTAGAGTAGAACAGGTATTGAACGATGTTCCAAATACCATTAAATAATAACAACCTAAGTGCAACAAATAGAATAGAATAGAATATATATATTTTTTCAATAAAGATTATAAGTAATTTATGAAAGTAATTTTTTATTTTCTTTCAAAAAATGTTTCATTTATTCAATGAAGCAGAAACCTTTTTATCTCTAAAAATGTATTCTGTTGACCTTGCGGCTTTTACAGCTTCTTTTCTAAGCAGAAATCTAAAATTACGCCTCGGTTTTATAGTCAGACGTTTAACATTTCTACGAATTGATCATTTGTCACAGATTCAAGGCGTGATGTTATGGTCGATAAAATAAAGAACTGCAAATAGAGAAATTCGTCCTCACGCCATCAGATATATTTTTGCCTTCCTCAAATGCTAATATCGTGAACTCGCAAATATTATAGAAATATCAACGTCTACATCAAGCAAGACGCCGTCCCCAAGGGAGGGGGTGGAGGGTAGATAAGAATGACACTATCAAAAGTACTACAGCGCGACAAAGTTCCGCCGGCGGTCTTGGCCCGTTAAGTTAAGATAACAAGAAACACGATTCGAATGTTAAGTACCAAACGAAATCGAAATTATAACAAATAAAATTCCACCATCTCAAATCGCAACAAAACTGTACTATCCACACCATCCGGATATTTGGAGATCCAGCACCGTGCGATTTACTAGGAATTTTCTCCCTCAAGCGAATTATTTGTAGAGTCGGCTACCTTCTATTAGATTATCCCATAGATTATCCTGGCCCCTTACGAATCCGGACTTACAAGAACCGAGCTTACTTCTCTTTAAATGAGCAGCAAAGCACCTGCGAGTTCTCTGGTTTTTATGGGAATCAGTAGTCATTTACCATCTGGTGAGCCACACGTTCGTTTGAACACTCATGCATTAAAAATATGCCAATGCTATGTCCGGTCTGAAGAGTATACAGTCTAAGGAAAAAAAAAACATTGTAAGAAAACCTGAATGTCTATTATGGCAGCGCGCTGTACAGTTCCTTGTCCTAAAAACCATTTCAGAAACAAGAGGGGCTGTGCCTGGCAGTGGGACATACAGTGGATTTCATTTATTGCGACCTTGGTTTTAGCGACCATTTACCTATAGCGACGTTGAACCTAAGTGCCTTGAATTTAAAGCATATTTTAGTACAAAATTCAAGTGGCTATAGCGACTTTGGATGTAACGCCGAGTTCGGGTGTAGCGACTGTTTTTAATGAATCATTTGTAACAAATTCCTAGAAATCCCATGCAGATATTGCGATCGGAGTCGGCGGCCAAAGATACAAAGATTTCTTTCTTTCACAAACATTTCTTATCTTTTGATTACATCCATACAGATGGTCAGCAAGCGTGGAAACCTTTATCTTTTGTTTATAGATATCAGCTAAGTAGGTAGAGAAGCGTGTACGTTTCGGAGTTAAATTTATGCTTCAGTTACAAAATGATATTTCTGAGTAGCAACTGTAATGAATTAAATTTGTTACCTTTGCCTGTAACGACTTCCGAATATAACGACGAAAATAGAGTGGTCCCTTCATCGTCGTTATACCCAAAATCCACTGTATATGCATACAGGCTGCAAATTTTAATATATGCCACAACCCAATTTTACATCTATTAGGAGAGTTCAGCAGTGGATTTGTATAATGATAGTGGTGGTGGTAGTATTAGTATTATTGTTAATGATGATGCTATTTTTTTTTATTAGAACACAAACTGTGAAACTCAAAATTCATTGGCTCGAATACGACGTTCAACTACTGTCATAGCACAAGCACTTTGGCTGGGATAGAATAATTAATGTCAGTATTAACGCTAATAGTATTAATGCTTTCATTATGGCATCAATGCTATTAGCATTGAAGTATTAAATAATAATCTATATCATATTATGTGGTAAAGCGGCCATGTAGTTATTATGGTTGTAACATGAGTGGGTCGGCTCGACCGGGGTAGGAACATGCATTCTAAGAGTACCGGCGTAAAATAACAGCTTAATGCTACAGTGTTTAGCAACGTAGGCGTTAAGGACCGAAGTTCATTCTTATTGGTACCCTTACTAGTGAAGCGGAGGCCCTTTTTACTAAACTAATCCATTTTATTTTTCTGAAGTGATATTACGCCTGCATTTCGATTCTTAATTAAAGGTCGATGTAGATGCCTATTGGCCACAGTATCCACTAACTATCCGGTGGGCTGTGTGCTCGTTTATCACCCTTACTTTATAAAAAATATGTAAAGGTAAATTTTCTCTAAGCGCGTATTGAAGGGTTTAATCTATTGCATAGTTGAAGTTTATACGGAGAAGAAGTGCAGTAATCTAAAACTAATACATAATATATGTTACAAATATATTAAATAAAATGTACTTGCATATGTAATGATTGCCTATGTATAACACAACATCACATGTCTTTTTTATTATAGGATAGTGTGATAAACGAGCACGCAGTACACCTAGTGATAAGTGGTTGCTGTGGCCCATAGACATCTACATCTATCCTCGATTACGAATCAAAATGCAGATGCGTTGTCACCCGGGAGGACTAACTGTCTGCGGTTTTCTACACTCACCATACGAAACACAGCAGCGTTAGCTGCTATTTTATGCTGGTATTCTGTGAAAGCGTGGTCCTTCCCCGGTCGAGCCGATCCATTCGTGCTACAACTATACCAGTAATATAGGTGCAGCATGGCTCTACCACGTAAAAAAACGTTATTGACGTTCATACAACCAATCTCTCAGTGTAAGTACCAAGGTATCCTAATAACGATTACATGATTGATATTTTCATATGTAATTGTATAATATATAACCTATATCGTCAATTAATGTTTCAACAAATTCCCGCTCGATTTCTTGTTGGCTATTCCTAGCAGCGAAATTTTTTTTTCGAACCTGTGGTAAAAACATAATTGACTTTCAATAAATGTTATTGTAATCTATATTTAATAAAATTATTCTATTCTATAAAACATTTAGAAATAGCATAACCATACACAAAGTACACAAGATACACAAGGGTTATTATCAATGATAGTTTTAATACAGAATTTCAAATTTTGGTAGAAATATTATATTTATATACTGGGTATTAGTGCAAAGTTATATGAGATTAAGTAAAACTATACGAGTGTTTACACTAATCTAACATCAATCTCACATTAATGTCGTTAGTAAATATCAGAAATAATTAAACGCGCTTGTTTATACGATTACATTCCCATATTAATGTACCATAAACTCCGGGGGCTTAATCATTGCTCATTCATTTCCAGTTAAAGCCGTCACAATAATGTACCGAATTAAGATGGGAGGGAGGAGTATATATGAGATTAACAAGCGTAGTCTCTTGTTAATTGCATCGCGTTATATTTGTTATACATCATCAAAGACGTGATTTAATCGTGAGCTTATCTGAAAATCTCGTGTGATCTAGTTTGATCTTCGATCACCTGAACTAGCTACAAATTAAGTTTTTAATATAACTGTTTAGACGTCATTCTACTTAAAAGTGTAAAATATTAATTTTTAATTAAAGTAAAACTAAAGTAATATTTTATTGTTTCACTAGCTGAGTCCCGCGGTTTCACCCGCGTCATCACGTGTCCGAGGTGCGCGACATGACCTAGTTCAAGCATTTTATAACGGCTAGGGTTTAAGCGTCGTTCGCGCGCCCAGCCAAGTATTGAATTATTTTAATTTTACATTATCTCTTAAACTATGCGTCCAAATAACATGGTATTAAGAACAAAGCTTGTCTTCATAAAATTGTCTTGATGATGAAGAAACTTTCGTTGGTAAGGTTAAATAGGCCATGCCTAATAATAACGCTCATAAATCACTTTTAAATTTTCAATATTTTTTTGTCACAAAATACCAAATTATGGCTTATGTATAAGAAATAGACATATGGTCCCCGGATTTTTTTTTAGACAGAGTAAAGGTCTATATTTTTCTAGAATATTGTATTTACGTATCCCTAACGATAACACCAGCGTACGCGGATAAATCATTTCTGGAGTGCTTTTCCTTCTGACTTGCTTAACAAATATCCATATTTAAGGCTAGCTGAGTAACATAGCTTAATGCTAGATAGCCTATACTATTCCACATGAATCTGGCTATAATATACAAAAATATTTTTTTACATTGGACTAGTAGTTCCAGAGATTTGCGCGTTTAAACAAACAAAAAATCTCTTCCGCTTTATTATATTATAGTATAGATTGAGTAATCCTGAAATTGTTGTAGTAGTACAATTTACATTAAATAGAAAAAAATTACAAGTGGTATAATTAAAAAAATGCGTGAGTGTCGTGGAACACTCGGTTGGAACGAAGTTCCTTTCGTAGTATATTATTATTATTAAATGTACTACATTATTGATCAACAAATACAAATAAATTAATTACTAACGTCTATTAAAATGAAGCGTCATTTAAAACAAAATAATATTTCATTTATGCCAAGATAAGAAAAAGTGCGTGGGATATGAATATTATTCTATCTTACTTCCTTATACCCGTCTCCACTACGTCGGATTGGGTCGTGGCGGAAAAATCTTACACTTTTTCTCGTCTAGCCCCCATCCGCTAAACTCGTGCCGTCCGATAAGAAAATTTATTCCAAAAATGTTGTGCAACCGAGTTCAATATAAGTTAAATGAGAACATCATCAATGTAAAAAAATGTGCAACCGACTTCAATTTAAGTCAAATGAAAACAATGTAGTCGAAGTCAATTAAATACACATTATTAAGAATAACCCAAAAACTACTGGTCGGATCTTGATCAAATTTATACGAGACCACATAAAAAGCACCAGCTGTGAAATTAAAAAAAAACAATCATAAAAATCGGATAACTGGAAAAAAGTTCTGAAGTAACACATACAAAAAATACACTCGAATTGAGAACCTGCTTCTTTCTTTATTTGAAGTCGGTGGTAAAGATGATTAGACTCTATTCAATTCTAATAAAATAATTTGTGCATAACAGCTTCTAAAGTCGGGGCACAGCAATACATACTATGTATTACTACCAAGTAAATACCGGCGAGAAAAATAATCAACGCGCGTGTCCTTTCGTAACTAATAGCGTCGTTCTTGCAATTTAAAGACTGTTCATACCCGTGCTTAGAGTTCATACTCGCCAACTCTCTCAATAGCTTGCTTATGTATACTCTAAGGTCAATAGCTAGATAATAGAAATATAGTTAGTAGTAACCATAGAAGCTATTGTGTGGAAGTTATTATATTAATTAAATTTTTTTGAAGTATACACTTACTTTTTATTAAAAGTTTAATTTTAAAAGTAGGGTTGACAAACAAACGCAGAGTCCATCTTAAGTAAGTGAATGCAGTGGCACATAAACACTCACATTTTCCCTCGATTCAGATTCGTAATGCAGTTGCGTTGTCGTTCCGAGACGCAAAGATGGCTCGTTACCAGTAAGATGGTACTTCGGTTTTAACACTCACCATACGAATATTTTACGTTGGCATTCTGTGAGCATGTGGTCCTTCCCCGGGCGAGCCAACCTACCATAACCACATCCATACCACAGTCATAACACTTTTTTATATAGACTAAGGGTGACAAGCGCATAGTCCACCTGATTGTAAGTGGATGCTGTGACCCATAAACATCTACATCTATCTTCAGTAAATAATCTTACCATCGGGTAGACTGTGTGCTCGTTGGTCACCCTTATTCTATAAAAGTAAACAACTATATTATACCTGCAGCATGGCTCTACCACGCACCCTTTAACGTGAGTCAGCAAATGTTGGTGCGAGCGAGGAACTTGGTTTATCTTTTTTGGTTTTCACCTTTCCATATTAATGCCTGCGCAACTCCAATTAATAATAACAAATTAAAGTTTCCGTTGAGCCTCACAAGCGAATGGAAGTTTCAATTTATTTACAATGTGTTCGTTAATTAAATGTAGTAATTAGTAGAAAGCCATCAGAAGTTTCGTTCCCAACTTTGTTGGGTACATTGTCTTATAAATTACGCGGCACAAAATAAACAAAAGGCGTAGAGATCCTGCGCTCAGTGAGACAGTGGCTTTATCTAACGTGTACATACAGCCAAAACTTGCTGAAACAAAATACACGTTTATTTAATTAACTTTACAGCAAGCTTTATTCATTTTATTAGATACTCGTTCGCTCAGTAGCCGGGAGCTCGATCTTCATTGACTTTTTTTAACCGACTTCAAAAAACGGAGGTTAAAATTGGACTGTATATCTTTTTTATGTAAGTTACCGTGATATCTTCGTCAATTCAGAACCGAGTTTAATGATTATTATTTGAAATAAATAAACTTTAAGTATAGGTATTTTAAAAAAAAATTGTTTAAAATTTTTAAAAATTTTAAACTTTTTTATAGATTAGTCTCCCATGAAAGAGTTACTGACTATTTGGAGTCGAATCACTGGTATAACTAGCTTGTGCTTGTTCCTAGTGTTTACAGAATGTACATCAATATTTTTAATAAAACTGTTTATAATGTTGTGTACATAAATTTAATTTTCGTAAATATTCTGTGGCCAAAATTATTATATTTATTTCTATATTATTTTCTCTAAGAGACTACTTTATAATGAGATTGTAAATTACACTTACGCCGCTCTTCTGCAAAAAAAATTGTTATGTCAGCCGCAATACCCCATAGCAATATTCCACATGACATTATGCTATGGAAATAACTAAAATACACTAATCTAGCTATTTCAGCACATATAAGGCTTCTCTTACTTTACGTTCTTCTCAGGACAGGCTTTATTAAAAACCAATTGTAAAACCATAAGTGACCTTCATCAAGTAATATACGAGTCAAAAATAGCTCGCATTGATTCATGTAAATAATACACACAGCCGGTGCGTCGCCCTTTTCTTTTACAAACTTGGCAAAAACAAAAGAATGACACTATCAAGATCACGGCAGTGTGTCACTTCCGTGAGTCTTGATAGTGTCATTCTTTATCTACCCTTTTCGTTTTTTAAGATAAATGGCGGAAGTTTTAAGAAAAATATCTATTTTTATATATATGAGATAGGACGATTTCCATACATTGAATTTATTTTAAAACTTTAATTGAGTTTAACTATACTATCGATATAAATGCCAAAACAAAGATTGTTGAAAGCTTTGATTGTCGGCCTGCTCGTCTGCCGGAACGCACATCACAAAAAACCACTGGATTTGGATTGGACTTTCATTATAGTATTACTTAGGGATCTAACCTTTAGGATGAATATAATATGATATGGCTATCTATTACAGGAAGAGGACAGTAGATACATTGAGTCTGAAAAATTAAAAAAAAATCGAAGGCGTGAAATCCACTGTAAAGCATTGAGGCAGCGTGATTGACACATTATTTCCATAAACCCTCTTATGAATTAGTTCCGTGCTTTGCAGTGGGATTTATGTAGTCTGTACAAACTGACACACACACTGACAGCTAAAAGTGACAACTTCAGTAGGAAATTATCCTTAAGTTTTCGTGAGAACTGATAAGTATATTTAAGGTAGTTATTCAAATATATATGAATCTACAACACGTGTTTTATTTATATTATTGTAGTGTATATAAACCATATTGTAGGCTTATGAAAAAAATAAGATCTAGCAATTGTGCTGTCATTCAATAAAAGGTATAAATTTCATTTGTGTGAAATCCCCATAAATACACAGTATTTGGTAACGAGGACCTTACTCATGCATTATTGATTGCAATAAAGTTACAAATTTATAATGATAAGTAAAGAAAATGTGGAAAGGAAAGGAAACATTTAATCACCACATGCAAGAATGGGATATTTTAAGAGTCGATTTGTCCAGTTCTGTATCGCAAATGATTATGATGACGTCACTGAAAAAGCAAGAGTTATGAGAAGAGCCTTTTTGCTCACATCATTAGCAGACGATACATATCGCCTATTACGCGAATTAGTTTTTCCATTAAAACTGGAAGACTTAGCTTACAAGACTTTTACCGCTTTATTCCAAAAAAAATGTTTTAATACTGGGTTAAGTTTAGGACTAAAAAGTCCAGGTTTGTTACAATATTCTAGTTAATATCAGAACCAAAACGTGTGCTTATTACAAAACGCAGACTACCCGAGGACCATTTAATACCAACCTTAGTATTATATTAAATATCATTCACAGATAAAAAACAAAAAATGACACTCTTTTCATTCGTTCATACAGGTTTCATTCAAAGCAACGTTCGGTTTCATTAAATATTAATATTATTTTCACACTTAATTATGCTTAAATAATTATCCATCAATACAAAAACATATCGAACATTGTTATTTGTTTACTTTAAAATCTATTGAACAAGCACGACATATACTTTTGACGCGCTTTTTATAATCAAGTTGTTTTCATTTTAACATCTCTAGCGTGAAATGTAGTGAATTACAGAGGTACCGCGAGCGCGGGATTCGAGACGTTCGAAATAGTTTATATTGTCGCCTTATAATAAGTAAATTAAATTATTAATAATTAATTAAATAAGTGCTTGCTATTAAATTTACAGCTTATATTTATATAATAATGGAACAAAAGAAAAAACGGGGTGAAAATTGGAGTTCTGAAGAAAAAGTTAGTGAAATATCGAAATTTATTTGTCAATACCTAACAATGCTCTTATCCTCCTATTATCCTTATTTCGACTAAAAAGAATGTTCTTATTATTATAGGAAATATTACGTACACTTATTTCACAATCAGCACATATTATCGAGAATAAGTCGACGAAAACATCAGTAAATATTCAAAAAATAGAAGAGTGGAAAAATATTACTAACAAGTAAGTTCTTATTGCATTTGTTATGTGTACAAATAGGTACGGTATTGTTTACGTGATTTCGTATTCCTTTTTTTTAGATTTAATGAGATAACAGGTAAACGCCGATCAGATGGTGAATTGAAATTATCTTGGAAAAGAATGAAGTTGTGTGCTAAATCAAACTTATATACATATAGAAGGGAACAATCGAAGACAGGGGGTGGCGGAAAACCACCATCACCTTCTCCTGACGACTTGGAAATAATGTCAATTGCCCCTCACGACTTTATTGTTGAAGTTAATAATTATGATAGTGATGCAGTGGTAAATAATATTACTTACATGTCTTACAAATTTAATTAAAATTAAAGAGCTTTATTTTCCATTACTTTAGTACCTAGGTAGTGCTTTGAAATCTACTGTTAAAGCATACAATTTACAATCCAAAATTATTTTCCGAATATACAACACTAACTAACAATATAGAATACTTAGTAATAATTTAATATAAATTTCTTTATAATTAATTATATTCAAAATTGAAATGTCACAAATTCATACATAGTGGTCTATATAACATCATAACACACATTACTATATTATCTACACAGTCCGATTATAATTTTCTATTTTTGTCTATTAGGTATTATAATTAATAATGTATATTACCTTTTGTATTGGATTATAATAATATTTCTACAACATAGAAAATACCTGATTCAATAAAGGGCAAAATAGAGGTAATGACAGGAAAACATGTTAATAAATGTTTTAATGATTTATTTTAGAATCCAGTTTTGAGAACCTATACTTATACCTAAAATTTTCGTCACTCAATTCAAACGGATTCACACGATGTCGATGTCTATCAGGTCGCCGAGTGGTCTCCAGCATGTCCAAATCTTCTAAATCCATCAAGTCAATCATGTTAATATCCATTTTTAACGATTTTAATAACACCAAATGAAAACAACGCTAACCTCAAATTAAGAAGTACCGACCGAAATTGAGGTTAGTTAGTATAGTACCACAAACTATATAGAAAGGTTAGTACCATAGCTAAACTAGGGGTCTCGGAAGTTTAACTTTAATACCATAAATAATCCTTGAATCAGAGATAATCTTCGTTTTGTAATAACGTTTTTCTTAGTTTATAGTTTAAATCTATTACTAACTCCATTACTATACTTAGTCCGTGTTTTGGAATAAGGCGGTTATTGAATAGTTTGACAACTTGTTAATATGAACTTTTATAGTCATGACGTTTTTAGTGTTTTGTGAAACCCATATTCACGGGGAGGTTGAGGTGTTTAACGTCTTAAAATGCAGTATAAAGTTTATGTATAATATACTTATGTTCATTCTTTTTTCAACAAAAATATAATATTATGAACTGAATTAGTTAATTCGTTTCAAATGGCACTAACTAAATGATTAATAATTTATTGTGGGAATTTGCGTTGCGTATATATGTGTTGTCTATTTCTATTAAGCTAGTCTATAAAACCCTTGCAAGTGATAGTAGACTGTCAGTAAAAAGAAAAACAATAATTTGCTTTTAAACATTAATACACACATAGCTCAATGAATCGAAAATCGATGGAGAAGAAAGGTTCTCAAATGAAACCCTCCTACGGGTAAACTAAATGAAGCGCTACTCTACACTCGATAAAGAGACAACCTGTTAGGAATGGATGCAGATTTATCGGGACCATGTTTTTTTGCAGTACTTTGGGGAGGCCTACGTTCAGCAATGGACTTTTGAAAGGATGAAATGATTATGATGATGATAATGATATTGATGATATAGTTACATAAGGTTAGAACAATGTAACACGTTTGCGTTGTTATGATTTTTGTTATAAAAGAGGTATAACAAAAAAGCGTAAAGCGTTAAATATTGCCATCCATGGGACTGATATCGTAGTCTATCTCAATTATAAATAATTTGTTAGTTTAACATAAACATTAAATATTTAGAACTAGTTGTATGTCTTTTTGCGTTTAATTCCTATGTCTATGTTCTCACAATAAAGAAAACCTGGTAGCTGCGCTGCAGTTTTAAAGTTCAAATAGAATTTTGTATTTCATTCACTTTGTATTCGCTACTGTTATTCTTTCATTCGTTCCGTTCAATTTGCGAGCAAACGGAAATTGTGGTTTGCTTGCTTACGATTCAACCAAGTTCAAGTGTTGGTTAACTTAACAGCAAACAAACTTCTCCCCGCACCAAACAAAACCCGAGTTAACAACTTGTTGATACACTGCAAGGTTTTCAAAATTTTCAATTTGTTTACACGGACCTTTCCCTATAAATTAAACATTAATGATTTAAAAGAGATAAGTTCTTCTATGTAATGTATATAATATGTAACAAATAAGCCGGTGATCATTTCAGGTACGTATACAACGTGTCCCAAAATTCAACGATAAGCTAACACCGGAGGATAGACCTGCCCTGGACTAATCTGGGAAAAAAAAGAAAAAAAAATATATCCCAATTATATTTTAAGTTATATAAAAAAATGAAATTCTTCAGAAATCGAGACCGTTTATGATATTTTTCACTACCATGTACACAATTTTTTAAATATTTTTTTTTTATAGGCAACCTGAATAGTACTGCTATCTACCACGATTCTTAAAAACTCCAGAATAACTCTTGTTTTATCACGAAAATTAATGAAACTTATTTTATTCCCTAAATTTTTTGAAGACTTTTACTTTTAACCAAATTTAACTTATAGTGGTGTAAAAAAAAAGTATGAACACTAGTATGGCAAGTTTTTTTTAAAAATTGACGCAACTAACCAACATTCCAAAATGGTATAATACTCTAGGAAAACAAGTTATAAAAAAATATGGGCCTATTATTTCTAAACAGGGGCCAAATGACGGTCGGGTGTAATAAAAGTATTAGTTCTTGAAAAGTGTTTAATATTTCAAAACAAATGGTACAAACAATTTCACGTGTAATCTATTAAGTTATTAACATTATAGCAAATGTTCGAACTGTTTGCCACCAGCATTAATACATGCACGACATCGCCTTAAAAATGATGGTTTTATTTGTCTTGCATATCTTCTGCTATTAATGTAATCAGCAACCTGAGTGATATTTCGACGAAGCTCGTCCAATGTCACAATGGGTTTTGAGTAGACCCTGTTTTTAAGACAACCCCAATAGAAGAAGTCCAGGGGGTTCAAATCGGGTGAACGGGGTGGCCATAAGATAGGACCAAGTCGCCCGATCCAACGCCCTGGATACTCTTGATTTAAATATTCTCGCACAGGACGGGCATAATGTGCTGGGCAACCATCATTTTGAAACCACATGTTTTGAAGATCACTTAAGGGCACGTCGTTTAACAATTCTTGCAAGTCATTTTGTAAAAAGTTTAAATAACTATTGCCATCTAAGTTTCCTTGTAACTCAAAGGGCCCAATTACTTTTCCATTTAATATGCCGGTCCATATAAGTAAATAAGTTTCATTAATTTTCGTGATAAAACAAGAGTTATTCTGGAGTTTTTAAGAATTGTGGTAGATAACAGTACTATTCAGGTTGCCTATAAAAAAAAATATTTAAAAAATTGTGGTCATGGTAGTGAAAAATATCATAAACGGTCTCAATTTCTGAAGAATTTCATTTTTTTTTATATAACTTAAAATATAATTGGGATATAATTTTTTTTTCTTTTTTTCCCCGATTAGTCCGGGGCAGGTCTATCCTCCGGTGTTGACTTATCGTTGAATTTTGGGACACGTTGTATATACATATAGGCATGGAGTTTTTGACAGTCAAAATTTTTATTGATTTTTTTTTTATAGGATTGGGTGACAAACGAGCACACAGTCCACCTGATGGTAAGTGGTTACTGCAGCCCATAGACATCTACATCTATCCTCTATTACAAATCAAAATGTAGATGCGTTGTCACCCGTGAGGACTAAGATGGAATGCCTCATTTCCAGTAAAAAGGGCCTCCGGCCACCTGCACTCACCAAGCGAAACGCAGAGGTAAACCTCTACTTCACGCTGGTTTTCTGTGAGGTCGTCGTACCACCCCGGTTCGAGCCAGCCCATCCGTGCGACAGCAAAAGCTGCCGCCTGGCTCTACCACTGTTAAACTGATTTTTATTAAAGGATTTTAGTGTTCATAATAGGTCAGTTACTAAATTCAATCTTATGAAAAAATGTTATTCTGCTGATTTTTTACCGTCTGAAAAGAAATTGGGTGTAAAAGTAAATAATTTGGAAGCTCATGGCATAGGCATTTTTAATTAGACTTATTTTCATTGACGTTCGAAGAAATTGAGCTATCAATAAATACAACTTAAAATATAACTTGAAGTAACTTTTTTACCTGACCTGCTTTAAGATCAAGGGTATCACGAATCCATTGATATTATATCGGTTATATGATTATTTACTGTCGTAATTGGCTCGTGTAAAGCGTGAGCACATGATTAGAATTTTTATATTTTTAATTAGTTTAAAAAAATCTGTTGACATTTCTTTAGTATGAAAAACTTACAACAAAATAAAATAAACATGATAAATTCTATATCATTTTGATTTGTTCATCAATCATATCCATTTTTCTTCAGATGTTAAAAGACGGGTAATATAATATACGGTATGATTGAAATGTAAGCAATACGTAAAAATTCAGTTTCCTTGGATCGGCTTTGAGAGTTTTCTGAATTTCATCTTCTTAAAGAGAGCTTATGTTTTATTTATCATGGCGCATTTAAAAAATGGCCGCATCCGCCTGCATAATACAAAGTGCACTCTCCTTCATAGAGCATTTGCATTTCTGAGAAACTTTGCACCAGAAAAGTTTCCCTGTTTGGACACGTAAATAATAAATTTCACCGCTACAATTTCTTTAAAAACTATTTTATTTGTATGCATTTAAAGTTTGGAAAACTCGCGAACCAAAGTTACGTTTTCTTTTCCTGTACTTAGCGTTGTTTCTTTTATTTATGCAGTAAACTTTATTTTAGTTTATTTAACTTTTTTGTTCCAAAGAGGTTGTATAAGGATTTAGTCAAATATATATATATATATATATATATATATATATATATATATATATATATATATATATATCATACTTGCCGATTATAAAAATGTTAATAAAACTTTTGGCCTTAGATAAATCAGTTACAGAAAAAATACTTTTACAAAAAAGGAAAAACTGCCTTCGGAAAGCTAAAAAGAATAAAATATTTTTATATTCTGGACGCGCACGTGCAAACATGCCCTCAGATGAATGGTCCTTATGTTTTCATAAATGATTTGAACGACAGAAAGTGTTTAACATGTAATAAAGAATTATTTAATGATTTCTTATGTTTACGTGAATACTACTCATTGCATAAAACTACGTTTTACGGATTTTATCGCGTTTAATTAACTTGTTTTTATTAAATTCCCGATGTTTTGGGTGTTTTACATCACCCATAGTCACGGGGGACTGAGGTGATTGACGTCCCGATGTCAGTGTTAAAAAATCTGAGGGTACTCCGGGTTAACTCTGAGATTGGGACGTCAATCACCTGAGTTCCCCGTAACTATGGGTGCTGTAAAGCACCCGAAACGTCGGGAATTTAATAAAAATAATTTAATTAAACACGCTAGAATCCGTAAAAGTAGTTTTATTCAAACATCGGACGGCTCCGTGGCGCAGTGGCTTACCAATCAGTTGTTGCGCTGGGGGCAGCAGGTTCGAATCCCGCACGGAACAAGTATTTGCATGGCCTACAAATAATTGTTCCGGGTCTGGATGTTTGTCCTTGTGCAATTTATGTTTGTAAACTCCCTCCTTTTAAAAAAATATTATTTGTTAATCATTAATTATTTTAGTTTACTAATGTACGCCCAAATACTCAAACGCTGCTAAATTTTAAGATGCCATTAAGGCTCGTGCTATCTCTATCACTTTAAGTCAAAGTGACAGTGACACCACGGTACTTAACGACATCTCAAAATTGTGTAGCGTTTGAATATTTGGCCATTACTCCTATAAAAATTAAGAGATCTACAATATATACTTAATTTATAAGCCATTTTATGTTTAATGGAATTTATCAGCTGACTTCAAAAAAAGGAGACGGTACTCAATTCGACTGTACGTTTTTTTAAGTGTGTTACCTCATAACTTTTTACTTGGTGAACCGATTTCGATGATTATATATTATGATATTTTTATTTGAAAGCTGGCGTTTCATTTGTGGTCCCATATAAGTTTGATCAAAGTCTGACCAATAGTTTTTGAGTTATTCTTAATAGTTTATATTGAAGTCGGTTTTTACAAAATTTTAAATTTTAAATTATCTTATGTATGTTACTCGACATTTTCGTCAATGGTGGACTGACTTTAATACTTTTATATCACATTAAAACATTAAATTTGGAAGAAAAATTCTATTCCTAAAGTTGAAAAAAGTGGGATGATTTTTTTTTTCGACATTCAAGCTTCTGTTACTAAACAAATCTTTTTTATCTTTTTTATCTTTAAAAAAACGTTACCCCCACACAAGGAGTTTCTCCTGTATCTTGGAGTTAGCTTACAAACAAAAATTGCACAAGGACAAACATCCAGACCCGGAACAATAATTTGTAGGCCATACAAATACTTGTTCCGTGCGGGATTTAAACCCGCGGCCCCCAGCGCAACAACTCATTGCTAAGCCACTGCGCCACGGAGCCGTCAAAACTGTCAAAAATAACTTTTTAATAAGCCTTAAAAGCTGACTTCCAAATTTCCGAACAATATCTTCGGGAATCGGTGCTTTATACACTATGCCTTATTCAGTAACAATCGATAAACGTTCCGCCAAAGGCATCAGGGACCCTCTTCAAATTTAAATAGAAACCAGTGTTATAAATCCATGGACTCCGATACTATCACAGATAATACAATAGATTGTAATGCGTATCTAAAAAATAAACTCCTCCTGCCTCTACGAAACAGGAGAAAATCCTAGTGTGGGGAAGTTTTTTGAGGTAAGACTTCTTTAGGGGCGACTTTCGGTTTACTCAATTCTTTCTTTAGAACGGCAGTAATTACAATAATTTTAATATTATTTATTAAACAAAATTATTTCAAAAATCGAGAAAAAATCCTTTGTGTTATTAAACATGACGAAACTTATATTTAATATTAGTAACCTATTATTTTATATAGTTATTAATGTTAAGTCTGATCAAATAATAAGCATATGTTGCTCATCCTCCACACCATTTGCTTCATAATGGAGAAGGTATTCTACGCCATCGTTTTCAGGATTCTGTTGTGACTCGGCGTTATTTTCCTCACTAAGGATTCGTTTTTTGCGAATTATGGCGGTGGAATCATCCGTAGCAAAAGTGTAGTAGACAATTGTTTGATGGTTTTGGGGATTTTATTATATATTATTAGCGCACGACAGATTTTTTTTATGCATCAATGCCGTTCTTAATCTAATTGCGCATAACATATTATTATCCCGGCGATCGCGAATTGTAACATTTGATAGTTCTCTTCTTATTACGGAGAGAGTAATTAGACCACGAATAGGTGAGCGAATATTCTAGAAACCATATTTTCATTGCTTAGACCTGCTGGTTTCCTTGTGAATTTGTCCTAGATAGAAAGACTTTTATTAGGACTTTAATTAGAATTTATTAGGATAGTTACCAATATCTTACCTATTTCTGCTATCACTGTTTGTACTGTTGCGTTGCGATCTGAAAGGTATAGAAAGCCAGTATTTTACAGGGCATTCCATTACAGTACTCAGGGGAAGCAACGCATTGGTATCCTTGATTGTTTAATATTAACTGTAGATTGTCCATAGACTGTAGCAGCCACGTAACATCAGGTTTCAGTTCGTTCGTCACTTCTATTTTATTTAAAAAAGTTGTCTTCCTCCATTAATTTAGTATTAAATAAGCTAAGCCGCCGCCGAAACAACAGTGAAACGATTACTGTTGTTTCAGCGGGGTCGAAACTGGTATTAAATTTTAAGGCAAGAGTTTATCTCTTAATCTACCAAGACTTATCCGTTTGTGTTAAAAATATTATTCAATAAAACATTTATAAGAAACAGATAACAAATTTTTAAAATGAACATTGTTCCGAGATGTTAATTTTTTTGTAAAATTAGGATGGCAAACGAGCACACAGTCCACCTGATGGCAAGTGGATGCTGTTGGCCATAGACATCTTCATCTATCATCATATCAAAATGCAGATGCATTGTCACCCCCGAGCACTAAGATGGAATGCCTCGTTGCCATCTCATCATCATCATAAAGTTCTTCATACAAAAAGGCAGTAAAGGTCACATTGGCTAGTTCAAAACAATAAAAGAGCAAATATCCAATAGTGTTTGCAATAAATTTACTGTTAGTTTCCGATTTTGACATTAAATTAAATATTCATGCAGTCGCAATAAAACGCCCAACTAAAACAATGCCAATAAAAGGTAAGCGAAGTTTAAACAACTGGACCCAAATCACTATCATAATCCCTTTGTAACAAAACCATCCAAAACACGATTCACCGCGAACAAAATAAATACTAAACCGCTATCAACATCGTGTCATATAATTTGAATATCCTTTCAAAATAACTCTCGAGAATTAATTAAGCGAAATTTTGTCCCCGCTCTCTGACTATATAAGGGCACTCAAAGACGGAGTGAAATTAGGGCGGCATCAACTCTGTCAAGAACACACTCCTAAAAAGGTTGTTGTAGGCCAAGGATATAATAGAGTATATTTTGTAAGTCTATTTTATAACAATGATGTAAACTTCAACAACAATTGGGGTTTGTTCTAGAGTCTATCGGCGAAAGTGTCGGAGTACAATTTGAATTAGTAAGCATTGGAAAGTTCTAATCAAATTGGGTAAACAAATCAGTACTGTTCTTTAGTCAGAATTTTTACCAATGGTTTCAGAAGTTTTGTAATGTTTTGAATGCACTTTTATTCCAAGTTTCTAAAACTTGTCAGTATGAAAACTTATATTACTGATAGTCTAGTTGGCTTAAGGTAACGGCTGATTATGTGGTACTTGGTTTGAATCCCAAGTCGGGCAAAAATCATCTGGTAATTTTAACAAAATGTTAAAATTACCAATATACTTACAAACAACTTAAAACGTTAATGCTGAGCAGTCTTACCCAATATGGACGAACTTACCATGGTCCTCCCTTTATGGCTTGGATGATCTACTATAAAAGTAATTCACAATATCTCACAATTTTCTTATATAGCTGGTGTACATAGTGCCATCTGTCAAATCGAACAAAAGCCTATTTGCTCTTAAATTGAAGATACCTACAAAAAATGCTGGCAATCTATTCCCCTGTTTTCAATTTTATTTGTATGTTTATTATTTGAATAAAAACTTGACCAAAATCCACCTAATGGTTGTAAAGCATCCCAATATGGTAAAACGCCCTAACTTATCTTAAAAAAGCCTATTTGACCTTGAAAAAAATGCTGGGAGTCTATTCCACTATTTCCAATTTTATTTGTATATGTATTTGATCAGAGATCTTTTATCTCTTTCTATAGTCTTCTTTTACGCTGCAACTCCCAGACACGTAGTATTTGTTTTATACGATAAGAGTGACTAACGAGCACACATAGACCATAGACATCTACATAATATATCCTCGATTACGAATCAAAATGCAGATGCGGTGTCACCGAGCACTAAAATGGAATGCCTCGTTTTCAGTAAAAAGGTCCTCCGGTTCTCTACACTTACCATAGGAAACAAATCGGTGCTCAGCTGTTATTATACGCTGGTATTCTGTGAGGGCGTGGTTCTTCCACGGTCGAGCCGACCCATTCGTGTTACAACTATACTACTTATATAGTTGCAGCATGGCTCTAACACGTAAAGTTATTCTTGTATAGTTACTTCGACAGGAAAGTATCCACCCAACTTAATTAAACTGGACTAATGGTAACGAAATTTTTTTGTAAAAATTACCATAATAAATGACCTTTTCAAAATGTTGGTGAATATTTTTCATTCGATCTACAATTACTCGATGAACTGAACGCTTCAAGCGTTATTGACCCGTGACAGAGCTGGATAGTTAAGATTTATTTGTTGTTCCACGTGAAATATTTTAGCATTAGCGTCCGATACGGACGAGCTCAAATCGCACTTAATCCACTTTGATCTATTACGTATCAATTGAGATCCTTTGAGGTCTTTACTAATGCCGTTTACTACGAGCAGCTTGAAGTACTTGTTACTCGGACTAAGAAATTCATTCCATCCATTACAGCCTATAAATGTCCACCCATCGTAGATGTCATCATGAGAGGATTTTGGCATAGTTACCACGCTTGGCAAGCGGGTTGGCAACTGCAGTTTTTTATTATTTTGAGTTGCTATTAGATAGCTGCTGACACCCATCTCCTGTTTTATTATCCCTATGTCGTCTCGTATGGCACCCTCGGGACGATATAAGGTAAGTGGTTATTCTTACACCGCCTGGAGATATCCTTGAAGTATTTAGAGATCGTCGGAAGTTGACAGTCCCTGTGTAGGTCGAAAATCTGTTTTAGACGACTTGGAGGTCCTACGATTGCGTAAGACATGATGGGTCTTACGCATGCTTCATAAAGCTGGAGCTTGTGTCATAAGAACAGTTTGTTCTTGAGTTTGTGTCTTGAGGACTAGCGGGTGCAAGAAACTAGTGACGAATTTTGACATCTTTGAATTTTCTGACATCGCGAATGTGCTTCGCGAATGTCATACCATGGTCGAATGTAACCCCTAGGTATTTGGCCGTTAGTTGCCAGGAGATCTGATGGCCGTACAGGGTGATCCTACCTAACGATTTTTTAGGGTTTCTGATTTGACAAGTGAAAGTGGAGATCGTTTGAAAGCGTACTGCTACACTTTTCTCAGGATTCACTTCGATTCTTCATAAACGGAACCAATCGTCTAGGCGGTTGGTGGCTATTTGGAGCATCTTGGTGAGGTATCTTTTATCGGGATGAGCGATGTCACGTTATCTCTGTGTGTCATGATGTCACTCGTGAATAGTGTGAAGAGTAGTGGGGAGAGGACGGAGCCTTGTGGGACTCTAGCCGTGAGGGGACGCTTGTAGAGTGAGTACCCTTTATTTGATAGCGAAAGTGGCGATTGGCAAGAAAGGTACTGATGATGTGGATGATGATACGGATGATGCCTATCAAGCACGTTAAGTTTATACAGCTTGTAAAGCAAGCCGTCGTGCCAGACTTTGTCAAACACTTTAGCAACATCAAGGAAGAGGGCACCGGCTATGGTGGTTTTGCGATTAATTTGTGGGTGTTAAAATCCTTTCAGAATGTGTTCTGTGAGGCGATGTAACTGGTCAGTGCACGAGTGTTTGGGTCTGAAGCCGAACTGCTCGTCTAAAATAAGTTTGTTTGTAAAGACGCATTTAAGACGACGATTCAATATGAGTCGCTCATAAACTTTCCCCAGTATACTGAGGAGACTAATTGGTCTGTAACTAGCCTCTAGTTGCGCGGGTTTCGGGATTCTTGTTACGTCTGCCTCTTCCTATGCATCCGAGATGGAGCAGCTGGAAAGAAGAGCATTAATATAATATTAATATAATAATATGCTTACGAGGAGGTATACTAAAGGCGCGGAAAGAGATTTCAGAACTCTGTTGCTAATGCAATCGAGGCTAGGTGCTGATTTCCTTTTAAGGCTTTTAATTACTTCTGTGACTAAATCACAGGTTCTAAGGGTTCGCACACAGGTGGTAGTGCGAACTTACGTGAGCGGGATTGATGAAGATGAGATCGATTGGTACGCAGTACAAGAACCTTTTGTAGTAGATCAAGGTGCCGCCTCTAGGGCTGGTCAGCCTATCATTTCTAACTAAGATGTAGTTTGCGATCTTAGGATCGCAATGACAAGGTTTCAAAAAAGTCTCTTGCACTAACATTACGTCTACATCGTAGTTGGACAGGAATAGCGCGATCTCATCTTTTTGCTGAGGCCGTTCGCGTTAAAGAACGCGACAGTCATAGAGCGTGGTTTAGTTCTACCGAGATTTTGCGCTGCTATTCTGGTATTTAGAAGAGGTATTTAGACGTGTTGGAAAGACTAGATTACGTCGATAAGTATTATATGCTCAATCGCAGCGTTGAACTTGTCCTGAGGTGAAGTGGCTCCGCGGATTTTGCGAGCCAAGGAGGATAGCTCAGCAACGTTGATGTTGCTGATGAAGCCGCAGACTAGCCAGAAATTGGCGGCAAAAGAGGTAGAGCCTTGTAGGATTGGCTTTGGTTTTGGGGCCTGGGAAGGGGGTAATGGCCGTGAGGTGACTAGGGCCGGCGGTTTCACCCGAGCGTTGGATTTTGGCGCGAAAGGCGCGGGAATGCTAGCACCTTGCTCTACCGCTCCGAAGACTGGGGCGGGCTTGATGGCGACTTGAGGCCAGAATGTGGGCACCGAAGACGGAACGAGTTTGGGGCAGGCAGCAGAGAGTGTGACACACTGGCTTGATCCGCGCATCCGGGATGGCTTCTACCTCCACGCTGCTTCCTTCGCAGTGCTTTGGAGCACACGCGATAATTCGCTGGGTGTCGTTTTTCGCGGGAATTGGCGCAGTTTGGGGGTTCAACCGTCTTGGGCGTGTGGGAGCAGTCAGTGGTGCCGTGGTCACCTAGGCACTTGATGCAACTAGGCCTGGCGTAACAATTTTTAGCCGTTTAGCCAATTTTTATACAATTGGCATTGGTGTCACTGTCCAACGACGCCCCTATGATGGGATTGAACTGCAATCCCCGTTAGGTTGCAGATGCGCCTAACGTTAAAAATCTTCTTGCCTGCCGGAGACAGGTCCAGAATGACAAGGCACAGATTTAAGAAGCGCTTTTTATCGCTTTGGTGGTACATCCTGTGCCTCAAAGCCCTAAATCTAGATCTAGGTTTAGGGCATTGAGGTCGTTTAAAATGTGCTCAGTCTCAAGATCTTTAGGCTCCTCTGGGTGAGCGTATGTGTAGAACTTAATTCCTTACTTGCCGGGCGCGCAGGTGATTTGTTCCACTGCGGAATTCCTCGGTCGAATTAACAAACGTCGATCGATTTAACAGTGGTAGAGCCACGCGGCGGCTTTTGCTGTCGCATGGATGGGCCGGCTCAAACCGGGGTGGTACCACGACCTCACAGAATACCAGCGTGAAGTAGAGGTTTACCTCTGCGTTTCGCTTGGTGAGTGCAGGTGGCCCTTTTTACTGGAAATGAGGGATTCCATCTTAGTACTCACGGGTGACAACGCATCTGCATTTTGATTCGCAAACCAGGATAGATGTAGATGTCTATGGGCCACAGCAACCACTTACCATCAGGTGGACTGTGTGTTCGTTTGTCACCCTTATCCTATAAAAAAAACTTGCGGATGCTCTGACCGGCGTTTTGTACCTTTTTTTATTTATGATTTCCGCTGGAAGGTACACGCGCAGCGGCGGGAGTATATTGTCAACTTTCACAATAGTATTCATTAGAGATACGATTTTACTTATTTTTAAAATGGCCACATGTTTTCCTTTCCATATTATATTAGTATGGTTTGTTATTATTAAAATTATGGTTAATTTACAAAGATATTTTCTTTCAATAGTCTCACGCTTACAGCTTGACATTATCAAAAAAGGATTTTTTTTAATAATTTCATTATGAAATAAACATTTAAAACAAAATAAAATTTAAATAAATGAAAACAAAATGTTATCTTAAAACATTTTGCACCTTTAGGCAGTATATTTTCTTAGAGTTCAACCAATTGGAAAGGTTATTCCATTTGGTTTTGTCTTGAATTATGATGGGTGGCGGCGGCTTTTCCCTACGTTCAACCCATTCGCTGCGGGCTTGGCCGCAGGCTTAGGGGTTGATCGCGCGCCGCCGGGGCAGGCTTTTATGCCGGAGTTGCGGTGGAAGTCGAGAGGGTCGAATGAGACTCGACTGCCTTTTTTGAGCTGCGCGTTTGCGCTTTTGCCCTGGACGAGAGTGAAACCTTCGTCTTTGGGCTTGAGCAAGACACGCGAGTCGGTTTCTATGTCAGAACCAGATTCGGCATCAGAGAAGACCGGAGAGGAGCCAAAGAGACCGGAGGGGCAGATTCGAGTGCGGGCTCGAGCGCGGAACGGGCATTGCACTGTGCAATAAACACAGCCCAGTTGTCGGGACAGGCTCGGATAAAAAAGTCGGCTAGTTCGTCGGTTGTAAACGAAGCCATCTTCTTTGCTATGCTAACACAAGCACAGATGTGTATAAACTCCCCCGTCGAAAAGTGTATGCCTAAAACGAATACCTATACACCTAGCAAGTAGGTACGCTAGGGTGTGTACCTAGCTGTTGCCGAATGCAACAAGCAACACAATAATTTAAAATTAAAAATTTTGTACAGCCGACTCCAATATAAGTTATTTAAGAATAACTCAAAAACTATTGGTCTCATCTTGAACAAATTCATATGGGACCACACAAGAACTATCAGCTTTCATATAAAAAAAGAATCATCGAAATCGGGTCACCTAGTACAAAGTTATGAGGTAACTCACATAAAAAAACATACAGTCGAATTGAGTACCGTCACCTTTTTGGAAGTCGGCAGAAAATTAAAAATGATGGCCGCCTCTAAGGCGGTGGGTGTGTTTCACTCTACTTACCGTTGCCGATACCAGGACCAGGATGTAAGGAAGGAGAGTTACGCACTAAACACTCTTCGCATCACAACAAGCGTCCGATACATTTCACAACAACACAGTGAGACCGCTGTCACCCGGGACAGCGTGCTTCGCGCACCACAGTGAGGATACCAAGGCAGTAACCAAATACAGAGCACCAAGTAAGAAAGCAAGGCGATGTATAACAATTGTTATTCCTGCGCAAAAGAATGGAGTGACGGGAGTGAACAGGACCAACACGTCCGAATTCTATAGAGCCCATGCGCAGAATCCCACTGAACCACAGCTAAGTTAGTTTGACTTAGTTTGGCTATTTTACCTAGCTTAGGCTTGCGGTGGATGCACATGTATGAAAAACTGGCTCAGCAATGCGAGCTTAGATAATCGGCTTTATTATTTCATAAAAACACATCAGTTTTCAGTAAATAAATGACAGCAGCATTTATTTAGGTTTAAATATATAGGTAATCATTTATCGAGCCGTGGTAGTACATTGAGCATGAGCATGCATTGGGGCAGCGCGGCGGATTTGCCTGCCCCAAATACTTTTTTTTTAAATGAGACTGGGCAGTAGAATAGAACATAAGCAGCCAGTTTCTTTACCTTTTTTTAGAATAAGGGTGACACACGCGAGCTCACAGCCAACCTGATGGTCAGTGAATGGTGTGGCCTATAGAAATCCATAGGCCATACCGTATGCATACATACATATCTATCCTCGACTAAAAATAAAAATGCAGATGCTTTATCACTCCTGAGGACTAATAAAGAATAACTTGGATCCAGTATAAAGGCTCTGCGGTTCTCTACGCTTAACATACGAACCTCAGCAGCATTGAGCTGCTATTTTAGCTGGTCTTTTCAGTCGAGCCAACCAATTTGTGCTAAAAATATTAATATCGCTGCAGCGTATACCAAGTATAAAAACTATAAATATTTTAAAACTCATTATCTCAATCTGAACTATATGCTGGTTGGATTATTTTGGCATAGCTGCGTCCAATTTTGTTTTCTGTGGTAATAAAATATACAGTCAGATAAGCGCTTAAAATGCACCCTCGAAGTTTTTTCCACAATTTATTAGATCCATCTGCAAACATTAATGAAGCAAGCTTGTGCCAAGTTGGCTTTATAGGTCAAATGGGCTTCAAGTTATGATTCTGTAACCGACAGCAGTTTTATCTTATATGATTGAAAAATTAGATTCGTCTGTAAGTTTTCTTTTAAAGTTATTTGCAGTTATATGAGCCTTTATTAGGTATGAATAAGTATTTACTCGCTGATCTAGTTTTCTGGTTATCTATTTAAATATAATTATATAAAATTTAAAGAAAAATTTAAGGTCATGCGCTGATTTTAATGAGAATACGGCTCCGTGGCGCAGAGCTATGTCCCGCTAGCAACGCAAATTCAGGAATTTACATTTATAAAAATTCAAAATTAGGGGCTTTTAGATGCTAATTAGGTTCCAAGTTTAAAAATTAGGCGTTCTTAAATTTTCACCGCAACGAACTGTTGAAATTTGCGTTGCTGGCAAAACGTATCCTTAGCAACGCAATGGCGATAAATATTAATGGAATGACAATGATCATCTTTTTTAATTTTGATATCAATTATAGTCCGAATTATTTAAATTTCATAATTAGTAAATTGAAATTATTAATTATATATGCGTATAAATGTATACAGGTCGCTAAACTACGCGCCTACGTATTGACGTCATGAGCATGTCGAGGTCATCGGTGACGCGATCCCATAAGTTTTTCACCCTACTGAGAATCGCTCGCGGCTAAAAAAGTTTTCCCTTCAAAAATAACATACAATCATTAAAAACAAACACACATAGATTTTTATTTATGTCATGCGTAGCATTTTCGTATAGAGCCTTCGATTTACAAGCAGTCACAGTGTAGAACGAGTAACTAAGTTTCAATATTAACAAATCTAACGTTTAATTTTGATGTACACTATGAACGCAATGAAATCCGTTACAAAAATAAAAGCAACGTATCGTCACATCACTATTAATAAAGGCCCATTCAAACATGGAGAGCGTTATTCGGATTAAAACGATATAATCCGCAAGTACGCTTTAAGGGATTACGACGAAATGTACACAAATATCTACGTTGTTTGGTGTAGGTACTTTGATGGCAGATATAGGGAATATAGATGTGACTTTAAATCAGTTAACAAATTTTAGGAACCCATGTAGTCCTGTTTTATTGAAAAGTCTCAAAATGAAATATAATTGGTTTTAATATACCTAATGTTGTCTAGATTTCGTAGCTGTCAATTTTCAACCGAACGTTCTTGCAAGTTTCTAGAAATGAAATCAGAGGCTAAAGCTCCAATAAAAATAAAATAACATAATGACAATTTTCTATGAAGGAATCCGTCTAGGAAAGTACCTTCGTCTTATCTATTTCTACTGGCAAACAGCAGTGCATGCATTTCATTACACCGCACCGATCTGAAGAGTGTAGAGAACCAGTATAATGACAGGCTACCTGAAGACTTCTTTGTTTCAAGTTTGTTGTTGGTGTTCATAGGCTACACAAGGCGCAAACTGGTGATAGGTCAAGTCATGATAGTTATCAAAAAAAATGTTTTTATAGCATAGGGTGACAAACGGACACAGTCCACCTGATGATAAGTGGTTGCTGTAGCCATAGACATTCACATCTATCCTCAATAAAGAATCAAAATGCAAATGCGTTGTCACCCGTGAGGACTAAGATTGAATGCCTCTTTTCCAGTAAAATGGGTCTCCGGTTCTCTACACTCACCATACGAAACACAGCAGTGTTAAGCTGCTATTTGATGCTGGTATTCTGTGAGAGCGTAGTTCTTCCCAGGTCGAGCCGACCCATTCGTGCTACAACTATACTACTAATATAGCTGCAGCATTGCTCTACCACGTAAAAATGTATGTATTTTTTTAAATAATAGACACTAAAAAAATTCAAGAAAATCTAGATTCTGTGATAGTCTTTTAACTCCCGTTATTACAAATTGATTCATAATGATTCTCGGGACACCTGTAAATAAAAAAGCAATAACTTACTTTTTTAACACGTTCACTCTCCGGTTTTAAAACACAATAGTAAGACAATAGCAATGACCTATATGTAGTGCATGGGACAGCGAAAGGGTTAAAATAATCGATTATAAATATAATCGAACATCACTTGAGAATACAGTAACCAAAACCCGTCCATTGGCAATCCGCAACGAATCCGCCTTCGATTTATCTTTATTTAGGGACAATTGTTCCGACATATTTGGATAAATTATTAATATTCAATTTTAAATATAATCAACATTGTATTTAATGGCAATCCAAAATCCTCTAAGTCCGCGTTCGAGTAACAACTTTATTAAATTTCAAACACTTACTCGGGGCTGTGTTGTTTCAACTCCTTTCGTATATAATGAAGTGAAACGCGGGAGGAATTTCTCTTTTACGTTATATTATACTCTTGGATTTAGAACCTTATAAATAACATTATATTTTTGTGCTATTTTAGCCTATCTGTTTTATACATTTTTAACAACAGCTTTTAATATTACGGAGATGATATTTTTGAGTTGCTGAAAATTATTCTTTCATTTACATATTTTTAATGAAAAAATAACAGTTTTGTATAGTACCTATATTTTATACGACAGGGCATAGGTCACTTCTTTTTTATTTATTTTTTTAATTAATGAACGTTTAGTGGCGGTGTAAGAGTGTTCACTACCCCATATCACCTCGTGAGGGATGTAAGAGGCGACAGAGGGCAACAAATCAAGAAATTGGCAGCAGCGTCTTCCTAATAACGACTAAAAATAAAAAAATTCGGTTGCCATCACGCTTGCCAAGCGTTACAACTAAGGCAAATGAGGTGATCTATGGGGGTGGGGGGGGGTCAATAATTAGCAGTGGACTATATGCATGCTCCGACTACAAGCCTATTAACGCTGGTGTTCCACAAAGCTGTGTGCTATCACCAACGCTGTTTCTTCTGCATATCAATGATATGATGCAAACTAATAACATTCATTGCTATGCGGATGACAGCACTAGTGATGCTCTATACAACGGCCGTGCCAATATTTCTCGGGAAACGTCGCTGAGTACCAGAACAAACTTGTGTCTGAAGTCGAGTCTTTGCTGAACAAGTCTCGGATTGGGGGCTACTAAATCTAGTCCAGTTTAATCCTCAGAAGACACAAGTTTGCGCGTTTACTGCAAGAAAGAACCCCTTTGTCGTATCTCCTCAGTTTCAAGGCACTCACCTTCTTGCCTCAGCCAGTATCGGTATCCTCGGCGTCGACATAACGAGTGACGTGCGGTTTCGTGCTCACTTGGAAGAGGAGGCCAAATTGGCCTCTAAAAAGCTTGGCGTGCTCAGCAGAGCGGGACAGTATTTCATGCCGGCACACCGCCTGCAACTTTACAATGCGCAGGTTTGGCCTCACATGGAATACTGTTCGCATCTCTGGGCCGGAGCACCCCAGTGCCAGCTCCTTCCACTTGACCGCATCCAGCGCAGAGCGGCTCGAATCGTCGACGACGGAATCCTTTCCGATCGGCTCGATTCATTGGCGCTGCGAAGAGATGTTGCATCGCTTTGAATTTTCTTTCGCATCTACCACGGGGAGTACTTTTAAGGAATTGTTCAGATTAATCTCAGCTGCCAAATTTTACGAACGAACATCACGGCAGAACTCCCGATACCATCCACACCTTCTGGATGATTGGCAGTCCACCACTGTGCGATTTAGAAGATGTTTTCTTCCTCACACAACTTCCTTGTGGAATCGATTACCTTCAGCGACTTTTTCGGACCGATACGACTTAGAGACCTTCAAAAAAGAGCCTACTCCTTTTTATAAGGCCGGCAACGCATCTGCGATTCCCCTGGTGTTGCAGTTGTTCATGGACGTTGGTAGTTATTTACCATCAGGTGAGCCGCATTCTCGTTTGCCCCCTCTCCTATAAAATAATAATAATAATAATATGGCGTAAAAAATAACAGCCCATTATACGTTTCTCTGCTGAGCACAGGCCTCCTCTCATTTCTGAGAGGGTTTTAGGGCAAGGAAATTACCGTCGCGCTGCCAGCATGTTGGCGAACTTCACATGTCTTCGAAATATTTTTTTCTTATTTCATTCACGATATTTTCCTTCACCGCCGAACATATGGTAAATCAGCAATTAAAATTGCAATTAACAATTTCATTGTCGCTGGCGAGGATCGCACCCAGGTGACTCGCGTACGTTGAAATTTACAGCGAGCGCTAACCATCTGAGCTACCACGGCAGTATGCTGTAACGGCAACGATAATTAATGATCGATGGGAAAACTCGGTAACTTGGTGGTCGAAGCTTTTTGCCGCGATGCTGTGAGCCGGTTTGAATCCCGCACAAAATAAGCTTTTATATGGAAAGGCCTAGAATGTATAGTTAGATAGAATTTTGTAGCACTAAGACAGTGTGATTTACCATCGAGGGCTTCATGACCACTTAACACCAGGTAGGATTGTGGTCGAGCACTGGCCTTCCAACATTTAATTGTCTAGGGTCTGAATGTTTGTCCAGTTGTAATTTTATTTAACAAAAAACGTCTCCTCGAATCAGAAGAAATTACTTGACTGGGCAGATGAGGGATGAAGAGGGTTGAAACCTTAGAGTATTCATAAGAATAACTTGCTTACGTATACTTTAAGGGGATAACGTTTTTAAAACAAATAAACATGATGCAAAACATTATATTCCTTAATAATTTTTTCAACTTTCCTTTTTTTTCATTTCCCTGTAAAGAACGTCGTCTGTCATGGCGCAGTGACTTATAAATGAGTTGAGACGCTGAAAGCCGCGGGTTCAAATCCTGCACAGATAAAGTATTTGTATAACCTGTAAATTGTTCCGGGTATAGATCTTTGATCTTGTAAAATTTATGTATGTAAACTGGCTCTACGATACAGGAGAAAATTTTTATTTTGGGGGTAACGTTAAAAAGGCAGAAAAGGGAAGTTGCATGCCCTCAGCTTCCAAAATAATAAAACCGTTCTTAAAGCTAATTATTTATGTAATCTAATTAAATTTTCAACATAATCATTGTCATCATTACAGCCCTAAAAAAGGACATTGCTGAAAATAAGCCTCCATCAAATTAGTCATCAACCAGATGCAAAACTAAAATAAAAAAAAACTATTGCTTATATTTGCTTCGTTCGTTATCAAATTATGGCTAGTCAGTAATTCACGCCAACCAACGCTATTGTAACTGTCCGATAAACAAAATTCGTTCACCGCTAGCTTGGTAAATAGCACGGGTTGTACGTACACGTCGAACTGTCAATTAGATTGAAAACCCGGAATGAAACACTTCGCGTGATGTGAACAACGGCTGTAATCGCAAATGGAAAAGGTCGTCAGTGTTAGTATTTAATTCATAGTGGGGGCACAGACTAACTATTTCTTAGGCTGTGGTGGAGGCAGCTTTAACTAACTTCTTTTTTAGAATAAGGGTGACAAACGAGGACACAGTCCACCTGATGGTAAGCAAATGATGTGGCCTAAAGCCATATACATTTATCCTCGATTAAGAATCAAAATACAGTTCGCATCCATGAGGTCTAAGATGGAAAGTCTCGTTTCCAGTAAAAAAGGTCTCCGCATTCCGGCTCTCTACACTGACCGTACGATACATAACAGCATTAATCTGCTATTTTACGTTGGTATAAGGTGAAAGTGTAGTCCGTCCTCGTTCGATCTATGTTACACGTATGGAGTGTAGAGAAAAGGAGGACCATCTCTATATATGAAAAGTGTTCCTAAAAACGTGTCCAATAAGGGTGGCGCTGCAGTAGCATAGGATAAATTTAAAAAAAAGCGCCAAAAGTAATTAGAATAAGATGGAGAAATAAACAAGGACCGACCAATCCGTTTGGTTTTGTACTACGTAAATAGTTGAGATTTTGTGTACTGGCATTTTACTAATTACTCTAGTCATGAAATTTTTTAAATATTTGAATTCAGCTGACTTCACTCCCTTCACAACAGCTATCTTCATATCGTAGTTTTTCAGACGCCAGCGCTATTGTGGTAGGTTTTGGAACCTCTATTTTCAGTAAATAGTAGGACACTTTTTCAACTTTCGCCCCTTATAAGATGGTTCTCCTTGTACTCTACACTCCATAGTTACACGTTAGCTGAATGTCAATAGTACTAGTTTTTTTCTTTATTTAAACATTAAAGGCATCGGTCTATTTATAACGCCGTTAATGTCAGACATGTTTCAACATGTCCATGTAGTTTTACATCTTAGTTTTAAGAGCCCGCCACCTTCGTGTAACATCGAAAAACCAGTTGGCGTTTCGTGTAAGTTGTCACGTGGTATTTTCATTGATGGATTCGGTGAAATATTTACAGTATTTTTTTCGTTTTATGTACATTCTAATTTCAAATTTCACATACTGATCAGATAGATCAGCATTAATAGCTAGCAGCAGTGAGTTAGCTATATTGACAACTGTCGGGAACCTAAGTGTATATGTAGTGTTATTGACGAAAAAATGAAAGCGCGTATCATGTAATATTTTTTAAACAATAAAGGTGAGAAACAAGCACACAGTCCACCTAATATAATTGGATTATGTGGCCCATAGACATCTACATTTATTCTAGATTAAGAAGCAATATGCAGCGTTGTCTCCCCTGAGGACTAAGATAGGATGCCTTTCCAGTAACAAGGGTCTCCGGCTCTTTCCAATCACCATACGAAACACAGCAGCATTAATTTGCCTTTCTACGCTTGTATTCTGTGCGAACGTGGTCCTTCTCCGGCCGAACGGATGGAACGGAGGTTTTTTTTTATAAGATAAGGTTGATAAACGAGCACACAGTCCACCTGATGGTAAGTGGTTGCTGTGACCCATAGACATTTACATCTATCCTCGTTTGCGAATTAAAATGCAGATGCATTGTCACTCGTGAGGACTAAGATGGAATGACTCGTTGCCAGTAAAAAGGGTCTTCGGTTTCTACACTCACCATATGAAACACAGCAGCATTAATCTGCTATTTTACGCTGGTATTCTGTGAGAGCGTAGCCCTTCCCCGGTCAAGCTTACCCATTCGTGCTACAAATATACCAGTAATACAGCTGCAGTATGGGTCTACCACGTTAAAAGATCTATAAGTTATTTAAAAGACATGTTGATACTTAAAATATATTATAGCATTAAATCGCTGACTCAACAGATATCAAGAAATGATTTACTTGCAAAATTAATTATCACGCTCGAATCTCCCGCAAACGTGAATGCCGCGAATAGCATTCTGTTTGCCGATTCAATTAATAGTCTATTTGGAGTAAAACCTCCAGCTGTGCAATACGTTCATATGCAAACTTAGGAAAGCGTTCAAAGCATACAGAATATATTACGCAGCGAGTCCTCTGTGGTATTAAAATTGTACTCGAATTAATAATAGCGTTTGTATTAAAATAGCTGCTCATATATACGCAGATACTTGACATTGAATGAAACTAAATGTACAGGCTCGCTGTTTCGCGCCCGTCGGTTCGATCCCGGATTCGATCCAATTTCAATTTTAAGTGCTGATTAAACACGTGTTTGGCGATGAAGGAAAACATCGTGAGGAAACCTGCATGCCTGACTAATAAGAAAAAATATATATTTCAATGACATGTAAAGTTCGCCAACACGCATTGGAGCAGCACAACGGACATATCCTTGCCCTAAAACCCTCTCTTAAATGAAAGTACCAGCAGTGGAACGTATATAAGATGTAACTTTAACATTTTTTACTTTTAAAACTTTAATTTAATTTATTTTTAATTTTCGACGTTTCGTCTGCTTTGCAGCACCCATAGTCACTAGGGGGACTGAGGTGACCGATGGAATGAGGGGACCGATGTCTTAGTTAGCCCGGCTACATTAAGTTTACAGCTTTGCAGGTACGAGTCTGCCACTTGAGAACCTTTCTCCATATTGGTTGTTGGTGACAAATGACTCAAGATCGTGATTTCTGACATTCCTTGTCATTCCTACAGTATGGATTTAAATAAAAATTTAATCAAGAATAATTAATAGAATCAGGCGTTACGTGGAAATCCATTCTATTAATCCCCCACTGGATGGAATGATGACCTGATAAGACTTGTAGGAAGTCGATGGGTGCAGGTGGCTCAGGACAGTGCTTTGTGGCACTCCTTGGAGGAGGCCGATGTTCAGCAGTGGACTTGTGAAGGGCTGTAATGAATGCAAAAACAAATTCTTTATTATAATTATTTACTTATTGAGTCACTTCTGCTTAATAGTAGTAATGAGGGCATCCACGACTTTTTCTGCCACCAGAGCAGCGCCACGAGAAAGTGAGGTGTAATATTTGACAAATTTCGTAGCGGGGAAGTTAATTTGTTCGGAAAATGTAAAGGTTATTGTCTCTTTCTGTACTATTAGCTATATTTTATAAGATTAAAAATAAATACACCAAACCCCAGATATTCATATAAGCAGAAAATTTAAGAAAAAAGTTAAAAATGTGCAAAAAATAAAAGAGCAAACCACCGAGTCATTGTTTCATGTATTAATATAATACTCTAGAAACTTTTATTTAAAACCAACTTCTCAATCAAATGATTTAACAAAAACTTTACCTCAATGTCAACTAGCGACATGTGGTGAGTAGAAAATTATTAGCCCTCATTGAGTGATACCTATTCAGATTGGTCCCTTATACACATAATGCGTTCTACCAATAAAAAAGTAAAAAGTAAACCACAGTCTCCTCTCACATCTGCGCAGCCCCAATTTGTTTTTTTTTTATAGGATAAGGGTGACAAACGAGCACATAGTCCACCTGATGGTAAGTGGTTGCTGCGGCCCATAGACATCTACATCTATCCTCGTTTGCGAATCAAAATGCAGATGCGTTGTCACCCGTGAGGACTAAGATGGAATGCCTCATTTCCAGTAAAAACGGCCTCCGGCCACCTGCACTCACCAAGCGAAACGCAGAGGTAAACCTCTACTTCACCCTGGTTTTCTGTGAGGTCGTGGTACCACCCCGGTTCGAGCCGGCCCATCCGTGCGACAGTAAAAGCTGCCGCGTAGCTCTACCACTGTTAATAATTGTAAAATGTTTTGGCAGACTTAAAATATTTTTTTAATTTCTCAGACACGCATATTACCTTGCGATGTTTTCCTTCACCGCCAAGTGCGTGGTAAATTAGCACTTATAATTGCAATTAACAATTTCATTGGTGCCATATGGGATCAAACCAGCTCCTGTCTACCACAGTTCTACCACAGAGAAGTAAGAAAATAAAAATTTAAAAGAGGGATCCAATTCTTTATTTCTTTAGCGTTCTATGTTACGTTGATATTTAAATATTTCTGCCTTTTAATTCTGTCAATTAAGTCTTATAGTGGGGTCGTTAGAGAACCCATCTTCCTCTTACATCCTCTTTCTTCTCAGGAACACATCACTATCTCTCTCTCTCTCTCTCTCTCTCTCTCTCTCTCTCTCTCTCTCTGTCTCTCACTCGCTGGTACCAAGGTAAGAGGCGAATAATCTTCCGATAGATAAAGGTACTATCCCATTTACGGCTGACGTAAAATATTTGATACGTGGATTTAATACGTGGTAAAGCCACTTTGCAGCTATATTATGGTTTTAACAAGAATCATTCGGCTTGACCAGAAAGAAAACACCAGAGAAAACTAGCGTAAAAATTTAGCTTAATACGGCTATATTCTGTACAGAGAAATATATAGGCTGGGATTTATTATATATATATATATATATATATGGGATTTATAGTTACAGCCTATATACGTCCCACTATTGAACACAGGCCTCACCTTATTTCTGAGAGGGTTTTAGGGCAAGCAAATGAAATTCTTCACCACCGAGCACGTGGCAAATCAGCACTTAAAATTGCAATTAACAATTTCATTGGTGCCGGCGGGCCTATACATATGTATAGGCTATGATGAGGATAAAGAACCGGCAGCCCTTACTACTGAAAACGAGACATTCCATCTTAGACCTCATGGACGGCAACTGTATTTTGATTCTTAATCGAGGATAAAAAATGTATATGGCTGTAGGCCACATCATATTCCAACTATCAGGTGTACTGTGTGCATTGAGTCAAACGTGTAAAGTTTGATACTTTTATTGCCAATCCATCTGCGAAACGTGGCGATTAAAGCATTTTTTTGATGTTGATTATTGATGAAGATTATTTTAATTAGAATAGAATAGAATAGAATAGAATAATTTTTTATTCAATATAGATCACATTTGTAATACTTATTGAAAGTCATTTTTTACTTTACCACTGGTTCGAAAAAAAAAACCTCTGTCCTGGGAAGAACCAGCAAGAAACCCAGCGGGACTTTTTTTTTAAACCAAATTTTACAATAATGGTTGTACTAACTATATAAGTACAAAATTTATTTTAGAAACAGCTTGGAAGCGATCACCTCATTCCCAGGGGTTATTATCAACCATGTATTCATTTATACTATAATAACCCTTTTTATACAGTTTCAACTTAACAAAACATTTAAACTTGCTAATAGAGAGAGCCTGTACACTTTCCGGGACTTTGTTGTAATAGCGTATACATTGCCCCAAGAATGAATTACTGACTCTGTGGAGTCGAGAAACTGGTATCACTAGCTTGTGTTTGTTCCTAGTGTTTACAGAATGCACATCACTTTTTTTACTAAAACTACCTTTGTTTTTGTGAACATAAATTAAATTTTCGTAAATATACTGAGAGGCCAAAGTTAATATATTTATTTCTTTAAATTTATCTCTAAGAGACTCTCTCAGTTTTAGGTTGTAAATAGCTCTAATGGCCCTCTTCTGTAAAACAAAAATAGTTTCTGAATCAGCCGCATGTCCCCATAGCAAAATCCCATATGACATTATGCTATGGAAATAACTGAAATAAACTAATCTAGCTGTCTCGACACTAGTGAGACCTCTAATCTTTTTTACAGCATAGGCTGCAGAACTTAGTCTGCTTGCTAGTTTGGATATATGGGGGCCCCACTGAAGTTTGCGTCGAGAGTGATGCCAAGAAAAACAGTGGATTCAACAGGGCTCAGTTCTTCCCCATTTAAAAACACATTGGTACTCAGATTTCTAACATTCGTTGTTGTAAATTTAATACATTTAGTTTTATTTCCGTTTAAATGTAAATTAGTAACGTTAAACCAATGCACTAATTTTGATATAGCATTATTCACTTTGTCACATTTAAATGATTTACGTTTAAGTTTAAAAATCAAAGAAGTATCATCAGCAAATAATACTATATCATGATTATCCTCTACAATAGAAGGTAAGTCATTAATATACACTAGAAACAGGAATGGGCCGAGAATTGAGCCCTGAGGGACACCCATTAGTACAGGTGAGCCGGAAGAACTTTTACCATTAATAATAACTTTCTGCTTTCTATTACTTAAATATGAAATTATAAGTTTAAGCGCTGTGTTCTTGACACCATAGTACTGTAGCTTCCTGATTAATGTCTCATGGTGAACGCAGTCGAAGGCCTTGGAAAGGTTACAAAATATACCCAAAGCATCCTCTGAATTCTCCCATGCACAAAAAATATGTTTAAAAAACTCAACTCCAGCGTCAGTTGTTGAGCGACCCCTTGTAAAACCGAATTGATTTCTATGTAGCAATTTATTAATATTAAAGAAACTTAACATTTGATCTAAAATTATTTTTTCAAAAATTTTACTAAATGTTGGTAGTACAGAAATTGGTCTAAAATTGGCAGGGTCTAATGTACTACCAGATTTATATAAAGGTATGACTTTACTAAGTTTCATTAAATCAGGAAACACACCAGATTCGGCGCTTGTATTAAATATAGTGGCTAGATAAGGTGCTATTATATCTATTATAGATAAAATAACTTTAACGGAAATCCCCCATAAATCTGCCGTTTTCTTAACATCAATAGTTTTAAAATATTTAACGATATCTTATAATATAAAATTTTTCTTTAATTGAATATAAAAACACGATGACAAAAGTTTACATTTGACTATACTATAGGTCTCACGTCTAATCAATCACAGAACACGTGAACTTACACAAACCGTAAAAGTCGGTCGGACTGTCAATTAGTCTGAAACTCCCTGAAACCCCGGATTGAAACGTCACGCTATGTACATAATAATAATCACCAGTGGCAAGTCTCCCACTGCAACTCACCGAGTAATTTTTGTTGCAAATTAGGCCATTTGTCAATTTATAGTGCAAGGTCATTTGATATATAATACGAGTATTTAAATGTTTGCGAGTTACGTTTTATGATGCTATAAATTTAATAGTGTCGAACATTTTAACTACATTATGCATTTTTAAACGAATTCCTTTAGTTATGTGCAGTTAACGTGCATTTTTTTTCAAAGAAGAAGGTTGACAAACGAGCACACAATCCATCTTATGATAAGATGATTCTGTGGTCCAAAGACATTTGAATCTATCCTGCAACTGCAGAAGTACGTCCTCCATACCAAATTTTGGTCACAGCGACCAGTCCCAACGTAGACTAGCCATCCGCGCAAGACGCGTTTAAAGTGTCCGAGTGTATGCGCAAGCACAGGTGCACTCTCTATTCCCTCACTCTCGTAGTCCGATGAAACGGTTATTCCACACGACTGGTGAGCGATCAGTTGCAGGACCAACAGCACGGCAGGGAAACATTGCCAACTTTCTGATACTTGGCTGCTACTAAGAATATCTTGACAGAAAATTTCAATAAACGATTTTGACCTGACCCAGTATTCGAACCCGGGAATTCGTGATCAGCAAAAGCGGTTACGAATACTAGACTAACAAGGCATTTAAAACTTGTATGTGAGTGTGACAGAGTAATAACAGCATAGACGTACTTAGTTAGGCAGGAAACGAGCCTTTTTTGGAGACAATTTTACGCCCCACACCAAATGTTTTAGTGTACTAAGTCACTGTTTTCTAATAATATTGCATATAGATTGCTTTTAGAGGCCATTAATACATACTTTTGAAGCTTTCAAAAGCAAGGTTAACATGTTGAAACTTTATGTCAACAAATTGATAACACGACCTTCCAACACGTTTAAGCTGCACTACAGTTTTAAAAGCCTGTCATTTCTTCGATCGTCACATTTTCTTATGTTCATAAATGTCTCATTTACTTCGATGCTTCATAAGCTTTGTTAAGAAAAATATTACATACTCATATGATGTGTGTAAATCACATAAATAGAGGTGACTGAAAGTACCTGAAAGCATCGATTACCACCAGCGGTTTTTCCGGACCGATACGACTTAAGGACCTTCAAGTTCTTTTCCTTCTACCACTTTTAAAAGGCCGGCAACGCATCTGCAATTCCCCTGGTTCCCCTGGTGTTGCAGTTGTTCATGGGCGGCGGTAGTCACTTATAATCAGGTGGGCCGCATCCTCGTTTGCCCCCTCTCCTATAAAAAATGTACTGACAAACAAATAATCTAAAATGAACTATGGTACTTGGAGATTTTATTCATTTACTTATTTCTTATTTTTATAATTATATTACTAGCGCTCGACCCCGGTTTTGCAGCGGTGATTTTTGGATCTTGACAACTGCGCCAAGTCCTAGGTTGAAATGTAAACCAAAACCATCTAGATAGGTCCCTAACAAACTCGCACAAAAAATTCATCATAATCAATCGAACCATTTTTGAGTTTTAACGAGACTAGCTCTTTTGTAATGCGTACAGCAAAGGATTGGAATGATTTGCCTGCGTCTATCTTTCCGTCCGAATACAACTTGAGCGCCTTCAAGGTAAGAGTGAATAGGTTTTTGCTACTCGACAGTGCGATTTACCGTCTAATGCTGCACCACCACTTACCAGGTGGGATTGTGGTCCAGCACTGGATTATAATATGTAAAAAAATAACGGAGAGCAATTGATCGTTATATGTGGTGATTATAACTAATTATTAACAATAGGCTAAGTTATCATCATCTTTTTTTATAGTATAGGGTGACAAACGAGCACACAGTCCACCTGATGGTAAGTGGTTGCTGTAGCACATAGACATCTACATCTTTTCTCGTTTGCGAATCAAAATGCAGATGCGTTGTCACCCGTGAGGAATAAGATGGAATGCCTCTTTTCCAGTAAAAAGGGTCTCCGGTTCTCTACACTCACTATACGAAACACTGCAGAGTTAAGCTGCTATTTTACGCTGGTATCCTGTGAGAGCGTGGTCCTTCCCCGGTCGAGTCGACCCATTCGTGCTACAACTATACTACACATATAGCTGCAGCATTGGTCTACCACGTATAAAAATATATAATATAGTTAATGTTGGTCAAAATAAAGAGATTATTATTATTAATCTATGCTTAGTCTTGTTAAGTCATTTCATATAAATTTTTTATAAAAGATAATTTGAGTCAGCTTGTTCCAATTTAACACCTTTAAAGTTTGTTACTTTTATAGATATAGATATTTTTACATGTTTTATAATTATGTCAATTTAAAAAATCAATTATTATTAATTGAAACACTTTTGTTACTAAAAATTGTTAAGTACCAGCTATTAATTTAAGTGAAGTTTTTTAATTTAATTATAACTGTATATTCTTCTTAAACATCACTTAACACATATGGTCGTTTCAATAGAAATAATGTTATTTGTTTAATACGTGGTAGAGCCATGCTGCAGCTATATTACTGGTATAGTTGCAGCACGAATGGGTCGGCTCGACCGGGGAAAGACCACGCTCTCACAGAATACCAGCGTAAAATAGCAGCTAAATACTGCTGTGTTTCGTATGGTGAGTGTAGATAACCGGAGACCCCTGTTACTGGAAAATAGGCATCCCATCTTAGTCCTCACGGGTGACGACGCTGCATGAATCTGCAGTTTCATTCTTTATTGAGGATAAATGTAGATATCTATGTGTCACAACACCCACTTACCATCAGGTGGACTGTGTGCTCGTTTATCACCCTTATTCTATAAAAACATATTTGAATGATAATATTTATAGTTACTTTTTCTATACACAAAAAAATCTATTTATATGTCACGTTATAGCTAGCTGTAGTTTGCAATCACTGATAAAAAATAAGTGAGTTGTTTTTGGGTTATTTACAAATTATTTCTTAGAAAGTCCTCTAAGTGAAAACGAATTGATAGAAATATATTTCGAAATCATATTATTAGTTGGAACCTTACCGTGTAACACATGTCACTACTAAATCAATCCAGAAAGGTGCCTTAAGCGTTGCGGAGCTCAGCGAAAACCAGAAATTGAAAGTTTGGCTACAGTCAGCGAATTTATATGAAAATCGAGGTTGGTCCTTGCATCCTCACGAATATATTATGTTGATGACAATTTGCTGACGTATTCTACATTAATGTTGCTTGAGACGTTATACGTATTTATGGTATAAATATACGCGACTGCTGTTTATATAGGTTTGAACCTCGTGTCGTTCAAGAGCAATTATTGTTTTTTTGCCAAGAATTTCTCAATAGAAGACCGTAGCCAGGAAGACGGCGGTGTATTTTTTTATAGAATAAGGGTAACAAATGAGAACACAGTCCACATGATGGTAAGTGGATGCTGTGGTCCATAGCCATCTTCATTTATCCTTTTTTTATATAGGAAAAGGCTGACAAACGAGCACACAGTCCACCTGATGGAAAGTGGTTGCTGCGGCCCATAGACATCTCCATCTATCCTCTATTACAAATCAAAATGTAGATGCGTTGTCACCCGTGAGGACTAAGATGGAATGCCTCATTTCCAGTAAAAAGGGCCTCCGGTCACCTGCACTCACCAAGCGAAACGCAGAGATAAATCTCTTCTTCACACTGGTTTTCTGTGAGGTCGTATTACCACCTCGGTTCGAGCCGGCCCATCGGTGCGACAGTAAAAGCTGCCGCGTGGCTCTACCACTGTTAAAAGTGTTTCCTTGCTTGAGAATCGAAATGCAGATACGGTGTCAGCCCTGAGGACTAAGATGAAGTGCTTCGTTTCCAGTAAAAAGGATCTCCAGTTCTCTATACTCACCGTACGAAACAGCATCGTTAAGGTGCTCCCCGTCGAGCCGACCCTTTCGTGCTACAAACATAAAATAGCAGTAGTGTGGTTCTACCACGTACTATTCCTACACATATATGCCTATTCACTCTTGCCTTGAAGACCACATGATAATGTGATGGAAAGACAGATGAAAGAAAGAAGAAAGAAAGAAATATTTATTTTGACATACACACACAAGGCACCAGAACACAAAAACGAAGTCAAAGCAAAAAAAATTCAAGAACGAGAAAACAGGCTAAAAATGAGAAAACGAAGATAATTAAAATGATTAGGGAGAAAAAGTGCCTCAGGGTAGTGCCAAAAGATAGGGACCAATTCAGCATGATGTCAGGTTGGAAAGCCAGCGCTGATTTTTACTGACCTCCTGAATTGCATTCTTCTTGATCTCCGAAACCAGTTACCGTGTACCTCCGCATGAACAATCAGTATACGTGAACCCTATGAAAAAACATAAGTATTTTTTTAATAAATTATTATTAAAATAGGTATATAATATATAACAAGACCCATATTAAATACTTAATTATTAATAGTATACAGCGCGTGAAACTGTACCAACCTAATATCATGAACAATGAAGAAAAAAAACATGAACAGAAAATGTTCCTCTTACATAACCTTCAAATATATGAAACAGAAAATGTTCCTCTTACATAACCTTCAAATATATGACATGTTAGTGTTAGTGTTAACCATGCCTAGGTCTTTTTGTGCATTTAATAAGTTCTGTTTTAGGTAATATTTAAAGCTAGTAATAGAGCTTAGCTGCCTTGCTTAGATGCTGGGAGATCATTTCATCCTTTGCTTTCCACTTACCGTGATGTGGATTTTGTGCTCATTTGCCACTCATTTCACTTTATTGGTACACAGTAAGCTGCAATAATATGGTTATATTAGGAAAACCCTTATACCTGAATAACCAAGAAGAATTCCTCAAAAGTAATAACGCATAATTATAGATCATCATTATAGATAGCTCCGTGGTGCAGTTGCTTAGCAATAAGTTTCTGCACTAAGGGCCGCGGGTTCGAATCCCGCACAGAAAAGTATGACCTACAAATAATTGTTACGGGTCTGGATGTTTGCCATTGTGACATTTATGCATGTAAACTGCCCCCACGATACAGGAGAAAATCCTAGTGTGGAGGCAACGTATTTTTTAAACTTAAATAAAACTTAAATATAAAGTTGGAAACGAGCTTCCATAGGCTGCAGGGGTCACCCATGATGAGAACTTTAATATTTTTTTTTAACTTTTAGGATTTTTCATATAAATTTCTTTGTCACTGCAATTTTATAAAAAGAAATTAAATTAAATTGTTAATCAAAACATAAATAAAATATGAAGGTTATTGTATACTAACTAACGTTATAAGATGGCATTTGGTTTATTTATTTGTAAGAAGAATTTCATAAATGCTATTTGCCTTGCAGATTCCGTCGGGCAGAGATAAAGTAGGAATGTGGAAAAAAAGTTATTTATGTCCTCTGGATCGGATGTATACGATTTTTCCGTTGTCGCTCATTTCCTGTGCGAATGTCAGTGAATTATTTGATCACTAAGAGAATATATTTAGGGGGTTTATATATCGTTTTTTATAGCAGAAGAGTAGAAAACACACATAGTCCGACTGAGAGTAGATGCTGTGGCTTATGGGCACCTACGCCTATTCTCGATTAATAATCAGAATGCAAATGTGTTGTTTCACACGAGGACTGAAGTGCCTCAATTTCAGTAAAAAGGCCGGCCATATAGCTCGAAGAACCAACAGCCGATGGAAAAGAAAGTTTCTCGAGTGGCAACCTCGTACCAGTAGGCGAGGTGTGGTATGGCTCCCCACTAGATGGAGTGACAGTAAGTAGTGATGGTAAGACATGCAGGAAGTCAATGGATACTGGTAGCTCAGGACCGTGCTTTGTGGCATACCTTTGCGGAGGCCTATGTTCAGCAGTGGATGAAGGGCTGTAACGATGATGATGATAATGATTTTGCTGAGGGAGTTATTTGCATGTCATCAATACAAACATTTTGTCTATCTGTCCTTCTGTCGGGGCTAATCTTCGAAATGGCTAAACTAGATGAACAAATAGAGGACAATACCAGAAGTGATCTAGTATATATTTCATTATATATTACGGTCCTACTACGGTATAGTAAGGTACCAACGGAGACTTGCCATCTGTGCAAAACAAGATTAATATGTCCGAGCGTATGCACAAGCACAGGTGCACTTTCTATTCCCTCCCTCCCATAGTCCCATGAGACGGTAATCCGACACGACCGGATAACTAGTTCTGGCCCGACCCGGGATTCGAACCCGGGATCTTATGATCAGCAATCGCGTTTACGACCACGTGGTTAATACTTACTGCAAATTTCAAAACACACGCCTGCAAGGGACTATAGAACTTATTAGTATTTGAAATAAATTTCACCTTGATAGAACCCGTTCCTGAGAAAAAAGTGCTTGACACATAGACAAACTATAAAAAAACATAAAATTGAATCTTATTTTCCTGACATAAAGCTGTGTTTGACTTATGCGTTCAGCATGGCAGGTTATGGAGTTTTTTCCGCACACCTCCCGACAGTTACGAGAATCTAAGTGAGCCCATAAATAACAAAAACTGGCTGGCGGCATGTTATATGAAAATGGTTCCCCTACTCGTTGTTAATAGTTTGAGGTGAAAATAAATCGGTTTGCTTCATCTCTCGTAATGCGTAGCAAAGGAGTGGAGTAATTTGCTAGCGTCTGCTTTCCTATCCGATTACAATGTTTACGTTTATTGTGCAAAGACAATTAACTAGGTCTTCACCCTCATTTACCACCTGATGGATTGATGGTAGTGCTGTCTAACCAAAGATTGTCTAGAAGAAGTCGCTTGAAGTGGTCTGCGAGAATTTGTGGTATATCAAGTCTATGTAAAGTAATAATCATTGGGACGACCTTCAACACGACCGGGTTACGTTAAAATAATTTTACTTATATCAGGGTTTCCCAATCTATCTAAGCATCATGTTCCGCGAACGATTAGACGACCAACTGTCCCCCCTGAACGGGTACCCGCCTTGTCGTGGTGTGGAGAATTAGTAGCCGTGGCTTGGTCACCCGCGATGAACTAAAAGGAACCCACATGACTGGCCCGAAGTGGACGCTCCGAGTGGACTTGGCAACCTCATTTCTGATGAGAGTTGGTGAACTAAGAAAAAAGGGGCAGGGGTACGGAAAAATATAACCGTGACTGACATAGCGATCGAAGACGTAAAGAGCATAATTTTTCTAGGAATAGAAATAGATCAACATCTAAACTGGAAGCACATAATGAAAAAATAAATAAAAGATATCCAGTGCTTGTTACACATTGTCCATCCTGGCAGAGACTAAAAATGTAAGTGTCACTAGAAATGCTTATTTTGGGAAGCGTTTATACACTCCTAACTTACAGTAGCATATACTGGGGAAACTCAACATATATACAATCCACATTCGTTCTCCAGGAAAAATGTCTTAGAACAATATATAACATACACAGTACCGAATCGTTAAGAGATATTCTCAGAACAAAGGTTTTGCTAACACTGACTGGAATCTTTATCCTGGAATTATGCTTATTTGTAAAAAAACCGGCAAAGTGCGAGTCGGACTCGTGCACCGAGGGTTCCGAACAAATCTGTAGGTATATAAGTTTAAAATTATTAAAAATATTTTTATTATATGATGTAACTAAAAATTTATGCTTTTCGCAATTTTTCCTCTATCTGTGCTATAAAACGTTGCTTCGTACCAAATTTCAAGATTCTGAGTTCACGGGAAGTACCCTGTAGGTTTTGATTCCCTTGCGAATGTCGAAAATTTGCGGCATAAACGGCTGTATCTTTTAATTGCGTTGGCTTAGAAGTTTGATTTTTTCATATCTCCAAGGGACAGTAGATTTGAGTATTTGATATGAATTTCAGCTTTATACGTCCACGCATTCATGAGAAAAAGGCTCTTGACTGACAGACAGACAGACGGACAACAAAGTGATCCTATAAGGGTTCCGTTTTTTCCTTTTGAGGTACGGAACCCTAAAAATAACATACTATATTTTAACTTGAAATCTGATTTAAAGAAAAACATCCGCAAACAATATAAATATAATATAAACTTACGTATTATTAGAAATATGATTTATTATAAAAGTACCTATATTACTGCTATCCGTGTATATACAACCAGTTACCTCTAGCTATCAAACAATTAAATGGAAATTTGTTCAAAATAAAATTAAGGAAATTGTTAATTAAAAATGTTCTTTACAATTTCAATGAATTTTTTAGCATAAATAATGTTAGTAAGTAGTTCATTTTAAATTTATTTTTTCTGTTTGCATATCCGACATGGGTGAACTGTTGAGCCTAAAACTATATGTTTTTTTATTAAGGTCATATTGTACACAGTTATGCAATAAATATATCTTTATCTATATCTTTAAAATGCAGTTTACGTTCAGATCCGTTGTCACCCGTGAGGACTAAGATAGAATGGCTCTTGTCCAGTAAAATAGGTCTCCAGTTCTCAACACTCACCATACGAAACACAGCAGTGTCAAGCTGCCATTTTACGCTGGTATTCTGTGAGAGCGTGGTCCTTCCTTGGTCGAGCCGACCCATTCGTACTACAACTATACTACTTAGAGCTGCAGCATAGCACTTCAAGTTTATTTATTTGTGTAGATGTATAGACTAGTGTTCTGTCCCGGCTTCGCTTGTATCGGATTTGAATTAATGTAACGTCATTTAGATTTATGTTAATCAAAGACCATTTATTGTATCAATGTTTCGTTTTTGCAAAAACAAATCAAAAATGTTATTTATATCTTTGAATGGTACACTATTTATAAGTATGGATTTAATTAACTTCCCGGTTTGAAAATTAATAAAGTAGTAAGTTGTAGATTTCGGTCCGATTTCGAGAATGCGAGTTTTCTTTAGATGTCCACGTTTTAAGTTCCTAGGAAGCCTTTCCGTATGTAAATAAAATTTTGTCGTACGATATCTTTAGAACGAATGTTGGTTCGTTCGCCCATCTCGATCGGTTCGACACGGCGTTCGAAAGTGTTCATTGAGATCGCAAGCTGACTATATTTTCAAGTCATCGGTTTTTTTTTCTTTTTTTTATAGGATAAGGGTGACAAACGAGCACACAGTTCACCTGATGGTAAGTGGTTGCTGCAGCCCATAGACATCTACATCTATCCTCTATTACAAATCAAAATGTAGATGCGTTGTCACCCGTGAGAACTAAGATGGAATGCCTCACTTCCAATAAAAAGGGCCTCCGGCCACCTGCACTCACCAAGCGAAACGCAGAGGTAAACCTCTACTTCACGCTGGTATTCTGTGAGGTCGTGGTGCCACCCCGGTTCGAGCCGGCCCATCTGTGCGACAGCAAAATCTGCCGCGTGGCTCTACCACTGTAAAAACGGTCTTGCCGTTTCAAAGATTTTCAAAAATAAAAACCTAAAAAATAATAATTAAATAGATTTTCGAACGATGTTGCGCTCGAAAATAAGTGGGACGTTAAAGCGATGGCCTTCAGGGTTATTCATTATTTCTGTAATTATATGATAACGGTGTAAGAATATCCACTACCCCATATCATCCCGTAGGTGTCGTAAGAAGCTCAAAAGGGAAACAAATCAGGAGATAGACAGCAGCTTTTTCCTAACAACGGCTAAAAACATCAAATATCCTCTCTATGAGGCAATCTATAGTGGAGGTATATAGTATATAGTATATTAAGTCATTTGCAACATGTCATATACATGTTTAATTAATACATTTTCTTTTTTTCTGACTTACTAAGGCCAATCGAAGTCTATCATAACTTTCTTGTTGACTGAAATGACATCGAAAGTCCTAAAAATTATTATTCGAAAATTTTCTCGCGTTAAATGCATGCTAACGTGCCATGTATTTGCCGCCAAATTATAAACAAATAACAAATTAATAAACTACATACACAATAAAATAGTTCTATTTTAAAAATTTGAACTTATTTTTTTATTATATCATTTACAAGAGGCCAGTTCAAAAAACTTTCAGTGTCACCCTCGTACGACCTTTGCAACATGTATGTGTTTAAGTAATACGTTTTCTTTCTTCCTGACATACTATCAGATGGATAAATAGCTACTTTGCCACTATTATATTATAAAAATAATAATTTACTCTTCTTTTGTTTCAGGTAATGAAACTGGCTGAAGTTTATGAAAACGACATGTACAGCACAACGCCTTTAAGTATTTCTTTCTTACTATTTTTTTATAAGTGGGTGACGGTATATTTGCAAATAAAATTGCGCACACTAATTTCAATATTTCTTTAACATTTTTATGTGAGGTGAGGGAAAAACGATTTTTTATAGAATAAGGTGACAAGCGAGCAAACAGCCCACCTGATGGTAAGTTGATGCTGTGGCCCATAAACATCTACATCTATCATCGCTTAAAAACCAAAATGTAGATGCGTTGTCACGTCACCCGTGAGGACAAACATGAAAAACCTAGTAAGTTTACTATCCAGTAAAAAGGGGTATCCGGTTCTCTACACTCACCATACGAAAAACAGCAGGATAGCGTTGTTATTTTACGCTGGTATTTTGTGAGAGCGTGGTCCTTCCCCGGTCGAGCCGACCCATTCGGGCTACAATATAGCTGCAGCATGGCTCTACCACGTTTAAACTGCTGCAGCTATATTAGTAGTATAGTTGTAGCACGAATGGGTCGGCTCGACCGGGAAAGGACCACGCTCTCTCAGAATACCAACGTAAAATAGAAGTTTAACTCTGCTGTGTTTCGTATGGTGAATGTAGAGAACCGGAGACCCTTTTAACTGGAAACAAAGCATTCCATCTTAGTCCTCACGGGTGATAACGCATCTGCATTTTGATTCGTAATCGAAGATAGATGTAGATGTCTATGGGCCATAGCAACCACTTACCATTAGGTGGACTGTGTGCTCGTTTGTCACCCTTATCCTATAAATAAAATTAAGGACATCATTAACTTCATTACCTTATGTGACCGTGTTACAAATTACGTGAAATCGAAACTTGAACTTACTGGTGGAATGGCCCCTATTGTGTCTAGGAGCTCATCTGGATAGATACCATCTTACCTATTCCTGCCACCAAATAGCAATGTTTGCACTGCTGCGACAGATTTACACAGTTTACAGTTTTTGAGGCATTTCATCTTAGTTCTCCGAGGCGACAAAACACATGTAGTCTTCTTTGTTTGAAATTGGCTGTAAGTGTCGAAGTGGTGCAGCAATAGCCACTTACGATCCTGTGGACCGTAAGTTCGTTTATAACTTCAGTTTTATGGAAAAAGATTTCTAAAGTACTATATTCAATTCTGTTTAAACCTTTATTTCTTATTTATTATATTTTATGATATAATTTAATTGATAAAAAAAATTGTTGATAAAATGAAACTAAATTTTGAAAAAACTGAGGCACTTTTACACTGCATTGATAAGACATTAAAATATTATAATATTAGTAAGCAAAAAAAAAAACACACTTTTACAAACACACACGCGCGCGCGCGTGTCACTCACACACTCAATCACTCACAGACTCACTCACACGCTCACTCACTCACACGCTTACTCACGCACATACTTACTCAAACACTCACTCATTCACACACTCACTCACTCACACACTCTCTCAATCACACATTCACTCACACACTCACTACCCACTTCTTTAATACTAGTTTATATCTTACGGATTAAATTGATCACTATCTTTAATACAGCTACGAGGGAGCTGAATCTTTTGGTACAGGTGTTTTTACACTTACAAGAAGGTTCGAACCATATTTCAAGATCATTGTAAAGTTTTAATTGATCAATAATGATTTATAACTATTTGTATTATTAATTATTTCATATGACAAGATAACATTATAATGATAAGCACAGAGTTCACCTGATTTTAAGTGATGCTTATGTAGACCATAAACACATTACCTACATTTATCCCCAATTAATAATCAATATGGAGGCGGGTTGTCATATGCTAACTAAGATGAATTGCCTACTTACCAGTAAAAAGAGTCTCCGGTTCTCTACATTCACCACACGAACACAACATGAATCTCTTGTTATCCACTGCTATTCTGTGAGAGCGCGGTTCTACCCCGGTCGAGCGTGCGAGCAAACGGTCTATCTGCAGTCATAAAGAAGCTGGCTCCACCTTGTTGTTATCAGGTAGATGCTGTTGACTGTCGCCATTCCATTTCCCTCTGTTGCCTCTTACGACTCCCACATAATGATGTTGGGTAGTTGATTCTCTGACGCCGCCACTAAACGGCAATTTATTGACATTGGTAACAGTGCCAAATGAAACTCATATTACTTACGTATAGAATATTTGCAAAAAGAGAAAGAGAGTCTGCTCAGTTTCCACGTGAAAACAGATCAGTACCAACCCTAATGTAAAGGTTTCACCTAACAATCATTTTCCAACAGTGATTTTAGCTCGTTAAAACTTGAGAATGTGTCCACAGAAGCGTTCAGTCCAAATGTAAAACTTAAAAATGAAACTTATGCGTCGCTTCATAACTTCAAACTTAAGAAATAAAACCTACGCGAGCGACGCGTAAAAGTTTCCCTCGTAACGAACACCGAAACTTTTAATACGCCGCTAATCTCGAAAACATAAATCTCGACACAGCATCCCTCTTAGATAAAGTAAGTTATGCCGCGAATATTTTACGTAGGTTTTTAATGAAAATTTTAACAATTTCCTTCCTTTTTATTTAAAATAGCCTCCAATGCATCTGGGATTTTAAAATCGTTTATTTAAAAGGCCCAGTGCCACCGTAATAATTAGTCGCAAGACCGTTACCGTTACAGCCTATCAACGTCCACTGCTGGACATAGGCGTCCCTATAGATTACCTCATAGTGGGATGTTTGCTATAGTTGCCACGGTTGCTACCGAAGTTTTTATTTTTAGTCTTTATTAGAAAGACGCTGCTGTCTATCTCCTAATTTACTTACTCTTACGAAATGATATGGTGTAGTGGATATTCATACACCGCCACTACACTGTAAGCTATCACACGTACGGTAACGCTGTTGGAAGATCCCAGGTATCTTATATGGTGCCAATCCGATGATATTTTGTTTAATAGCTTTTACTTCGGACTGCGGATTCAAATCCTAATGCAATAACTATATAAAAGCCAACAGTACCGGTGTTATAAAATCCAATACCCCAAGTCGCCTCGTGTGTGTCATAAGAGAAGACAGAGTGAAACTGAGACAGGAGATAGGCAGCAGTATCTTCCCGATAACTTCACAAAATAGTAAGAAAACTGTGGTTGCAACCCAGCCCGACAAATCTGGCAAGTATGGCTGATATCGCTAATTTTGATAGTTTGTAATTAATAAATGATTGACCTTACACATCATTCCTCCGAGTCTGGATGTTTGTACCTGAGGTTTGTATATAAAACCCCTCCCCAATACTGAAAATTTACAGGTGTGTTATTACTAAAGACGGCTCCGTGGCACAGTGGCTTAGCAATGAGTTGCTGCGCTGGGGGGCGCGGGTTCAAATCCCACACGGAACAAGTGTTTGTATGGCCTACAAATAATTGTTCCGAGTCTGGATTTTTGTCCTTGTGCAATTTGTGTGTGTAAACTGCCTCCACAATACAGGAGAAAATCCTAGTGTGGGGGTAACGTTTTTAAAAAAAAAATGTATAATCACTTAAAGATAATCACAGCATGCTATTAATTTAAAATTTAGTACTATCCTAAAGAATTATTTAATATAGGTTATAAAAATAATACTTATTTTTTTTTTTATAGGATAAGGGTGACAAACGAGCATACAGTCCACCTGATGGTAAGTGGTTGCTGCGGCCCATAGACATCTACATCTATCCTCTTCTCCAAATCAAAATGTAGATGCGTTGTCACCCGTGAGGACTAAGATGGAATGCCTCATTTCCAGTAAAAAGGGCCTCCGGCCACCTGCACTCACCAAGCGAAACGCAGAGGTAAACCTCTACTTCACGCTGGTATTCTGTGAGGTCGTGGTACCACCCCGGTTCGAGCCGGCCCATCCGTGCAACAGCAAAAGCTGCCGCGTGGCTCTACCACTGTTCAACTTATTAAAAATCATTGTTATCTTTAATTTTTTTTGGTTTCGTAAAATACCCCTGTCCCGGGAAAAACCAGCAAGAAACACAGCGGAATTATTATTTTAGACATATTAAATACATTTGCAAAGATCTTTTGAATTATAATAGAAGAGGCATGATAGCGATTATCTCATTTCCAGGGGTTATTTTCGTTCGTGTATTCCTTAATTTTATAATAACAATTTTTATACAGTTTTCATTCTTTTATAGTGTTGATTGACAAACTTAGAATATTTTCTGGGATTCTGTTGAAAAATCGTATACATTGCCCCATAAATGCATTACCAATTGGAGTCTAGTAACTGGTACTACAAGCTTGTGTTTGTTCCTAGTATTAAATTCATTGGGCTTAGATAGTAAGAGAAAGTGTATATGTTATACGTGGTAGAGCCATGCTGCAGCTATATTAGTAGTACAGTTGTAGCACGAACGGGTTGGCTCGACCGGGGAAGGACCACGCTCTCACAGAATACCAACGTAAAATAGCAGCTTAACGCTGCTGTGTTTCGTATGGTGGGTGTTAGAGAACCGGAGACCCTTTTTACTGGACAAGAGGCATTCCATCTTATTCCTCACGGGTGAGAACGCATCTGCATTTTCAGTCTTTATTGAGGATAAATGTAGATGTCTATGGGTCACAGTAACCACTTACCATCAGGTGAACTGTGTGCTCGTTTGTCACCCTATCCTATAAAAAAAATATTTATCTTCTGTGTCATAACATATAATACATTGTCATCATCATTACAGCCCTTCACAAGTGTGGTGAAGTGGTATTTATGTCTTTATTCAGGACTATGTTCAGCAGTGGTGCTGAACATAGTCCTGAATATATACTTAAATATAAACAAAATTGAAGTGTCTGTCTGTTTCAAATCACTGATTTCTATTAATCTTGGGGGACTATAGGGCATGCTATTAGGGCATATTATATAAATGACATTTTTTTCTGTATGTATGTCTTTCTATCTGTCTGTCTGTCCGTCTGTCTTCGCAATGGCTGAACTGATCTTGATGAACTCTAACTGCGCTTGCCAGTGTGAGGCTGCCTTTCGAAAACATAAAAATTTCTCGCTTTACAGATTTTATCGTGTATATTAACTTATTTTATATTCCCGACGTTTTGAGCACTTTACGTCCCCGAGGTGTTGGAGGTCTACATATCATCATTCTAATTTCAATAGAGATGATGGCTGGGTGTTACCGTCTGCTTGGGATTCTATAATTAATAAAATCAAATACCAACCCAAGCATACAATTGCAAGACTTATACTGGAAGTTCATATTGAGTAGATCGGAACAAAAATTAATCATTTTTAATCTGGAGGTAGTTCTGGTTAACTATGACATTGGGACGTCAAATACCTCAATTCCCCCATCACCGTGGGTGCTATAAAGTACTCTAACGTCTAAAATATAAAATAAGTTAATATAAGCGATAAAATCCGTAACAACAAGTTTATTTAAATGTGTAGTGTTCGTGTAAATGTAAGAAATATAGTAAAAGTTTCTTCCTTGTCGGCTATACTTTTTTCGAACTATTTTGATGAATCACTACTAACAGATAAGGAACAACGCCAGAAGGTATTATATCCGGATACCTTAAATAATTATTAGGAATTCCATATACAAGCTCTGCCGACGAAGATGCGATATCTTCTTTCCATTTTTAACAGTGGTCCAGGCGGCAGCTTTTGCTGTCGCATGGATGGGCCGGCTCGAACCGGGGTGATACCACGACCTCACAGACTACCAGCGTGAAGTAGAGGTTTACCTCTGCGTTTCGCTTGGTGAGTGCAGGTGGCCGGAGGCCCTTTTTACTGGAAATGAGGCATTCCATCCTAGTCCTCACGGGTGAAAACGCATCTGCATTTTGATTCGTAACAGAGGATAGATGTAGATGTCAATGGGCCGCAGCAACCACTTCCCATCAGGTGGACTGTGTGCTCGTTTTTCACCCTTATCCTATAAAAAAATGAACTCCGTATTCCGCGAAGAATTAATGGGAGGATTTCATACCAATTTTGCTCAGCATGACACATGATGGCTGCTTTCAGCTGCCGGTGGAACCGCTCCACGAGTCCGTTTACTGCCGGGTGATAAGCATTGGTGGTTATGTGATGTGCGCCTGTTCTGGCGTATTTCCTGCCTGATATTTTATCAGGCAGGCAATACGCCAGAAAGGATACCTTAAATAACTTTTTTTTTAAATCTGAGAAACTGTTGATCCTGCAGGCCGTCTCCGGAACTTCCCGTTTATTACACGCATCACTCGATAATCTATTTAATTTTTGTTTTTTTTTTGTTTTTATATTTTGAAAATCTTTGAAACAGCTTGAAAGCGGTTAGTTAAAAAATTTAGTAAAATAAACCGTCTTTGATTATTACCTTAAATCCAAATAACTCCTCATTATTACATATTATCCTTGTGAAGCTAGGGCGAATCTCTATTATATTATAATCCTTAGCAAACCTCAGAATTATATATCGTATTCATTACGCCGAAGTGACGTCGGTGGCGCCCTCTTAGCCATTATCGTTACCATACATTGCTGTAGATTGAACGATCAAATTTCCTGCATGAAAAACTGACGCCTCGTCGTAAAGAGCGCTTCATACTCTACTACTAAGCCTTCTTAATCAGCTCTATGTTCCATTATTAGTGCTCAATTTGGTAAGCTGCCAGATAGCGGAGTTGATACGAAATAGGTGTGTTTATGGAAGGTCGTAGATTAGTTTTATATTATTTTGGGACTGTCTCGTTGGTCTAGTGTTCGTAAACGCGCTTGCTGAGGTTCAAATCCCAGGTCGGGTCAAAATGCTCCGTGGCGTAGTGGCTTAGCAATGAGTTGCTGCGCTGGGGGGCGCGGGTTCGAATCCCGCACGGAACAAGTATTTGTATGGCCTACAAATAATTGTTCCGAGTCTGGATGTTTGTCCTCGTGCAATTTGTGTTTGTAAACTGCCTCCACGATACAGGAGAAAATCTTAGTATGGGAGTAACGTTTTTAAAAAAACTGACGCCTCGTCGTAAAGAGCGCTTCATACTCTACTACTAAGCCATCTTAATCAGCTCTATGTTCCTTTATTAGTGCCCAATTTGGTAAGCTGCCAGATAGCGGAGTTGATACGAAATAGGTGTGTTTATGGAAGGTCGTAGATTAGTTTTATATTATTTTGGGACTGGGAGGTTCAAATCCCAGGTCGGGTCAAAATCAGTTTGCGTTATCATCAAATGAAACTATTTTTTACGAATTTTATCGCGTTTAATTCAACTTTTTAATTCCCGACGTCCACATGTCAACATCCTAATTTCAATAGAGAAGATGGATGGGTGCTGCCATCTGCTTGGGATCCCATAATTAATAAAATTAAATCCAAACCCAAGCATACCACTGCAAGACTTCAAGATACTGTGAGCTCATTCTGCGTAGATCGAACCAAAATTAATATTCAAAAACTGAAGGTAGCCGGGCTTACTATGACATCAGGACGTCAAACACCTCAGTGCGTGACCATGGGTGCTTTACAGCAGCGAAACTTCAGAAATTAAAAAGTTAAATTAAACGTGATAAAATCTGTAAAAATTAGTTTCATTTGATGTGTGGTCATAGTGATGTGTAGAAGTAGTGTAGAGCACACATAAAGCCGTTGGTCCTGCTTGTGATAGTAATATAGAGTGCACCTGTGCTTGCGCATACACTCGTGCACTATAATCCTGTTCTGTACAAATGACTTTGGGAATTTTATTGTCTGGATAATGACTTTAGAACTTTAATTTAATAATTTAATAATTAATTTAATATTTTATATATATATATATATATATATATATATATATATATATATATATATATATATATATATATATATGAGCCGTGGTAGCTCAGATGGTTAGCGCTCGCTGTAAGCTTCACAGTACTCGAGCAACCCGGGTTCGATCCCCGCCGGCACCAATGAAATTGTTAATTGCAATTTTAAGTGCTGATTTACCACGTGCTCGGCGGTGAAGGAAAACATCGGGAGGAAACCTGCATGTCTGAGAAATAAGAAAAAAAAATATTTCGAAGACATGTGAAGTTCGCCAACACGCATTGGGACAGCGCGGCGCACATTCCCTTGTCCTAAAACCCTCTCAGAAATGAGAGGAGGCCTGTGCCCAGCAGTGGGACGTAAGTAGGCTGCAACTTTATATATATATACTAGCTGACCAGGCAGACGTTGTTCTGCCCTTTCGGAACGACCATTTGCTTTCCCAAAAAAAAAACTCCTGAAATTAGCAATAAAAAAATTGAGGGTCACTTATCTGGATAAAAACTATCCTATCTCTCAAGTTGGACCAAGCTGCACACAGTCTGCAAAATTTTTTTGAAATCGCTTCTATCTGTTGAATACTTACAGCAACACGTGGTGGTTATACTACTAAATTGTAGCTTATATTAAACGTTTATATTTTTAACATAGCGCCATCTATTAAATATTTACTCAATCCAGTCAACAGATATCGTCATCTGACAGAATCGTTTGAAGCTAAGAGATAATTGTGACTGTCAAATAATAGACAAATAATTTTCAATAAAATAATATTGTATTGCGACTATAAATTGAGATGTAAGCTATCCTATCTTTTAAGTTGGACCAAACTGCACCATGAACAAAAATTTCATTGAAATCAGTTCAGTAGTTTAGGAGTCCATCGCGGACAAACAACGTGACACGTACTTTTTATATATAAAGATATATATATCTTTAAAGATAAAGATTCTATCAATTCGGTTTTACTCATAGTTGAAATAAAAATAATCATGCGTTTAAAATTTGATGTCTTTGATATTTATAGTACTTTCTCGTAAGAGCCTCATTTCATTCATGTTTTGTTTTTGTTCTTCATTTACTCATATTATTTAAGCTGGTACAACTTCCATAGTAAAAATTATATGTATATATAACGGGTCAAATTTTAATGACAGTTATCTCTTTTTTCTGTTTTTCGTAATTTGTGTGTGTGTTGGTGAGCTTTTCATATAATTTTTCTTACTCACACGCTGAGAAATAATGACTGATTATGTTCCATTCTTGATTTTCATTACAGCCCTCCACAAGTCCATAGAAAACATAGAACTGCCCCATAAATACAATGCACATTCACATGCCAGTTGTATCCATGCTCCCTGCATGTTTTATCAGGCAGTCACTCCATCTTTTTTTTAATAATATATGTGACAAACGAGCACACAGTCCACCTGATGGTAAATGGATGCTGTGACCCTCAACATCTATCTTAACTTAATAACGCAGTGGCGTTATCCATGCGAGCAACCCTGAGGACTGACATGGAAAGCCTCGTTTCCAGTAAAAAGGGTCTCCGGTATACGGATACAGACACTCACCATACGAAACAAAGTAGCAATAAGCTGCTATTTACGCTGGTTTTCTGAGAGAGCATGGTACTTCCCTGCTCGAGCCGACCCATTTGTGCTACAACTATGCTACTTACTAATATAATAGCTGCAGCATGGCTCTACCAAGTTAATAACAATAAGAGCCTACACTTTTTTAAAAGGCTGACAACGCATTTGAAAATTCTCCTGGTGTTGCAGTTATTCATTGGCAGCGGTAGTCACTTACCATCAGGTGAGCCGCATGCTCGTTTTCAATAATAGACCCTATTATGTCAAATCGTATAAGCGTCACATTTATATTAAACATATAAGGTGATTGGCGTAATGTAAAGATATATATTTCTTACAATAAAACAACGCTAACCCTAAGGTACGTCATTGACAAGGGTTAATGGACTGTCGGCCTTTTATATTACATCTATCATCTATGACCTACTTTTGTTTGGTCTCAGCGGAATGTCAGTGAAAAAAGAGTAAATAATATGCCTGATACATGTATGTTAAAAATACAAATGAGTATATTTGAAGGACAATAATTTAAAGTTTAAAATTTTGTACAGCCGACTTCAACATTAAGAATAACTCAAAAACTATTGGTCTCACCTTGATCATATTCATATGGGACCACATTTAAAGTACCAGCTTTTAAATAAAAAATCATCGAAATTGGTTTACCCTGTAAAAAGTTATGAGGTAACACAGATGAAAAAAACATACAGTCGAATCGAGTACCATCACCTTTTTGAAGTCGGCAGAAAATATGCAAGACATAGGGACGATGTATTTTATAGAATTTAGTAGCGATGTAAGAATATATATAATAATAATAAATTATACGCGGTAGAGAAACGTAGGGTCGACGGCTCAATCGAGGTAGGCCGTAGCGTAAATAGCAGCTTAATATGTTTCGTATGGTGAGTGTAGAAAACCAATGACCCTTATTACTGGAAGGAAGGCATTCAATTTTATTTGTCAGGGGTGACAACGCATCTGCATTTTGATTCTTGATCGAGGGTAGATGACTTACAATGTGCTCGTCTCGTGTTGTCACTTTTATTGTATTGAAACTAAACAGGAAATAGGAAGCAGTATCTTTTTTTAACGTGTAGATTATTTGTTCTGTCTTAAGTGCCATTCCACTCTCATCTAATTTCCGAGATATTATTCGCTACGTTAATTTCCACACTCGCGTCATTCGGCGAGCTCCATTCCGTTTGCTGATTCAATTAATAGTCTATTTGGGATTAGATCTCAAACCGTGCAATACGTTCCACCTATTTTCATAAGCCAACCATTGCCAACCGTTTTAACATAAGAATAAAATGTGTTTTATTACATTTTTATGGGCTATAATCACTATATATTAACTGTGTCTTTCGTATAGTGGTCGTGTACGCGCCTTGTGATCTTGAGGTCCAGAATGCGAATCCTGGGTCGGGTAAAATCGGTTATTTTATTTTTTTTCTGACAAAAAATTCTCAGTATTCGTAGCAGCCCGAAGTCAGGAAGTTGTTGGAGTGACAAACGAGGACACCGTCTACCTTTTTTGACTTAGCTTAGGCTAATGCTTGACTGCACTCTCACCTGATAAGTGGTGATACTTAGACGGTAAATAGCACTGTCTTAGTGTAACAAAAGCCAAGTTAAATAATAACTCCTTTGCTGTACGATTTACGAAAGACGAAACAAACCGTTTGATCCGAATGCGTGGAATATCTATAGCAGTGGATTGGATTCCAAATATCTTATCATCTGGTTGTTTTTAACTTGAGTACTGACTGCGAGTAATGTTTTACTAAGGAGACATTTCATTTTTTATAGAATTAATGTGACAAACGACGCACAGTCCACCTGATGGTAAGTGAATGCTGTGGCCCATACACATCTACATTTATCCTCGATTAAGTATCAAAATTCAGATAAGTTGCCACATCTCTTCCAGTAAATAAGGTCTACGGTTCCGTACATCACCATACGAAACAGCAGCAATGAGTTGCTATTTTACGCTGGTATTGCATACCTTAAGCGAAAGCGCAAGGTAATGTTCTACTATCGCCTAAAAATTAAAATTCCAACATTTTATCAAATAAAATCGTATCTAGCAATCATATTATACATATAAATGATATAAAAAGCACATTGTTAGAAAGATAAATGATTGTTAAACTTATTAATTATTTTTAAAAATCGATTAATTGCTATTTTTAAATAAAAAAAGGGTTTTAGTGGCTTATGGTGTGGATTTATCATGTCCCTGTGGCTTGTAAACACTATAACTTTTGAAAATATCAATTGTTTAACTCAATCTATTTTTTAATCTCTTCATCTATCATGTGGGAAGCCACTGAATGTAAATGGCAGTGTAATTTTGTTTTGTTTAGATATAATTAATTTTTTTCGGCTCCAAAATGGCGAAATTTTCGTTGATTTGTTTGCCTCGTATATAAATTGTTTCTGTAAATGGGGATCTACAGCCACAGAGTAGTTTAGTTCACAGAGTACCTTTGTATTAAGTTTAGTTCGGCTTCAGTCGCCGTCGTGAGTGGATATTGTTTCGGTTGTTTTCAGCGGCTCAAAAAGATCGCTGTACAAATACACAATATTCGAATAACCAAATTTCTTAAATACTTGATTATAATAATAATAAGAGATTTTTTTATTACAATATTTAAAAGCACAGAATAAATTATAGTAGTACGTACTAAAAGTACCTAAGTAGTATAATTTTTTTGTCATGGGTGACATTTTCATGCTTTTCGAGGGTGTCGAAATCGATAGTGTTGTCGAAATGTAAATCCAAGATGGCGGCCGCAATAGGTATCAATTTATTCATCATGGGTGTCATTTTCATGGTTTTCGAGGGTGCTGAAGCCGATAGTGCTGTCGAAATGTAAATCCAAGGTGGAGGCTGCAACAGGTATAAAATTTTTCATCATAGGTGTCATTTTCATGGTTTTCGAGGGTGTTGAAGCTGATAGTGCTGTCGAAATGTAAATCCAAGATGGCGGCTGAATTAGGTACCAATTTATTCATCATGGGTGTCATTTTCATGGTTTTCGAGGGTTTTGAAGCCGATAGTGCTGTCAAAATGTAAATCCAATATGGCGGCTGCAAAATATATCAATTTTTTCATCTTGGGTGTCATTTTCATGGTTTTCGAGAGAGTTGAAGCCGATAGGGTTGTCGAAATGTAAATCCAAGGTGGCGGCTGCAATGGGTATCAATTTTTTCATCATGGGTGTCATTTTCATGGGTTTCGAGGGTGTTGAAGCCGATAGTGCTGTCGAAATGTAAATCCAAGATGGCGGCTGAAGTAGGTACCAATTTTTTCATCATGGGTGTCATTTTCATGGTTTTCGAGGGTGTTGAAGCCGATAGTGCTATTGAAATGTAAATCCAAGATGGCGGCTGCAATAGATATAAATTTTTTCATCATTGGTGTCATTTTCATAGTTTTCGAGGGTGTTGAAGCCGATAGTGCTATTGAAATGTAAATCCAATATGGCGGCTGATGTAGGTACCAATTTTTTCATCATGGGTGTCATTTTCATGGTTTTCGGGGGTGCTGATGCCGATAGTGCTGTCGAAATGTAAATCCAAGGTGGCGGCTGTAATAGATATCAAGTTTTTCATCTTGGGTGTCATTTTCATGGTTTTCGAGGGTGTTGAATCCGATAGTGCTGTCGAAATGTAATCCAAGATGGCGGCTGAAGTTGGTACCAATTTTTTCATCTTGGGTGTCATTTTCATGGTTTTCAAGAGTGTTGAAGCCGATAGTGCTGTCGAAATGTAAATCCAAGATGGCGGCTGCAATATGTATCAATTTTTATCATGGGTGTCATTTTCATGGTTTTCGAGGGTGTTGAAGCCGATAGTGCTGTCGAAATGTATTTAAACTACTTTAATAATTCCGTATAATTATGTTATACGTAATTTTTTTAATGCGCTTAAGGTATGCCCAATTGGATTTACCAATATATTCTGAGGTATACTGAAACCTTGATATAGGTGTTTAGTATAGTATTAGTGTTTTGCTCAAGTGCTCTGGTGATTCGATCTCCACCGGCACCAACGAAATTGTTAAATGCAATTTCAAGTGTTGATTTACCATATGCTCGACGGTGAAGTAAAACATCGTAAAGAAACCTGCATATTTGAGAAATAAAATAATTATGACTTCACAATGACCTGTGACGTACGCCAACATGCATTGACACAGCGCGCCGGTTATTTCCTTGCCCTAAAACCCTCTCAGAAGTGAAAGAGGGGCTGTGTCCAGCAGCGGAACGTATAAAGGTTGTAACTTTACTTTAGGGTTTTGCTATAATCGTCAATTATTCACAAGGACGGTCATTAAAAATAGCCAGCGTGGCATTCAACGTGGACTACGTCTCCCCCGGTCAGTTTAAAGCGGCAATTTTTGGGTGAGCTCCGTCAGTATTCTGGCCATCCTATCCCCAAAAAGGTCAATTTTCACTCTGTCATCGCGCTACATTAACGTGAACGAACCTAGTACAAGGAAAGTCTGAATCACGCTATCAAAGTTGCTGAACGGCCTAAACACCTTACCTGACTGAGGATATATCCTTTTTTTCACCAACGTAAAATAGCAGCTTAACACTGTGTGTGTGTTTCGTATGGTGAGTGTAGAGAACCGGAGACGCTTTTTACTGGAAAAGAGGCATCCCATCTTAGTCCTCATGGGTGACAACGCATCTGTATTTTTTCGCAAACGAGGATAGATGTAGATGTCTATGGGTCACAGCAACCACTTACCATCAGGTGGACTGTGTGCTCGTTTGTCATCCTATCCTATAAAAAAACCAACAAATGATACACAACACTAACAAAAATATACCTTAACACTGCGACTACGATAAGATGAACACATAGCAATGTGTTCATCTTCTTACAAGTAACCACAACTTACAATACAAACTTCTTTTACGGACAAAAATTTTATTTTTTTCATAATCCTCGTGTACGAAGTTGAGGTTACTCTTTTCCTTCCACGGATAACATTTTTATTTCTTTTTATAACCCTCGTGGTCGAAGTTGCGGACAGAAAACTAGTGGTGTAATATATATCATTTCAAAAACTGAACGACGATTCACCGAACTGCCCCGCCCCCTTCGTAAAATATGTTCTCAATCATAGTCTCGAGGCTTTTGGGGTGGTGCCGCCAGGAAAAAAGCAGACAAATTGCCACTAGACGCTGCGAGTAGCTTAGAGAAAATTTCTTTAAAATTTCTCATTTATTTGAGACTCGAGGAAAGAAAAGAAATGTTTGTTCGTTTAAAAATATTATTTAAACGAAATAATGCTGCTGTTGTTTATATACTGCCGTAATATTTTCTTCGCAACCCGGGTTCGATTTCCGCTGGTCCCAACGTGCTAATTTACCTTTTTCTTTGCGCCCAGAAGCAATTAGAAAAGTGAACGCGAGGAGGCGGTAAATGCTTTATGCATACCACGACAGCCGGTCTGTCGTGGTTATGTGGGTCTCACTGTGACTAACCTAACCTTAACCCTAAGTGTTACCTACTAAAAACCGTCTATGAGGGATGGGCAGTAACATTTTAGGCCTCTCTGCCAAATCGGAAGCGACCCTCTTTTGGGAAAAAGGGCGCAGGTGGCTACGAGCCGCTGAGGGAGAGCCTACTTAGGCAAATTTAAGAAGAATCGGCCTGAGTCGCCAGGAGGCAGTTCAGGTCGGTTGACATTTTATTTGGCGGATCCGAGAGAGAGTTTCTCGGCCTGTGTACTCGATAGCGAGTGGGGCTGCGTAAGTAGCTTCCTCAACGAACAAAATGATTGGAATGAGACTCTGAAGCTTTGTAGAAGTTCTAGGAGAGTGTTTTTAGAAATTGTTTGATTGTAGGGAGCTCTAAGTCCCGATAGATGTTGGCGTTACGGACGAACCAGGGGTGCGTTCGTAGTTCGACGACGGAAGAAGTTTTAAACTACTTGGAGTTCATTAATAATTTTGGGGTCAGCGTGAGCAAATATAGGACTCGCGTAAGACATGACTGGTCGTATACAGACCTTATAAAAAGTTCGCTTGTTACGAAGGGACATTTTACTGAGTCGGCCCAGCATACTGTTGAGCCTACTCAGAAAGAATCGTGCGTGACGGGTTACTCTTTTGACATGGGGCCCGAAGGTGAGCCTCGTGTCAAGGGTGACGCCTAAATATTTGGCAGACGTATGCCAGGGGACAGGGGTCCCTAGCATACGTATTGGTGGGGTGTTTTTGAGGTGGCATCGTTTATAATCGAAGTGAACGGCGGAGTTCTTCTCCGGGTTCACATCGATTCGCCATTTTTGGAACCAAGCTCCTAGGTCATTAACTGACTTTTGGATCTTGTTCCATATGAAAGCTAGCGGGGTACCTTTACAGTAGAGGGCAGTGTCGTCTGCGAAGAGGGAGAGCTGAACACCTTTCGACGGGATGGGAATGTCGTTGGTGAACAGGATGTACAGGAGAGGAGCAAGTACTGAGCCCTGAGGGACACCAGCTTTGATGGGGCGCTGAGAAGAGAGCATGCCTTCGTGTCTAAAATGAAAGGTACGATGCTTTAGGTAAGAGGCCACGAGACATACTAGACGATCGAGGAGACCTATTCGGTATAGTTTATAGATAAGGCCTTTATGCCAGACTCTATCAAAGGCTTTAGCTATGTCGAAAAAGACCGCGATGGTCTTATGACGACGAGGATAAAAACTGATATATTCCACAATGCGGTGAACTTATTGGGGACAAGAATGTTTCGCTCGGAAACCAAATTGATGGGGGATGACAAGAGGGTCACCGTCTGTGGGAAACAGATGGAGCCTCATGCGAGTGAGGATGACTCTTTCGAAGAGTTTGCCCATGGCCTTGACGAGGCTAATGGGATGATGACTGGAGAGGAATCCTTGATGATGAAAGGACAAAATCGTGAGGAAGCCTATGTGCACAGGTTTTAAGGAGAGGGACGTATATATACGTCGCTCTCCTTAAAACCATAACTTTACTCTTTTTGTTGTTATGTATATATGTGTGTCTGCGCGGGCTGCGACTCCCACCAAACGGTTTTTTTATAGAATAAGTGTGACAAATGAGCACACAGTTACCCGGTCGTAAGTGGATGCTGTGGCCCATAGACATCTACATCTATTCTTTAAACTAAGCAGGATGGGTTAATGATTTTAACTGTGCCAGTAAAAAGTTCCAGTAAAAAGGGCGTCCAATTCTTCACACTCACCATACGAAGCACAGTCGCATTAAGTTGCTATTTCACGCTGGCAGTCTGTGAGAGCGTGGTCCTTCCCCGGTTTAGCACATCCATTCGTGCTATAATTATAACGTAGATGCAGCATGGCTCTACCACGTAAAAGTTTTAAATCTAGTTTGTTATATATCGATTGGAATATTGGGTTAAAATATTCTAAAATATTTTATGAAATATACAGTGAACTCTGTTATGTGACCAAGAATATTACGCAGATCGATTTCCGTCAATGCCGACCCGAGCCCCGTCACTGACGAGGGTAAATGGATTGTCAAAATTTGGTTCCATATCGATAATTTCTGACGCAAACATAGGTATGTAAATTATAAGTGCATTCTCAAAAATAAGTCTTCAGTATTTACAAAATATAAACTTTCCGAATTTTCTTTTAATTTTTGATAATATACTCTTATTGTATCAAAAGATTCTTAAATAAATAGACGCATTTATAGGTACAAAATATTAACGATTTTTCAACCGACTTCAAAAACTAATAGATACTCAATTCAAAAAAATTTACAAAAGTATTTTTTGTGTGCATAACTTTTTTCTACGTGAACTGGACCGATTTTGATGATATTTTTTATTTGAAAACTGGTGCACTTTATGTGGTCCCATATAAATACATGTCAGATTAAGGTGTGATCAGTAGTTTTTGGGTTATGCTTCATAATTTATATTGAAGTCGCTTGTAAAAAAAATTGTGATTCTTCTATAAGTACGTAGCTCATATAGCCCGCAAATTTTTATTTTGACTAGCAATAATTTAGAGTGGGGAAGTGGATAAACTTACACTACCATAGTGGTGGTGTAAGTTTATCCACTTCCTCATATCATCCCGTTGACGTCGTAACAAATCAGGAGAAGGACAGCTGCTGTCTTCCTAATAACGACTAAAAATAAAAAAACTACGGTTGCCAACCCGCTTGCCAAGTGAGGCAAATATAGCAATTATTCCCCTTTTAAAGCAATGTGTGGGCGAGGCCTATTTTCAGCAGTGGACTTTACATAATATATAAACTCATTTTATTTAGGAGAAATTCCCGAACTTTGGATCTGAACCAAAATTGGCCAATTTATCGCCATTTTACGTTTTAAGAGATTATTTCATAAATATTGAAGGTAATGTCGTTAAGTATTTATAAGAACGTGAGAGTTACATTATCCAGAAGTCAATAAATCACTGACATTAGCGCCGGAAGTGAGTGACATCGGAAAAATGATACTATCCGTCCAATATTTTGAGACCATAAATAATATAGCACTTTTTCCTTCCCCTAAATCCGGCCTTAGGTCATCAATCTTTTGCCTAATTAACTATAGATTAGTCAGAATTAATAGTACATTAAATATTTTATATAGATTGATGTTAGACTGACATAGTGAGCTGCATTTTGAACAGATAATGTAGAATACGTCATCATAATCCTCAATATCATTACAGCCCTTCACAAGTCCACTGCTGGACATAGGCCTTCCCCAAGGAATGCCACAAAGCACGGTCCTAAGCCACCTTCATCCATCGACTTCCTGCATGTCGCTGAATGCAGGTTGTAGTGTTATGCTACTTACATTTCATTGTACACTAATTCTCCATTCTGTTTTGATTTTCTGCATTCATGTTTTGCATCACTTTATACTATTTTTTTCATTCTGTTTTTGATTTTCTGCATTTATTTTTTGCATCACCTTTATTTATATAGGATCCTGTAACGTTTTTACACAATAACATATCATTTTACTGCGTATTTTCACACTATTTAGTACTTTTAAAATAGCTGTCAATGGAGTCTTACCTTTTTTGGTCTTTTATTGAATTCTCTGTAACTCTACAATTTCAGGCTTCGTGCACGCAGCCGTGCATTAGTTTTTCCTATGTGAATAATATCTCATTTCTTACTAAAATGTAATAGTTTCTTAATAATAGTCCAAAAACCAAAAATTGCTAAATATGACAACTACTATTTATGTCGTTGTTATGGTAATTTTTATTCAAATTCGTCTCTGGTATGATGTTCTTTCTACATAAATACTCTTTGGCTGTAATGATACATTTACAATAAATTTAGATATATTTACAATAGATAGATTTACAATAAATTTCGTTTTAATTTAAATAATTTCTCGTTCTCTCTAAAAAGGTATAAAAGCCGAGCAATTGGAGAATACAGGATAGTCTCGCTTCAGTTCTCAAACGAGAAACATCTACTAAAGGCCTTATCCCGGGGCCGCTTTGCCCCGGGATCCTGCAAGCCTCCATCTACACGTGAAGTCGTCGGCAGTCTGCTTCAAGTGCGGGGCCACGCTACCTTCGGGCATGCTACGACTGCTTGCTCCAGGCGCCGAGTGCACCTACTGCCCGCGCTACCTCTGGGCGCGACGACTACTTCTCCAAGTACTGAGCGCACCTACCCCAGGCGCTACGTGCGCCGGCTCCGGACGCTGCGTGTGCCCAATCCAGGCGCTGCGTGCCGTCGCCGCTGAGAAACCTCAAGCTCTGCGTGTGCCTATTTCTACAAAAGCAGCGAGGCTCCAGGCTCCACTATAAAACTATATTGTCCTATTCTCCTACCTTTATTTTTTTAAAACCTAATTGTAATCTCATTTCATCCATCATCTTCATATTTAATTTTTTTTATAAAATTGTAAATACTTTTCTGAAACTTTAAATATATTATTTTCTTGGTCTACTTTTGTTGTTTTGCTGTTCTTAGGTTAGGTTATATTTTTCTTTTCTTTAATTGTCGCTTCACGACAAGGTGGTTATATTAAATTAATTACAATTTCAAAATTTTCCGCTCAAAGAGCATCCAAATTTTATTTTATTAATTACAAATTTAAATTAAATTTAAGTGCATTATAATCATTTTACATTTTATTAATTAAATTTTAAACAGGTTTTATTCAAACATATATAATGTTAATTACTTGTCTACGAAAAATTCTGCAATATTATAATACCATTATCTAATAAGATATAATATCTTTGATGTCTACATAAAGGTATAAAACTTATAAACACTTCCTTCTTTCTTCTTTTGACAGCTTATTCATAATTTTTGGCACAATATATACAATAATATTAGCAAACTGGTCTTAGATGGTACTGATATAGGAGATCCTAATTTCGTAATCTGTGGTCTTTTTTGGCAGTCTACGACTGCGTTTTACTAAGAGTTTTCTTCCTATTACAACTTCTCTATGGAATTATTTACCACCGGCAATTTATTCCGGACCGATACGACTTAGGTATCTTCAAGAAAAGAGCTTACACATTTCTAAAACGCCGGCAACACATCTGCAATTCCCCTGGTGTTGCGGTTGTTCATGGGCGGCGGTAGTCACTTACCATCAGGTGAACCGCATGCTCGTTTGCACCCTCTTCTATAAAAAAAAAAAATTAAAAAAAAAGATTTTCGATTATAACCCTAACAATCTAAACACGTCAACTTTGCTAACTAACGTTGCTTTCGTATCTTATATTAAGGCATGATTTATAATTAAATTTATACTTAAACGTACGTAAACTATCATGACTCTTGAAATTCTATTTATCCAAAGGGATAGGTAGAGATTACGGATTTCCATTAGGCACAATTCTAACACAACTCTCTCGCCTCCACCACATCCATATACCTCGCATGCATTCTTGTCGGTTAAATTAAATAAAGTGAATTAATTATTTGGTTTAGTCCTGGCACTTTATAAAAAAATACTGCTTTTGGTTTAAATGTAACGATTGATTATATCGTCCCCAGTGCAAATCCGGGATCAAAAATAAGTTCTGTCTGTCGAAAATTCTCAATAGTCGTCCGTAGTCTGGAAAATGATCGTGTTTCACGCTCTTGCTTTGGAAATCACGTAAAGCCTTTGGTTCTACGCACGATTATTCATAAATTCCGTCTGGAGGACGTTATAACAATTGCATATTAAATGTGCATTATCCTTTAGATGAGCTGCATGTTCGTAATCATTTGCCCCCTCTTCTATAAAAAAAACACACTAATCATTGTCATTATTACACTTTATTTTCCATCAAATGAATATCTTTTTATGTTTTGATGTAATAAAGACATTCTTTGTTCGTGGTAGGAAATAGTTCAAGAGATCGCTTAGTTGTCCAAATTTTATTACCGTCAATAAATATAGTAATAAAGTGCTCTCTTAAATCTCATTTTTACGACCAAAATAGGCGGGACTGTAAATCATGTTCCACATCTACGTGACAAGGAAACAGTGACGTAAGCGATGACGTCACTTCCACGTTGTCATCTTGGCGTAATGGTGTCCCTGATCGGTAGCAAACGATCAGTTTTCCGTTGTGAAAATAGCAGTAGATCATTACGTTTTCATATTAACCTAATAACATTAAGTTATAAAGGCACTTCTTAAGATTGTTTTTAAGCATTTAAATAAAACTAATTTTACGGATTTTATCGCGTATATTAACTTATTTTATATTCCCGACGTTTCGGGCACTTTTCAGCACCCATGGTCACGGGGGGGACTGAGGTGTATGACGTCCCAATGTCATAGTTAACCACGGCTACCTTCAGATTAAAAATTATTAATTTTTGTTCCGATCTACGCAGTATGAACTTACAGTATCATGAAGTCTTACAGTTGTATGCTTGAGTTGGAATTTCATTTTATTAATTATGGGATCCCAAGCAGATGGTAGCACCCAGCCATCTTCTCTATTGAAATTAGGATGTTTTTTAATTTCAATAGTCTCGCGAATCATCCTGGGGAGGAATCGGTGTTCTTTAGCGAGGATTTGTGGTCTATCAAATCTAATGTAGTGACGGGGGCGATCCTGTACGTGTTCACAGAATGCAGACTTCCCGGAACGTCGATTCTTCACATAAGCTATGTGTTTTATTGTTTTTAAGCATTAACGTTAATTATTTATTTACAATACAATTATTTTTTAACATTTCAGATCTATTCTAGCCGCTCAATTTCACCATCACTCATAGCGACAAAACACGTTTCTTACTTGTGAAATCGACTAACATCAGCAATTTTTTGGACCTTCAAGAAAAGAGCTTAATTTTTTTAAAGGCTGGTAACGCATCTGCAATTCCCCAAATTGTTGCATTTGTTCATACGCGGCATGTTCGTTTGCCCCCTCATATATAAAACACTACAAAAATACTTACCTAACCGTTGTCTGATACTACTTCTTAGCCATGTAGTGTAGTTGTAGGAGAAACCAGTAATCCCATATCATCCGTAGGTGTCGTAGGAGATGACAGAGGTAAATGAAATATGATATGCAGCGTCTTCCTGATAACAACTCAAATTATAAAAAAATCGGTTGTCTGTAAAGTCGGTTTAGTGACGATAGTTGAACGTGACAACGTCATAAGAAATATTTAATATCGAAAGAATCATTACCTTTATCGCCGCAATTATCGTTGCTATAAACAATTGACACCACATTCACTTTTCACTGCACGTCATACTTGACAAAAACATGTAAATGTATTATTGTATAGCAGCTGTCCATGCGGACATGCCGAACGCGGAGGCCGATTATGCCTCTTTGTCGCTCGTTCAGCGCTCTCGCTTGCACTTTAAATGGAACGCCTCAGAGCGAGGTAACGCCGCATGAGTCATGTTTTTTCGTGCGTGCAGCCAGCTTCATCGATTTATAAGACGTTGTCACGTCAAAACTGCACCTACTTACCGGCCTAGTAAACGCGGCAACTATGGCTCTTGAATATCAAGCTCCACTTGTGCTGGTGGAATTCTTGACTGAAATAAGAACTTCAATATGTAGACCGTATAGGTAATTTACTGGTTGCTATAACAGAGGTAGCCGTAACGCGTGCGTTCGCGACCGGGTTATTCCGAGCAAGAGAGCGTTGTTGTGGTGCCGCATTGTGTCCATGAAGGTGGTGGGGCCGTGAAGCGCCCGCAGAACCAGTTTGAGGTCCGCCGCCAGAGGTACGAGCCGGGGAGAAGAATAGGCAGTGACATCACGAACAATGGCAAATATTCCCCATAAGAGGCAATCTATGGGGAAATCTTATATTCAACAGTGGAATTTGATATATTGATGAATGAATGAATAAAACAATGTAAAATTAATATTATATAAACTTATTACTTGGTACAATCTTTATAATCGAATAATTTACTTGATTTTACGTTACACCAACATTCCTGGCAACACCACTTATTATGTTTATGTAATTTAAGACAGTGTTTACATTGAAAGTTGAAATTTGCCAACACAACCGCTATTTTACGTTTATTGAAAGTAGCTAATGTGGTTTTGCAATAATTCACGTCAAAATTGCTTAATAGGGCGTCGCTCTTGATAAATACGTGTTCAAAATTTGAAATGTAGCGGTTACGTGGTTACGCTTAGCGTGGGTTTCGCGGCTAAGCGCGAGAACGCGATGATAGCAGTTTGGAAATTGGGACGAACTGACTAGTGTTGTTCAATCGTTTATCGACATTTCTTAAAACATAATTTTGAAGTCTTTGTAAAAATATTAATTAGCATGTGAAGAAAGAAAACAATTACAGAATCTACCGCTAAAATTAAATTAAAATTAAACGTGATAAAATCCGTAAACTTAGTTTTATTCCTTTCCTTAGTATTTGCGAAAATATAAGGAACTTTACATAGGTATATTGTGTAATAACCGTAAAAAAAATACCTATGATAGATTGTTTTAAATGAATGGCCAACACTAGATTAGATGACAACTTGGTAGGAGATTAAATAATTACAGATTCTAAAATGCAGAAATTGATAGACGCAGGTTGCTCTGGACCGTGCTTTCGGTGAGAGCTACCTGTTTAAGATTATCAGCGTAATAAACAGAGAATAAGAGAGTTAATAAACAGAGGCAGCCATAACAGCTGCCAACAGAAGTGAAAAGTGAATGTTATATGCAAATACATGTACACAGGTCGCTATACTAGTAATAGTAGACTTGCTCGTGACGTCGCGGATAGAGCATGTCGAGGTCATCGGTGACGCGAACCCATAAGTTTTTCCCATTCCGAAAATCGCACAACGCGACTAAAGAAGTTCTCAATTCAAAAATTCTATTATAACAGTTTTATCAATAACTATAATAATACATTTCCTTAATTGTTTAATCGATATATTTATTACCAGCACTAGACAGATTAGCACAAGGCCTCATGAATGCGTAACGCTGTTTACCCACCAATTAGAGCCCGACCCGGGTTGGAAACAAACAAACTGGCAAAAAAAATGTAAACGACACTCTTTGTCACCAAACGAATGCGAATTCAGAATAAGGATGAAATGTAATGAGATATATTTGTCATCTCCGTAAATGGTGATAATTGAGTTGTTGACAAAATAGATCTTAAAATGAAATGACAATGTACAGTGAAAATGCAAGAATATCTTCTACCTCATATCATCCCGCGGGTGTCGTAAGAATCGACAGATGTAAAAAAAAAAGAGAAGATGGGCAGCAGCGTCTTTCTAATAACTACAAGATAAAAATACAAGACTGGGGATGCCAACTTTATGAGGTCATCTATGGGGAAGCTTACGTTTAGCAGTGGACTTTGAATATATTTATTAAAAGTCCGCTCACGAGCTTTACGTGCTTTATGCTCAGGAACATGGCACTGAATTTCAAATTCGAGACAATTTTTGATACTGTTATTACTGCAATAATTATTTTTTTGGAATTTACCATTTAAAAATAATGAAAAATATACACTGTGTTTTTGCTAGTTTTCTGTTTCGTTTATTTAGTTTCTTTTTTCAATTTTTTATAAGTAAATAGCGCCACTGCAGAAGCCACTACGATCACACAACTTACACAACTAACCACCATGTCAATTGTAAGTTCGTTTGTCCCGTATGTCTAAAAAATGAACAAAATTTAAGGAATATATAAAATTCGTCAGAAGAGCACGCATTGTGCTCGGGAATATCTTTCATGCTCCAAAACCATATTAAAAAAAAACTAGCAGCAGGGCGTATACACTAAAGAAATTAATCATCATCGTTCTTGTCACCATCATAAAAAAACCATCAATGTATAAGAGGGGTCCCGTGATCTCCGTTCAGAACGCAACCATTGCTTTTCTACCGATGCTTTTGCTATTATCACGTCCCGGGGGACAGTACTTGCTGCCTCAAGCTCCGTTGCAGTCCTACCACCATATCTTTTTTTATCGGATAAGTGTGACAAGCGAGCACACAGTCCACCTGATGGTAAGTGGTTGTTGTGGCCAATAGACATCTACATCTATCTTCTGTTACGAATTAAAATGCAGAAAGCATTGTCGCCCGTGAGGACTAAGATGGAATGCCTCGTTTCCAGAATAAGAGGTCTCCGATTCTCTACACTCACCATACCTAACACAGCAGCATTAAGCTGCTATTTTACGCTGGTATTCTGAGAGAGCGTGGTCCTTCCCCGGTCGAGCTGACCCATTCGTGCTACAACTGTACTACTAATATAGCTGCAGCATGGCTCTACCACGTGAAATGTCTTAGACCACTTACTATAGCACTTTCTATGCTGACCTTACTTCACCTGGGAAGTTACTACCGCCATGAACATCTATAATCCTGTGGAATTGCAGGTGTTGCCAACATTTTAAAGAGTAGGCTGTTTATTTTTGGCACAGAGAGTTTAAGCTGTTATATGTTGACATGACACAACAGAGGTATGTTTACTTTGCTTAAAGTAAAAAAGTAAAGTTGCAGCCTATATACGTCCTACTGCTGGGCACAGGCCTCCTCTCATATCTCAGAGGGTTTTAGGGCAAGGAAATATCCGCCGCGCTGCCCCAATGCGTGTTGGCGAACTTCACATGTCTTCAAAATATATTTTTTTATTTTTCAGACATGCAGGTTTCCTCACGATGTTTTCCTTCACCGCCGAGCACGTGGTAAATCAGCACTTAAAATTGCCATTAACAATTTCATTGGTTCCGGCGGGGATCGAACCCAGGTTGCCCGAGTACTGTGAAGCTTACAGCGAGCGCTAACCATCTGAGCTACCACGGCTCTTACTTACTTTATTATTATTTACTTTACTTTGCTTAGGGTTATACATTTCGCAAAAGCGTCGATACAGGCAATATATAAATTATAGTATCATAAGTTCCTACGCGACCTTTTTTAAGGCGACTAATAACACTTCCATCCTTGCTTATTAACCGACTTCAAAAAGGAGGGGTTCTCAATTCGAATGTATGTTTTTTTGTTCTTGATGATTCTTTTTATTAAATAGGTAAAAAGTTTCAACCCTAAGGGTAGCAAATAAATAACTTCTTTTTTAACAATTTCAAGTCGGTTTCTACTTTTAATTAAAAGTTACAGTAATGATCCCCGCCAGCATCAATGAAATTGTTAATTGCAATTTTAGGTTCTGATTTACCACCTGCTTGGTGGCGAAGGAAAACATCGTGAGGAAACCCACAGGTCTGAGAAATAAGAAAAATATTTCAAAGGCATGTGAAGTTCGTTAACACGCATTTGGGCAGCGCGGCGGACATGTTTTTGCCCTAAAACCCTCTCAAAAATGAACTTTTCTGCCGATTTCCAAAAAAAGAGACGGTACTCAATTTGACTGTATGTTTCTTTTTTGTTTTTTTTTATGTGTTACCTCATAACTTTTTACTCGTTCAACCGATTTCAATAATTCTTTTTTTATTTGGAAGCTGGTACTTCTCGTGGGGTCTCATATGAATTTGATTAAGGTCAGACTAATAGTTTTTGAGTTATTCGTAATAACTTATATAGAAATCGGCTGTACGAAATTTTTAATTTTAAATTAAATTGACTGTTGTAATACTAAATAAAATCGTAACAAGGCTTAAAGCAATATCCCAAAGTTTCTTGCCAGTTGTTCTCTGAAAAGGTCTTGTAATTGCGAACCAGTATAATTTTTACGTTCACAGGAGCTTTAGGCAAGCCTAAATGGTATAAAAGTTTTGAGTTTGAATTTGAATATTATATCCGGCAGTGAATATTTATTGACTATGGTGAAGATAAAGATTTTTTATAGGATAATGGTGGTAAATGAGCACACAGTCCACCTGATGGTAAGTGGGTTCTTTAAAAAGGGTTATTATAATATCAAGGAATACATGAATGAAAATAACCCCTGGGAATAAGGTGATCGCCACCATGCTGGTTCTATTAAAAATCATTTAAAAATTGTATAAATGAAATTATTGTTAAGTGAAATATGTTTGAAAAAAAAAGTCCCGCTGGGTTTCTTGCTGGTTCTTCCCAGGACAGAGGTATTTTCCGAACCAGTGGTAAATAAAAAATTACTTTCAATAAGAATTATGTAATTATCGATATTGAATAAAAAAATATTCTATTCTATTCTATTCTATTTGGCCCACAGACATTTTTATAAAACGTTACTACCACACTAGGTTTTTCTCCTGTATCGTGGAGGCATTTTACAAACATAAATTACACGAGAACCAGCATCCAGACTCGGAACAATTATTTGTAAACCATACAAATATACTTGTTCCGTGCGGGATTCGAACCCGCTGCCCCCAGCGCAACAACTCATTGCTAAGCCACTGATGATAAGTTGGTTCTTCGGCCCATAGACATTTATTTATTTATACTTTATTGCATTCCTTAAAACAAAAGAATACAAATGGAGGACTTAATGCCTTGAGGCATTCTGTACCAGTCAACCCATGGAGTGGTGTGAATTTAACGTACATAGGTGTGACAATATAAAATAAAAGAACACAAGACAAAACTGATAATTAACTACATAATATATACATTATACTAATAAAGTAACTAAAACTTACCTATACATAAATATATACTGATGTATAAATAGATGAATATACATAAAAATATACATATTTAAAAAGATATATAATTAGTATACAAACGACTATCGCTAAACAGACGTATAATATATTCACGTCTGTTTAGTAACACATATTAAACGGACGAATCATGTAAATGCGATATGTTCATTAGATGATTACGGACTAACTTTTCCAAATACGTCCACTCGTATATCTATCCTTGATTACTAATCAAAATACAGATGCGATGTCACCCGCGAGGACTAAAATGGAATGCCTGACTCACCATTAAAAAGGCAGCAGCGTGGTGCCGCTATTTTACGCTAGTATTCAGATTTACTTGAATAAGGCGGTATTTATACCCAAATCGCTAATTTTACAAACCATTTGTTTTTGGAACTACAACTACACTCCGCAGCACATAGAAGCTCTCGATTACCCCTCCAAAATATCCACTGACAGGAATATTATCCGTAAAATTAACATTTTTACCGCTACATAAATTGCCGGCTAATTCGAGAAGTTGCCAAGTTTTTGGCACCAAACGCGAGACGTTGAATGTTATGGTCCAAGTTGAGAAATGTTTTATATCTAAATATTCATTTCTGATCTTGTACATTGTAATTGTTAAGGAATAAGAGAAAAACAAGAAATGATAAAAATAATTAAAAATATTAATCACGCTGCAGTATGGCTGTAGCACGAATGGGTCGGTTTGAGCCACCAAGCTGGCACAATGTACCCACGTTAAATAGTCTCTTGCTATACTGTGTTTATTATGGGAAGAAGCGGAGATCCTTTTACTGCAAACGAGGCATTCCATCTTAGTCCTCAGGGGTGACAAGGCATCTGCAGTTTTCCTTATCGATGATAGATTTAGTTGTCCATTGACAACAGCATCCACTTGATGATGAATGATGAAGATGTTAGAGATGTGTTTATTAAAGTTGGCAAAAATATTACTTCGCGTACATCCGTTTTAATCTTCTATCTTTATCGAGCAGATATACGCGTAATTTTTTTTGCCATTTTAATATAATGGACTTCCGCAAAGTAACGCCTGATTCTATTAATTATGTACCTTTTAGTTTGCAGTTTTATAAGAATTAATGTTTCATTATGCTTGTGATGATTACTAACAAGTGATTGTGAATTATTTCTTTTTTTATACAATTAGGATGACAAACGAGCACACAGTGCACCTGATGGTAAGTGGATGCTGCGGCCCATAGACATCTATATCTATCCTCGATTAAAAATGAAAATGCAGATGTGTTGTCACCCGTGAGGACTAAGATGGAATGCCTCATTTCCAGTAAAAATGGTCTCCGGTTCTCTACACTCACCATACGAAACACAGCAGCGTAAAGCTGCTATTTTACGCTGGTATTCTGTGAGCGCATGGTCCTTCCCCGGCCGAGCCGACCCATTCGTGCTACAAGTATAATATAGCTGCAGCATGGCTTCACCACGTTAAAAATGTCCTAATTACGATTAATGCATACTTTCTATTAATCGCTTTTTATGTTTGATTTATTTGATATGTTTATTGCTTTTGTTCTTATTTTTCATTTATTTTTTTTAGTTTTATAATTTCTAAATATTATGAAATTGTAGTAGGTAACTTTGATATAACTAACTTTTATTTTCTTTTGTTTTTTTGTTATTAATTGTATTTGTATAGGTGATGGTGCATAATAATATATAGTTTTAAGAGCGTGTACTCGCCGACAAACTGATTGCAGTTTGGCGAGAGAATAGTAAAAATAATGTACTTACCTTTGTATGAATAAATAAATAAAAAATAATTTAAAATTAAAAATTTTGTACAGCCGACTTCAATATAAGCGACTTCAATATAGGTTATTTAAGAATAACTCAATAACCATTGGTCTGACCTTGATCAAATTCATATGGGACCACACGAGAACTATCAGTTTTCATATAAAAAAGAACCATCGAAATCGGTTCGCCCAGTACAAAGTTATGAGGTAACACACATAAAAAAAAAAAAACATACACCCGAATTGAGTACCGTCTCCTTTTTGGAAGTCGGCAGAAAAAAATTATTGGTGTAACAATCGTTGGTAATCTGATTAATTAAAAAAAATGTATTTGCGCCTAATCCTGAGCACTATATCTATACTTCGATAGCTTTCGAGTACTCAAATAAAACCAGTAAAAGGCCACTGCTGAGCATAGGTCTCCCCATGCACCTCATAGAGGGATAAATGCCTATTTGCCACGCCTGGAAAGCGGGTTGGCAACCTCAGTTTTGTATAATTTTAGTTGTTATCAAAAAGACGCTGCCGCCCATCTCCTGATTTGTTTCCCTCTGTCGCCTCTTACTACACCCACGGAACAATATGGGGTAGTGGGTATTCTTACACTTCCACTACTCGGATAATTGTATTCAAATATATCACGTTATTGAAGATTGAAAAAGATATATCCAGCCAGAAACATTCATTTAATCAAAAGATATATCCAGCCAGAAACATTCATTTAATCAAAACATTATTTTTATTTATAAATAAAATATATACAGCATTGTACTTTTAAATTGCAAAACTTTGTTCATTTGTTGTTGCATACATGTCCCTCTCTGCCGCATATTTAATCTAGATGCTGCGAGTGTAACATTGTCAAAATGCTGCATACGTTTATGCTAAATTGGCAAAGTTGCAATTTGCAGGCGGCAATAAACAAACTCATAGATATCAACATACTCTGGGTGAAATATAATATATTTATCTACATTCTGAGTGAAATTGAAGTCATTAGCATCCTTTTAAACTAAGGATATAGTTATGATATAAACTACGTCATTGAAACTCCTTACTCAATTACATCAGAAAAACACCAATTAAGGAGGCTTTTAAAAAGTTGATCCGAAATGATCTATTAAAGATAACACATTTTACATGATTCATCCATTTAATATGTATTGCTAAACAGACGTACATATTCATAGTCATTTGTATATACTAATTATATTATATACGTATATAAATATTTATATTTCTATGTATATGCATGCATTTATATATTTGTATATATGTATGCATGCGTTTTTTAAAGGATAGGGTGACAAGCGAGCACACAGTCCACCTGACGGTATGTGATTGCTGTGACCCATAGACTCTAAAATGAATCTCAATTAAGAATCAAATTGCAGATGCGTTGTTACCCGTGAGGACTAAGGTGGAATGACTCTTTTTCAGTAAAATAATTTTCCGGTTCCCTACACTCACCACACGAAACACAGCAGTGTTAAAAGCTGCTATTTGACCTTTTTTTAAGACGTCCCTGATTTGGTCTTTAATTTGTCCGCCTAGGTCTACCCCTTCCAACACTTTCATTCACACTCGCCTTATACACTTTTTTCGTCAATCGTTCTTCATTCATTCTCTACATCTTACTAATAAATAAACAATGCATATATAATATTTTATACGTAGTAGAGCCATGTTGCAGCTATATTACTAGTATAGTTGTAGCACGAATAGGTCACCTCGACCGGGGAAGGAACACGCTTTCCTAGAACACCAGAGTAAAATAGACACTTTTTAATCCTGATGAGGCTTTCCATCTTAGTCCTCAGAGGTGGCATCACATCTGATTTTAATCTTAATCGAGGACAGATGTAGGTGTCTATGGGCCACAACATCCATTTGTCATTAGGTTAATTGTGTGCTTGTTTGTAACATTATTCTTTTAAAAATATTATATTTATTTTAACAGATATACAGGTGTCCTCATGTTGTTTTCCTTCACTGCAAATAATTTAGTATATAAGTTCATAAAATTGCAAACGGGCATCCGGTTCACCTGATGGTAAGTGAATACAGCCGCCTATAAACAACTGCAAAACCAGGAGAATTGCAAATGCATTGCAGGCCTTTCATCGGCCTTAATCGGTGCAGGAGGATCAGCGTTGAGCCATCACTTCCTACTTCTGTTACTGCATTTTTAATTTTATCTCTTATTCTTTGAGACATAGGGAATAAATTTAAATGGGGAAACTAATTTGGAATCCTTTAAAATATAGTATGTCGTAACAGATCTTGAGAGCGTCCATAAATTCTAAAAACAGCGACTGTTCTAAAAGTTCGTTCAAGTCACAAATCCCGAGCGCTTCCGAACCGTGCCGACGATGCCCGAGCTTCATAAATTTTCAGCCAATTACCAACTTACGCATTTATTGCCTAACTTTCCTGTGGACATATTTCTTTTTTATTGGGATAGTTTTTAAAAGATTCAAAGTGGTTGTTACTTATTCTTGAGACGTTTAGGGCAATAACTTCCCCATGACTGGGAATTTAGTTTGGAATTCTTGAACATGTGATTTAAATAACTGGCTTTTGTTATTGTTCTAACATAATAACTTTAACGGCGATAAGTTCATTTAATGTACCACACTCCTATTAATTTCTGCCGTCAAATAACTGTGCTTGTTGTGTTCTAGTCTGAAAATAGCCCAGTAAAATTACAGGGCATGACGCAACCCATTCTAGACCTTTCTTTGTTTGTTGGTTATCTTTTTTTTACTATTTCTTTTTATTTAGCCAGCGCTTAACTACAATCCCACCTGACGGTAAGTGGTGATCTAGCCAAAGACAGTGAAGCGCACAGACTTAAAAAAAGCCTATTAACTCTTGTCTTTAAGACACCCGCATCGGTAATCAGATGGAAAGATAGATGCTTGTAACTTATTCCACTCCTTTGCTGTACGCATGACAAACGACGTAGCAAACACGTCGCGCAGTTTTTGAAAACATCGCCTATCCATACCCTCGTACGCTCGTACCTTCCTTTATTGAAGTTTATCTGTCATCTCATATATTTATTTATTCAATACAGCCTATCGAAATACTACTGCTGGATATAAGCGTTTACCATCAATTGCCTCTAAGGGACATTTTCCATAAATACCACACTTCGCAGTTGGCTGCAGTTTTTATTATTGTAAAGCGAATATGTTGGGCTATACTCTCGACTTCTAAAGATCACTCTACCCGCTCTTATTAACTTTTGTTTATTATTTTATATCGCACAAATACGTGAAGAAAAACACATTCATATTAATAAGAAACTGATGCTTTTTAACACGTTTTTATTATCATCATCATCATCATTACAGCCGTTCATAAGTCCACTGCTGATCATAGGCCTCCCCCAAGAATTCCACAAAGCACGGTCCTGAGCCACCTGCATCCATCGACTTCCTGCATGTCTTACTAGGTCGTCACTCCATCTCGTGGGGGGTCGCCCTACACTTCGCCTACCGGTACGAGGCTGCCACTCAAGAACCTTTCTTCCCCATCGGTTGTCGGTTCTTCGAGCTATATGGCCGGCCCACTGCCACTTCAGCTTACTAATCCGTTGGGCTATGTCGGTTACTCTGGTTCTACTACGGATATACTCATTCCTAAGTTTATCACGCAGAGAAACTCCAAGCATAGCCCTCTCCATAGCTCGCTGAGCGACCTTGAGCTTCCTCATACGGCCAGCAGTGAAGGACCACGTCTCAGACCCGTAAGTCATCACACACAACACGCACTGGTTGCATTTTTATTAGCATGGTATGAATCTAAGTAGCGGTTTTTTTTTAATGTGATTTTCATCCCCTTCAAAACGTCGGATTGATTTGAAAATTGGCACACTTATCAAGGACCGACGACAATGCAATAATTTAAATAGTTTGTCTCCATTATCCTTGTCAGGTTCCTCAGGATTTGTGAATAATTCATAAAAATAAATATTGAAAGTCACTCTTTTGTTTAATTACCACTGGTTTGAAAAAAAAACCTCTGTCCTGGGAAGAACTAGCAAGAAATCTAGCGGGACATTTTTTTAAATAACTGCTTACAATCATGTATGTTACACAATTAACAACACAAAATAAATTAGAAATAGCTTGGTAGCGATCACCTCATTCCCAGTGGTTGTTATCATCAAAAAAATTCTTTAATATTATAATAACCCTTTTTATACAAACGTTGCTTAATACAGCTTTTGAATTTAGGGCAGGTCAAATTCTGTATATTTTCTGGGATTTTGTTGTAAAAGCGTAATCATCGCCCCAAGAATGAATTACTGACTCGGTGGAGTCAAGTAACTGGTGCTACTAGCTGTGTTCCTAGTATTTACAGAATGAATATCACTTATTTTTGTACTTAACTACTTTTATTTTTGTGTACGAACACAAATGTATTGAGAGGTCAAATGTAATATATTCATTTCATTAAATTTTTATTAAGTTGTATTGTATTGTATTGTATATACTTTATTGTACACCACACATATACAACAAATAAATACAGTACAGAGAAAACTTAATATATACGTATGTACAATAAGGCGGTCTTATCGCTAAAGAGCGACCTCTTCCAGACAACCTTTGGGCTAAAGAGAAACTGGAATTAAGAACAGTAGGTGGTGCGTTTTATGTTACACTTACATACTAATATCTAAATAAACTAAACTATATTTTGTTAAAATACCACAATAATACATAAAAAATAATAATAAAATAAACATACATATTAATAAATAGCTATATATATATAGATATATACACATACATAGATAATAAATAAATAAATACAAAACAAAGAGGAAAAAAACACAAAATAACTATCTAATGTTGTAAATGTAAATGTTGTAATATATATTATGTTATAATGTTTGTTAAGTTCCACCCAAATCGTTTTAAACGCCTTGCCGATGTAGTTTCACGTAATAGACGCGACAATAGTCTATTGTGTCATCAATCCGCTGAGACAGCACTAATGCGCAAAAGTATCTACTGCATGGCTCCGGTCATATATGATAAAATACTTAAAAGTTGGAAAGAATTGCCGCTATCGATATTTAAAAAAGGCTTCGAAGATTTTTGACAGTCAAAGCATACTTATAGCATAACGGAATTCCTGACTAAAAAAAAGTTCGTTTGAGATCAAGACTGCGTAATATTAACAATCAGAATTATGTTTGGTTTTGTGCTATTTTATTAGTTAGCGGATTAGTATATAATTCTGTATTTTGTGCATGCCTCAGTAGGTTCAGCCATATTTTAGACTGGAACTTACTACCTATATCACCATGTACTGTATCCATATTTGCAAAATAAAATATCTGTATCTTTATCTTAGTCAGACCGACTCTTTAGGTTTTAAATCACAGATTGTTCTTATGGCCCTCTTCTGTAAACAATTATAACTTCAGTATCAGTCACGTGTCCCCATAGCAAAATACCGTACGAAATCATGCTATGGAAACAGCTAAAGTATACAAGGATAGCTGCTTCCACACTGGTAAGATTTGTAATCTTTTTTTTAAGCATATGCTGCAAAACTAAGTCTGCTTTCTAATTTTGATATATGGGGGCTTCATTGAAGCTTCGCGTCTAGTGTTATTTCAAGAAAAATTGTTGTATCGACCAGACTCATATCCTCCCATTTAATATTACATTATTATTTAGATGTTTGAATTTGATGAATAATGAATTTCATACATTTTGTTTTAGTGCCATTTAAATCCAAGTTATTAACATTAAACCAATTTAATGTTAATAACTTTAAATGGCATAAAACAACTATGATTACCTACAAATGCGTGTTTTTCAGCCGTTTAAATTATTATGTTTTATCTGTTATAAAAATAAATAATGCTACTGTTTATTTTCTTTTCTTTTAATATAAGCCAGTGCTTGATTACCATTCCCCATTCTAATCGATTATTTAGCTACAACGTCGCTCTACCACGTAACATTTTTAAAGTTATCTTTTTAAAATTCTAAAATTATAATACACATTACATTGTCTGGAATTTCGCTGCGACATTGTCGTCAGTTAGGTTTGCGATTCTCGTTATACCCATAAAGTCTAGTCAGCCTGTCCATCCATACATATGACAAAGTTTCATTTGGACGCCGCGCCGGATCAAATGGACAAAGTTTCTAATATAAAACGCCAGACAGGTCTGTATTTCAAAAAAAGGTCGCTCTAATGGTGTTTTACATTAACCCGACGTGATTTAACTTTTATACATCATAGAGTAAAAACAGTCGTAAAATGTTCGCACATCAGTTAAGACAAACTGTTACGTGTTTTAATTGATATTTCGAACTGGTGTAGCTCAGTTGCTAACCGTAAGCTATAAATAAATTTCATAGAAGTCAATGAATCTTAGTTCGATCTCTGTTTGCATCAATGAAATTTTTAATTACAAAAGACTGAAATATTTTAATTGGACTCTAGAGCCGTGGTGCCTCAAGGGTTAACTACTTGGAATCCTATGATAAACATACTTATATCCCAACCCAAGAATACAACTGCAAGACTTCAATATACTATAATCTTATTCTTACACACTTACTTACATTATTATTTTTTTTAAACTGAAGGTAGCCGTGATTTACTAACATTGGAGTGTTGAACACCTCAGTAGTCCTTATGAACACGGGTGCTGTCAAGTACTCGAAACATCGGGAACATAAATTATGTTAATACAAGTATAAAAAGGCCAGCGTGGGCTTAGCCCACTCCACACATGTTATCTTTCAAATCAGTACAAATACTAAAAGTAAATAAGATATATATATGCGTATATTATATGCATTTCGGCCTAGTCTCGTCTTAGCGAGCGATCCAGGCAGCCAGCTTCACTTGTCAATTATGTTTAGAAAACGCAATAGAATCCGTAAAACTACTACTTTTAAAGTAAGACAGAAATCTGCTAACGATAACTCTATCAATTATAAGAAAATAGCAGCTTAATGTTGCTGTGTTTTTTTTTTTTGGTAAGTATCTCCACAGTAAGCGGAGACCCCTTTTTACTAGAAAAGAAGCATTCCATCTTAGTCCTCTGGGGTGACAATTTGTCTGCATTAATATTTACTATCGAGGGTAGACGTATATGGGCCACAGCATCCATTTACCAACAGGTGGATTGCGTGCTCGTTTGTCACCCTCATTCTACCACAAGTGGAAAAATTAAAAGTTTTGTAGAACCGACTTCAATATAAATATAATTTATTGTTGATTTTTTAAAAACCACTTAACCGATTTCGATAAAACTTAAAAGAGACCTCTTGGAAAGTATAACCTAAAAAACAAAAAAAGAATTTTCCGAATCGGTTCAGGCGTCTTTGAGTAATCGGTGTCTCTCTCGTACATAAAGAAAGATTCTGACGAATTGTAAATCTCTCCTCCTTTTTGAAGTCAGTTGAAAAAGAAGCAATGAGTTTAAATAAAAAAAAAAGAAATACAATCTGAACTTCAACTTACAGTTTCTTCAGATAGGATTCTAAATATATCTAACGAAATATTAACTGAAGCGACAGACAAAGTTATAAAACAACGAGTCCCAACTCGGACCCGGTCATCCGTTTTCCATCGGGACCCGACGTTAGCTATACAATTTGCGGGGTCATCTTTGACCCTGTTATATTTAATTTACAAATGTAAATGAGAGGTTAAATGTTTTTCCTGACCCTGCTCTGTTATTCAGTTGTGTAATACAATTTCGCTCTCGGCGATATCGTTTTATGTTTAAGTTTGTGATGAGCTGGCACTAAAATAAACAAATGTAGAAGCTAAACAAAAGAAGGTGTCCACAGTAAAAATAGGAGATCATAATAATTAAGTTATTTGACCGTCAACAAAGTATTCTGTACAATACACTACTAAATCGACAATTCAAAAAAACAGAATCGCACGGGCGCGGTAGTTAAAGTCTAGCTGGCACGGTAAATATGCAATGCAGTTGTATTTTCATCGACGGTGGTTAATATTTTTATGCTGATGCTGTGGCCCATAAACATCTACATCTTTTTGCGATTAAGGATTGAAATGTAATTGCGTTGCCATCCCTGAGGGCTAAGGTGGAATATCTTTGCTCTCTAAAGGGTCTCCGGATCTCTGCACACACCATACGAAACACAGCAGCATTAAGCTGCTATTTCAAGGTATTCTGGAAGAGAATCAATTGCTTTCCTACATCGGTCCAGCCCAACCGGAATAGAACCACACTTTATCGTACAACTTTTATATAGCTGCAGGATGGGTCTGCCGCGTGTAAACGTATAATTACGTAAACTTAAAGGAATACATCCGATGTCAATAGAAATAAATGTTCTATCAGCACACCTAATCAGTATTTCCTTGTTCGGATTCTTCGGGGTGGGCAATAAAGACGGCTCATCATTATCATCGTTATTGCTACCGCAATTGACTAGTCAACGGCTCGATAGGAAGATATTAATTAACGAGTGCTAAGTCCCTTAACTATTCCAATTTATACGTCGTATTTGCCACCAATTAATCACATTCATAACCAACGCCTAGTCCTCAACTTGTTCGACGTCAAAGTAGCCTGAAGTAGTAACCTCTAACCTTCACAGTCCAAAACTTTCAATTAACTAAAGCAATTCAGTAGTAAATGCGACAACACTTCGGAAATATCAACCGCACTAACAGTTTATAAAGGAAGTTCAGAGCGATCTCTCATAGAAGCGAATAGTCTCTTCTATAGAAGAAAGGTTGAACCTGGTTGGATTGGATGCAGGAAGTTAATGTTTTGTGGCATCCTTTGGGGTAGGCCTATCTTTAGCAATGGACTACATCGCGGTATACTAGCGAAACTTGTTTGTCTTTATGTCGCTAATTCAATGAATAGGTTGTTAGTTTTTATCATATTTAATTATTTTACAAATTTTGCGATGGTAGTTAAATATATATATATATATATATATATATATATATATATATATATATTTATATATATATATATATATTTATATATATATATATATATATATATATATATATATATATATACGTTCGCCAGCAATAATATAAACTGTTTTGCGGTTTAATGGTGCTGCATAGTAACTATGCACTATTGTAATATGTTTTATGTATCATAATGATAATGTCCTCCAGACCGAATTTCGGTCACGGCGGTCACTCTCAACGGAGACTAGCCATCTGCGCAGGACAGGATTATAGTGCCCAAGTGTATGCACAAGCACAGATGCACTCTCTATTCCCTCACTCTCATAGTCCGATGGAACGGTAAACCGACACGACCGGAGAAAAATCAGGCGCAGGACCAACGGCTTTACGTGCTTTCTAAGGCACGGGGGCGAGACACCGCCAGCTTCCTGACTCCGGGCAGCTACTGAGAATTTCTTGATGGAAAAACTCAATAACTGATTTTTTGACGTGACAACGTCTTATAAATCGATGAAGCTGGCGACACGCACGAAAAAACATGACTCATGCGGCGTTACCTAGGCGTTCCATTTAAAGTGCAAGCGAGAGCGCGGAACGAGCGACAAAGAAGATAATGATTCTTTCGATATTAAATATTTCTTATGACGTTGTCACGTTCAACTATCGTCAGTAAACCGACTTTACAGACAACCGATTTTTTGGTCCGACCCGGGATTCTAACCCGGGACCTCATGATCAGCAGTCGCACTACTACAACCACTAGACCAAAGAGGCAGTAACCTCTAACCTGTATTAGGCATGTATCATAACATAAATAATTAAAAAAAGTTTGGCTGTAATGATGACGATGCTAAATATTATCATCATTGCAGTTCGATCCTCGCCGACACCTATGAAATTGTTAATTGCAATTTTAAGTGCTTACTAAGCACGTGCTCGGCAGTGAAGGAAAACACCGTGAAGCACAAGTCTGCAAAATTAAAAAATAATATTTCGAAAACACGTGAAGTCGGCAAACACGCATTAAGGCAGTGCGTGGACTTTTTCTTGTCCAAACATCCTATCAGTAATATATTGAGGCTTTTGCTGAGAGTAGGACTTTATAAATTTCCGCAATTAATGTCAATATACTCTGTTTATTTACAATCAGGTGGACTGTAAGCTCGTTTGCCAATTCATTTTCATTAAAAAAAAAAACACTGTTATATTAATTAGGACTTTACGTACATTGCATTTTTATCTCTGTACCCTCAAAATATCCAAGTAAATACAGTTCGTCAAAATGCCAAGTGCCTAAAGGATTCCATTAAATTCATTGTCCAGCGAGACCCAACATTAAAAACAGAGTTAGCGAGATCACCCGTGACCTTGTTTATATATTTAATTTACAAATGTAAATGAGAAGCTAAGCGTATCACCCCATCCTCGGTTATTCCGTTACTGTAAAATTGAATTTTGTTATCAACCATTCAAATTTAATATTGTGTGCAACATTTGCTTTGCCTATTAAAATTTACTGCTTAACATATACCTCCCCCATAAATTGCGACATATTTGCCATATTTGCCACGCTTGCCAACGGGTAGGCAACCGCAGTTTTTTTTTAGTCATTATAAGAAGACGCTCTGCTCATCACCTCATTTGTTTCCTTCCATCGCTCTTACGACACCCACGTTATGACACGTGGTAGTGGATATTGTTAAACCATAAATACACGGTAATTCTCATTTATTCTGTTACTGCGTAACCATTCGAATTTCATATTTTGTGCTACATATTTGTTTTAAGTGGACATATTTATCGTGGGCAAATTCTAAAAACTCGGTCGTTTTTAAAGTGTTATCATCACTACAGTCCATTAAAAGGTAGAATAGAATAGAACAGAATAGAATAGAATGGAATATTTTTTTATTTAATATACATCACATGTGTAATTCTTATTGAAAGTCATTTTTTTCTTTACCACTGGTTCCAAAAAAAACCTCTGTCCTGGGCAGAACCAGCAAGAAACCCACCGGGACTTTTTTTAAAGCATATTTTACATTAATGATTGGTAGATACAAAATTTATTTTAGAAACAGCTTGGAAGCGACCACCTCATTCCCAGGGGTTATTATCAACCATGTATTCATTTATACTATAATAACCCGTTTATACAGTTTCAACTTAACAAAACATTTAAACTTGGTAATAGAAAGAGCCTGTACACTTTCCGGGATCCTGTTGTAATAGCGTATACATTGCCCCATGAATGAATTACTGAATCTGTGGAGTCGAGAAACTGGTATCACTAGCTTGTGTTTGTTCCTAGTGTTTACAGAATGTACATCACTTTTTTTACTAAAACTACCTTTGTTTTTGTGAACATACATTAAATTTTCGTAAATATACTTAGAGGCCAAAGTTAATATATTTATTTCTTTAAATTTATCTCTAAGAGACCCTCTCAGTTTAAGGTTGTAAATAGCTCTAATGGCCCTCTTCTGTAAAACAAAAATAGTTTCTGAATCAGCCGCATTTCCCCATAGCAAAATCCCATAAGACATTATGCTATGGAAATAACTGAAATAAACTAATCTAGCTGTCTCGGCACTAGTGAGACCTCTTATCTTTTTTACAGCATAGGCTGCAGAGCTTAGTCTGCTTGCTAGTTTGGATATATGGGGGCCCCACTGAAGCTTTGCGTCGAGAGTGATGCCAAGAAAAACAGTGGATTCAACAGGGCTCAGTTCTTCCCCATTTAAAAACACATTGGTTCTCAGATTTTTAACATTCGTTGTTGTAAATTTAATACATTTAGTTTTATTCCCGTTTAAATGTAAATTATTAACGTTAAACTAATGCACTGATTTTGATATAGCATTATTCACTTCGTCACATTTAAATGATTGACGTTTAAGTTTAAAAATCAAAGAAGTATCATCAGCAAATAATACTATATCATGATTATCCTCTACAAAAGAAGGTAAGTCATTAATATACACTAGAAATAGGAATGGGCCGAGAATTGAGCCCTGAGGGACACCCATTAGTACATGTGAGCCGGAAGAACTTTAACCATTGATAATAACTTTTTGCATTCTTTTACTTAAATATGAAATTATAAGTTTAAGCGCTGTGTTCTTGACACCATAGTAATGTAGCTTCCTGATTAATGTCTCATGGTTAACGCAGTCGAAGGCCTTGGAAAGGTCACAAAATATACCCAAAGCATCCTCTGAATTCTCCCATGCACAAAAAATATGTTTAATAAGCTCAACTCCAGCGTCAGTTGTTGAGCGACCCCTTGTAAAACCGAAATGATTTCTATGTAGCAATTTATTAATATTAAATAAACTTAACATCTGATCCAAAATTATTTTTTCAAAAATTGTACTAAACGTTGGTAGTACAGAAATTAGTCTAAAATTGGGGGGGGGGTCTAATGTACTAGCAGATTTAAATAAAGGTATGTTTTACTATGTTTTATTAAATCAGGAAAGACACCGGATTCGACGCTTGTATTAAATATAGTGGCTAGATACGGTGCTATTATATCTATTATAGATAAAATAACTTTAACGGAAATCCCCTATAAGTCTGCCGTGTTCTTAACATCAATAGTTTTAAAATATTTAACGATATCTTTTGGCAGTACTCTATGAAATTTAAAAGAATTTGAAAGTGAGTGAAGTTAACTCCTGAAGCCCGTAGGTTGCTTCATAGGACGAATATTTGCCAAAGTTACTTTGGCGGGTGTGTTGCCAACCGTAGTATTTTTTTAATTATTGTAATCTGTGTTAAAATGGAATAGAATATAATATTTTTATTGTACTTAGATCACATGAGTAATTATTATTGAAAGTCATTTTTTACTTTTACTTTACCCCGGGTTAGAAAAACCCTCTTACCTGGGAAGAACCAGCAAAAAACTCAGCGGCACTTTTGTTTTAAGTAAATTTTACATGAATGCTTGTACAAACTATTTACAAAATTTATTTTAGTAACAACTTGGAATCTACTACCTCATTCCCAGGGGTTATTATCAACCATATATTCATTTATATTATAATAACCCTCTTTATACAGTTTTAGTTTAATAAAATATTTTAACTTGTTAATATAGAGCGCTTGTATATTTTCTGGGACTTGTTGTAATAGCGTTTACAATATACATTGCCTCAAGAATGAATTACTGACTCTGTGGAGTCGAGAAACTGGTAGTTAGTTTCTCTATGTCACCTATAGCAACACCCACGGGACGATAGCTATTTGAAGTTATCATCAAAGACCAATACTATCCAAGTTTTTTAGATAAAATATTGTCTAGATCACTTCCAGCATTGCTCTGTATCTATTCATGTAGTTTCCGGTCAATGAATTCATTCTATTCCGAAGATTAGTCCAGAGAGACAGACAGACAGTTCTTACTTGGTAGAGCCATGCTGCAGCTATATTTATAGTATAGTTGTAGCACGAATGGGTCGGCTCAACCGGGGAAGAACACCGCTCTCACAGAATACCAGTGAATACCATTCGTATGGTGTAGAGAACCGGAGACCCATTTTACTGGAAAAGAGGCATTCTTAACTCTCACGGCTGACAACGCATCTGCATTTTAATTCGCAAATAAAGATAGATGTAGATGTATGGACCACAGCAACTACTTACCATCAGGTGGACTGTGTGCTCGTTTGTCACCCTTAATCTATAAAAAAAAAACAGAGTTTTAATGGTTTGCAAGTACCCTCCATTCTGAATAAAAGGCAGTTATTTGATATTACTGACAGACACTTCAATTTTATTTATATGTATAGATAATATATCCTAAATGTTGCAAAATTGGGCAGATCTCGATCTGCCTAATTCTGCGACCTTACTACGAAAAACTACTTTTTAACAATTTACTTTCGGTATTTCACAAACCAGCGAGCGACTGCAAGCAGACACCGTCGGTATAATGACGAATCGTACAGTCTGCCGACGACATATCCAACCAATTTTAAGCCGTCAAGTCACTCTCTTCCGTATTCCAGTAAACAGCTTGGATATGAGTATGACTTCTTTTAAATTGTTTTATTTATATTATACTATACATTCTCGCTGTCATCAATCCATTACAGCCTACAAAAAAACCACCCCTGGACATTCAGATTGCCTCAAAGGCAATGCACATCTCTTCAATCGGAACCCATAAAAATATGAAGCGTGTCACAGATAAAATTAAAACTCGGAAAACAAACGTCCCGCTGGGTTTCTTGCTGGTTCTTCCTAGGACGGGGGTATTATGCGAACCAGTGGTTAAATAAAACATAAGAGTGACTTTCAATAAGTATTATTTAAAAATAAAATTGAATAAAAAAAGTTTATATTTCTAGTTTTAAAAATAAGCTCGCTAATGTTCCGGTGGGAATGGAAATAATAAATACGTTTTTCTTGTTTGTCAAGCAAAACCCTGAAAAATGACTTGAATGGATCACGCTAAGTGACGTCACTCTTGGACGCGTTCAAGTATTGAAATTAAAAATGAAACGACAAATTGATCGAAGTTTCTCACAAAAATAACGAATAAAATTTTTATTTTTTATTTTTCATTATTTACGGTATAGTTTGGCCGTTAAACTAATTAAGACAAAAACCGCCTTACACTTTGACAAAATTTAAAAATTATAGAATGTGCACTCTTCCTAAGAATAAAAAAACGAAAACAAATTTAAAAAAAAACACGCATAATGTGTTACTACATAAATGCTGAACTGTTAAGACGTTAGAATAAGCGCCTGTCTGCTGCATTCGCTCTCGTTGCAGCGCTGGTAATGCGGTACTTTACGTGTTTTTAGTTTTTTGTAGATAAAAAATAACCATCTGCCAAGTAGAATTTTCTTGTTGAATCTGTAAAACACCGGCACTCATGTACAGCAATTTTATGGTTGCATCAAAGTAACGTGTATTTTAAGAGTACTAGTGTTTAAACGCATACTTTGTTAAGAAGATTTGTGGAACTTAAAACTATTATTATTTTTTGATATTTAAGCATTTTCAAATTCAAAAATTTAATTCAATTAAAACTGGCTTCAAGCTCTTATGTATATCAAAATCAGGTGAAGGTTTGACAAACAAGACCTACTCAAAGAAGAAAAGACAAGAGACTCTGAAGGTCTTTGATTTTTTTTCTATATATATATTTCGTTTACAATATAAAATATAAAAAGTGTTATAATGTAAAGGTAAAATATTTCTAAATTTCGATTTAAACAATATCAGTAGCTAAGGGACTAGCTAGTTAATTTCCACTCATAATTTTACGTGGTAGACACGTAGCCACGCTGCAGCTATGTAATGGTTGTAGCAAGAATGTATCTATGAAGAAGATATGTATCGAATTTGGAATGCTCCAGTGAGTTACCACGTATAATACCATGTAGTGACAGTATAGGATTATCCACTACACCATATCATCCCGTTGATGTCGTAAAATGCGACAGATAAACATAAGTAGATTGACAGCAGCGTTTTTTTTTTTGAGGATAAGGGTGACAAATGAGCTCACAGTCCACCAGATGGTAAGCGAATGCCGTGGCCGATATAACTAAATTTTTCCTTAGTTATTTAAAAAGAAGTTAATATTAAACGCAATGAAAAACATAAAACTAGTTTTATTCTATATTTTTCATTGTTATTCTATGAAAGCGTAGTCCTTCTCCGGTCGAGCCAACAAAATAATAGTGAATCTAATTTAGTTTATACATACGTTACCCGTAAAGAATTTAATTTTTATTTTTTATTATTATAAGCCAGTGTTTGACCACAATCCCATTTCCTGATAAGTGGTGATGAAACCATAGATGGCATATCGCACTGCCTTAGCATTACACAAATTAACAATATTTTGAGAACGCTTACTGATAACTACATTCATATAATACGCTTCACGCTTGTCAACCGTTAGGCACAAACCTGAAATACCTCTTTCGGTTCGTTAACATTCATAAATATCTACGCATACATGTTCTTCGGTTAAGGGTACTCTTAATTTGACCCTACTTCAATATATCGCCAACTTAGTCGAAAAAAATACGTCTAGATCATCTTTTGCCAATTCTGCCACTCACTTCTGCAGCATAAATTTGCTTTTTCACTCTTCCTAAACTATTATTTCTAAAAGTCAAAACAACAGAATCATTCCATTTTTAATCGTCGTCACAACATAATCATTTTGCAAACCGTACTTTTCATATCATACAATTTCTCTTTTAGACTCTCACTCTAACATTATTAACGGTAACTGATAACTAATTCACAGTAACTTGCCAAATTTATGCTACCAGTGACCACAGAATATAAACTTCATTCCAATAGCGGGTAACCATGGCCAATTTAAAATTAATTAGCATTTAACTAATTGCAACAAAATTTAAATAAGTTGTAAAAAAGAAAAATACAGATTAAATTTAAACTTATTAAATTAAAAACTGTGATAAATAAGTGTTCCACTGTGTTTGACGTGGTAGAGCTATGCTGCACCTATATTATGGTTGAGGAGGAATAAACTCTTACAGAATACAAACGTAAAATATCAGCTTAATGCTTAATGTAGCTGTGTTCCGTATGGTGAGTGAAGTAGAAAACCGGAGACCTTTTTGACTGGAAACGAGGCATTCTATCTTAATCATCAGGGGTAACAAAGCATCTGCATTTTGATTCTTAATTGAGCATTAATGTAGATGTCTATGGGCCACAGCACCCACTTACCATCAGGTAGACTGTGTGCACGTTTGTCACCCTTATTCTGTACAACCAAAAAAAATACTCACCATACTAAACAGTAGCATTATGCTGCTATTTTACGCCGGTACTCTCCCTTTATTGCTACAACCATAATATAGATGCAGCTTGGCTCTTCTAAAATACAAAATGGATGTATTTTGCCATTCTATTGACATAAAATTCCCAGACCTGCTACTTGAAGTAGTATAAAGATGTAAAGAGTCTGGTCCTTTGATGCTGTGAGCACCAATCCCAGTCAAGAAATAGAGAGGGCTGTGGGATAAGATCAAATATTGGGATAAAATTATCACCATCACAGCCTTTCATAAGTCCATTTCTGAACATAGGCCTCCCACAAGGAATGCCACAAAGCACGGTCCTGAGCCACTTGCATGCATCGACTTCCTGCATGTCTTACCAGATCGTCACTCCATCTAGTGTGCGTTGGCCTACACTTCGCCTACCGATACGAGGCTGCCACTCGAGAACCTTTCTTCTTCTCTTCTTCTTCTTTTTCTTCTTTCATCGGTTTTCGGTACTTCGAGCTATATGGCCGGCCCACTGCCACTTCAGCTTACTAATCTGTTGGGCTATGTCGGTTACTCTGGTTCTACTGCGGATATACTCATTTCTAAGTTTATCACGCAGAGAAACCCCGAGCATAGCCCTCTCCATAGCTCGCTGAGCGACCTTCAGCTTCCTCATACGGCCAGCAGTGAAGTACCACGTCTCAGATCCGTAAGTCATCACTGGCAACACGCACTGGTTGTACAATTTCGTTTTCAGGTTTTGAGGTATGTCTAACGAGAAGATGTGTCGTAGTTTTCTGAACGCTGCCCAGCCGAGTTGAATCCGTCGATTGACCTCTCGGTCGAAGTTGGACTTACCTAGTCGGACTATTTGTCCCAGGTAAATATACTCGTCAACAACTTCGAGCTTAGTGCTCCCAACAACTACCGGCATAGGTGTGACATGGACGTTAAACTTTGTATTGTTGACATGGACGTTAAACTTGTGTCTTTGTATTGTCCATGTTCATCTTAAGACCTATCCGTTAGGATACACTATTGAGGTCATTGAGCATAGTGCTTAGGTCCTCTAGCGATTCTGCCATAAGGACTATATCGTCGGTAAATCGAAGGTGAGTGATGTACTCGCCATTGATATTAATACCCTATCCTTTCCAGTCCAGAAGCTTGAAAACGTCTTCCAATGCAGCGGTGAAGAGTTTCGGGGATATAACGTCACCCTGTCTTACACTTACGTTTCGTACTCTGATGCTGTACTCGGAAAGCCATCGTAGCTCTACTGTACAAACACTTTAGCGCTTCGATATACCAACAGTCAACTTGGCACCGCTGAAGGGACTTACTTATTGAAAGTCATTTTTATATTTACCACTGGTTCGGAAAATACTTCAGTCCTGGGAAGAATCAGCAAGAAACCCAGCGGGGCTTTTTTTAAACACAATAATTTTGTTTGTACAATTTATATTGAATGTTAATAGAACCAGCATGGCGACGACACCTCATTCCCAGGGGTAATTTTCATTATGTTTCTTTGATATTATAATAACTCTTTTTGATCAATTGTTTATTGACAAATTTTGTATACTTTCTGGGATTTTGTTGTAAAAGCGTTTGCCTCATAAATTAATTACTAATTCTTTGGAGTCTAGTAACGTGTATTACAAGCTTATGTATGTTCCTAGTATTTAAAGTATGAACAACTTTATTCTTATTAAAGTTATTTATGTTTTCATGTACATTTTCACAAATATATTGCGATACCAAAATTAATGTTCATTACTTCAATTTTCCCTCTAAGAGACAACACTTTTCGTTTTCATTTACAATTTAAGTTATAAATCGCCCGTACGTCTCTGTTTCGCAAAACAAATATGGCTTTAAAGTCAGTCATATTACCGCAAAGCAAATTTCCATAAGACATCACGCTGTGAAAGTAACTAAAATAAACTAATCTAGCTGTCTCAACATTGGTGAGACTTCTAATCTCTCTTACAGCATATTCCTTACAACTAAGTCTGCCTGGTTATTTAGATATATGGGGAGCCCATTGAAGCTTCGCGTCAATAGTAATACCAAGAAAAACAGTGGTATTAACAAAACTCAATTAAGAGCACATTGGTATTTGAATAACATTAGGTATTGTACATTTATACAATAAATACCTCAAAACCTTAAAACAAAATTGTACAACCAGTGCGTGTTGCCAGTGATGACTTACGGAACTGAGACGTGGTCCTTCACTGCTGGCCGTATGAGGAAGCTCAAGGTCGCTCAGCGAGCTATGGAGAGGGCTATGCTCGGAGTTTCTCTGCGTGGATATCCGCAGTAGAACCAGAGTAACCGACATAGCCCAACGGATTAGTAAGTTGAAGTGACAGTGGGCCGGCCATATAGCTCGAAGAACCGACAACCAATGGGGAAGAAAGGTTCTCGAGTGGCAGCCTCGTACCGGTAGGCGAAGTGTAGGGCGTCCCCCCCACAAGATGGAGTGACGACCTGGTAAGACATGCAGGAAGTCGATGGATGCAGGTGGCTCGGAACCGTGCTTTGTGGCATTCCTTGGGGGAGGCCTATGTTCAGCAGTGGACTTGTGAAGGGCTGTAATGATGATGATGATGATGATTGTACATATAATACATTTTATCTTATTTCCGTTCAAGAGCAAATTTTTGGCGTTAAACCAAAATGATACACAAGCCCATTTTTAGCCGAATATTAATAAGGCATGTATTATTAAGTATAATAAGGTATGTAATGTATTAATAAGGTATGTATTACTAGCGCCTAAAAATCAAGATTCCAATGTGTTGTCGCATGAAATCGTATCTAACAACCATATCGAACATATAAATGATATAAAAAACACATTGTCAGAAACATAAATGATGGTTGATTTCTTTTTTAAATCAATTAATTGCTATATTTACATTTAAAAAAACTGGTTTTAGTGACTTATAGTGTAGATATATGAAGTCCGCATAGAGCGATAAATACCATAACTTTTGTAAATATCAATTGTTTAACTTAATCTATTTTTAATATCGTCATCTGTCGTCTGTGAAACCATGGAATGTAAATTGCAGTTAAATTTTGTTTTGTCTTGTATTGTTGTTTAGGCTGAGAAATACCGAAATTTTCGGTGTTTTGAGAAGCCTTGTTATAATTTATTTCACTAAATACACTTTACCTCACAGCTCACTTGCACTTCGGGCTCGGCCGCCGTCGTGAGTGGATTACTGTATCGTTTGCTTACAGCATCGATAATAGGCAGCAAAAATATCAATAGCTGTAGAAATACAAAATATTCCAAATACCATATTTGAAACATAATTGACCAAGTTTTACAAATTACAATTTTATTTTATTTTTCACGACCATTAGAGCATTATTATTCGTGCACTTTTGGATTTTGAAAGCTTTATTTTTAATTGAAATTTGACATAAAATTATCGGAAAATTGGAAGTATATTAAAAATTATTAGGTGTTTAATGAAAACATGTGTGTAATTAAACTACTTTAAAAATTGACGTATAATCATGTTGTACGTAATATTTTTAATACGCTTAAGGCATGCACAATTGGATTTACCAGTAGTTTTTAAAAATCCGACTGCTTAAAAAGGTTACTGAAAGGAGAAAAATGTTTAACCCTATCACTTTCTCAAATAAGACAAATCTAACCATACCTCATATGTCATTAGTCAGGCTATTTAGGCTCCAGCGCGTGCAAAAGAAACATACATACACACATACACTCAAAAAACACTACTCTCCTTCTGGGGCAGTTGGATAAAAATATTTTTTTTTAAATAAACTAGCTAAAACTAAAGTTAAAATGCTTTTAAGGGTGGTTCCGGCAATAGTTGAATGGTGGATTTGAACCTACGACCTTTTGAGCGGTCCGCACCATTAGCCCAATGGTGAGGTTCGGGCCGCAAACTTAAAATTTGTAGGTTCTTTCGCTTAAAAGTAATTTATTAATAATGAAACGCAAATTAATGAAATAAAAATAATTCTTTAGATGAAAATACTATCGGAATTTGTTTATAAATATAGATCGTACTAAATATCGTAAAGAAAAATTAGAAAAGTTAGTTAATGTTAGCTGAACTTGGCTCGCTTCTCGCTCAAATTGAAACGTCTTGGCAGAGTTGTATCGCTACTGGCGCATTTCTGACTCGACATATCTCTAAATTCCACTAACAAGCAGAGACTAAATCAGCAAAACTTTTATTTTATGTGATTTTGTCATACGGGGTAGTTACAGCAGGAATGGGTCAGCTCGACCGGGGAAGGACCACTCTCTCACAGAATACCAGCTTGACATACAAGTTTTTTTTTATTTATTCTTAGAAGGAGTGTTACATTATATACATTTCAAATTTTACCAAACTGTAAGCCAGTTTGTCGGCAACACACATTTTATTGTTGCTGTGTTTCGTATTTTGAGTGTAAAGGAGACCCTTTTGAATGGTAAGGAGGCATTCTATCTTAGTCCTCAGAGGTGATAACGCATCTGCGTTTTCACCTCTAAGTAATATATGTGGAGTCCTAAGTACAGGCCTTGCGCGTTGCTGCTGCAGAAGAAATAATTGAGGAAATGTCGTTTTAAATTTGGAAGTTTATTATTTTATTTAGAATGACAATAATACATTTATTTAATTTAAATAATATATTACTTTCAAATAAATTTGTTGGTACGATACGTGCGCATGTACTATTCCTATGACCTCCGCGCAAGTGCCAGCAATAAGTTGACAAAGATTTACAACAATCTGGTGAAAGGTATGGCAGCACATAAAATACTAACGAACAAAGATTAATTTTTACATGATAGAATATATAGGCTGTAATAGATATCTTTTTTTTATAGAATGAGGAGAACAAACACAAAAAGGGTTGTTGTGGTCCATAGACATTTATCCTCGATTTAGAATGAAAATGCAATGCGTTGTCACCCCTCAGGACTAACATGGAAAACCTTGTTTCCAGTTAAAAGTGCATCCGGTTATCTACACTCACCATACGAAACCAGGCAGCATTATTCCACTGTTTCACGCTGTTATTCTTTGAGAGCGTGGTCCTATCGCGGTCGAGCCGATCCTTTTGTGCACGACCACAATATACCTACAGCGTGGCTCAACCACCTATAAATATTTGTATCCGAGTAGTATCCTGACATTCCTGATTAGTACAAACGTTGACACAGAGACTAACTTGTTTCGATGAAAAATACAATGATCAACAACGAAATAGACGGGAATAAAACAGCGTAATTCCCACTCGCTCGCCCACCATTTAATAGCACCTTGCAATTGCAATGCGCAGCTCTCCACTTGGAACTCATAAAAAGATTAAGCGTGTCACAGATTAAATTAAACCTCGGAAATGAAATAAACGCGCTAGTATGCCAGTGGGAATGATAAATACGCTTTTGTAATTTCTTGTTACCTGATTGCGCGACGAAAACGAGGATAATGTGTTAATCGGCTTGACTCACTGGTGCTATGAAGACACGTTGCATCTATTTGCATATTCTATCGTATCTACCACGGGGAATACTCAGAGGAATTGTTAGGACTAATTCCAGCTGCTCAATTTCACAATCGGACATCGCAACAGAACTCGAAATATCATCCGTACCATCTGGATTTTTTTTTATAGGATAAGGGTGACAAACGAGCACACAGTCCACCTGATGGTAAGTGGTTGCTGCGGCCCATAGACATCTACATCTATCCTCGTTTGCGAATCAAAATGCAGATGCGTTGTCACCCGTGAGGACTAAGGTGGAATGCCTCATTTCCAGTTAAAAGGGCATCCGGCCACCTGCACTCACCAAGCGAAACGCAGAGGTAAACCTCTACTTCACGCTGGTATTCTGTGAGGTCGTAGTACCACCGCGGTTCGAGCCGGCCCATACGTGCGACAGCAAAAGCTGCCGCGTGGCTCTACCACTGTTGATCATTGACGTTGACATTGGATGATTGACGGTCCACTACTGTACGATTTAGAAGAAGTTTTCTTCCTCAGCAAACTTTCTTGTGGAATCGAATACCACCAGAAATTTTTCCGGACCGATACGACTTAGGGACCTTCAAGAAAAGTGCCTACTCCTTTTTTTAAAGGTCACCAACGCATCTGCTATTCCCTGGTGTTGCATTTGTTCATAGGCAGCAGTAGTGCTTTCATACCAATAAAGTATTATTAAAGAGATAGGTGATGTCCTTCTCTTTAGGATCGTTAAAATCTGTATCTCGACATAGGCCTCATTTCTTAGTATAAATTATTTAACGTCACGCTTAGCTGGCGTATTGAAAATAGTCGTGTTTTTTTTATGATATGACAATCTATCACACAGTCCACCAGATGGTAAGTGGATGCCGTGGCCCTTAAACATCTACATATATCCTTTTGGATTAAAAATCAAAAGCCAGATGTGTTGTAATACCTGAGGGCTAAGATGGAATGCGTCGTTTCCAGTAAAAAGGATCTCCGGTTCTCCACATTCGCCATATGAAACTCCGCAACATTGAGCTGCTATTTTACGCTGGTATTCTGTGATCATGATCAAGATCGTGTTCCTTTCCCGGTCGATCCGATTACAATACTATGGTTGTAGCACACCATTCGTTTTAGAACCGTGAGATACTTCCGTGAGATTTCCCGTGTGGCACTTTTCGTTCCGAGGGTATTGTAAAACGCAACTACGGGAATCGCCAGAAAATCTTAAGGAATCACCTTAATGAGAAAAAACCGATTCTAATTATTGCCATCATTTCGAAAAAAAACATACTTCTTAGTTTAGGTGTCATAATATACTAAAAATATGATTTAGACTTTGAATTTAACAAATTTGAAATTATATGTGGTAGAGCCATGCTATACGTGGTAGAACCATGCTGCAGCTATATTAGTAGTATAGTTGTAGCACGAATGGGTCGGCTCGACCGGGCAAGGACCACGCTCTCACAGAATACCAGCGTAAAATAGCAGCTTAATACTGCTGTGTTTCGTATAGTGAGTGTAGAAAGCCGTCAGTCTTCACGGGTGACAACGCATCTGCATTTTGATCCATTATTGATGATAGGTGTGGATGTCTATGGGTCACAGCAATCACTTACCATCAGGTGGACTGTGTGCTCGTTTGTCACTCTATCCTATAAAAAAAAGTAATTTGTATGTACATAAGATTATCCTAAGTTGAAATTGACCGGTCATATAGAACCGACAATCGATAGGGAAGAGTAAAAGATTCCCGAGAGGCAGGTTCGTATCGGTAAGCAAAATGTAGGATGGCTGCAACTAGATGGTGTGACGACCTGATAAGTGATGCAGGAAATCGATGGATTTAAGTGGCTCAGAACCCTGCGTTATGACCTCCTTGGGTAGGCTGATGTTCAACAGTGGGTTTGTGATTGGACTGATTACAGCCTCGGATTTTCATCACGTCTAGACGAAGGTGGCGAAAATTAGTTAAATTCTGTAATAGACAGTGACATACCGGATAAAAGTTTTCGTTGATTAAAATTCTATTATTTAATTAATGTTTTGTAGACGTAATATTTCATTAAACTTTCCTAGGCATCAAAATTACGAAACGTTTATTACTTTAAGTTTGTAAGAATAACAACTCAAATTATTTTAATCAATTAATTACTTTGGAAAAAGAAAATGAAAATTACTTTAATTTATTACACATAATTTTTTTTAAACCTTACCTCCAGACTAGGATTTTCTCCTGTAACGTGGAGGCAGTTTACAAACACAGATTGCACAAGGACAAACATCCAGACCCGGAACAATTATTTGTAGGCTATACAAATACTTGTTCCGTGCGTGATTCGAACCCGCGGCCCCCAGCGCAGCAACTTATTGCCAAGCCACTGAGCCACGGCGCTAAATTTAATAAAAGAAAATATTTTTCAACGTTGAAGAAACATTACAAGTCGAATTACTAAAACGTTGCTTATCATAACCTTTGCTAAGTGAAGCGAATTTGATGACTCTTTTTTTTTATTTGAAAGCTGGTGCTGGTGATCAAAGTCTGACCTGTGTTTGAGTTATCCTTAAGAATTTAAATTGAAGTCGGTCGTTCATAATTTTTTATAGTGTAAGGAAATTTTCTTTCAACCGTGTCCTATAAAAAAGAAGTTTTAAGACTATTTTAAATATAAACCAATGAAAATAAATGAACCAATGTGGACCCGATCAAGAATGTATTATTTGTGAGCTTGTCAGATTTACATTAAATTATATTATTGTTTCAAATGCCGTAGTAGCAAAGGGGATAATCGCTCGTTGTTAATTTCACAGTACGCGAGCAACCCAGGCTCGATTCCCGCCGTCACCAATGAAATTGTTAGTATCAATTTTAAGTGCTGATTTACTACGTGCTCGACGATGAAGGAAAACATCGTGAGGAAACGTGCATGTCTGAGAAATAAGAAAAAAAAATCGAAGACATATAAATTTTGCCAACACGTGTTGGGACAGCTTTGCGGACATTTCCTTACTATGAAATCCTTACATAAACTACAGGTGGCCTGAGCCCAGCATGTACATAGGCTGGCTGTAACTTTAACTTTTAACATTATAATTTAAACTCGAATCTCTGTAAGTTTTAACAGTGGTAGAGCCACGCGGCATCTTTTGCTGTTGCACGGATGGGCCGGCTCGAACCGGGGTGGTACCACGACCTCACAGAATACCAGCGTGAAGTAGAGGTTTCCCTCTGCGTTTCGCTTGGTGAGTGCAGGTGGTCGGAGGCCCTTTTTACTTGAAATGAGGCATTCCATCTTAGTCCTCACGGGTGACAACGTATCTGCATTTTGATTTGTAATAGAGGATAGATGTAGATGTCTATGGGTCGCAGCAACCACTTACCATCAGGTGGACTGTGTGCTCGTTTGTCACCTTTATTCTATAAAAAAAAGACCTTGGCGTAATATTTGATAGGAAAATGATCTACAAACAACTCACAGAAAATCTATTCTATTTTCTATAAAATCCAACTGAAGTCCACTGATGAAGATAGGTCCCCTTCATAGATTGCCTCATAGGGGGGATTTTGCCATAGTTGCCATGCTTGTCAAGCGGGTTGGCAACCGCAGTAGTTTATTTTTATTTGTTATTAAGAAGATGCTGTTGCCCATCCCTTGCTTTGTTTTCCTCTGTCCCCTCTTACAGCAACCGCAAGATGATATGGAGCCGTGAATATTCTTACACCGCTACTACACATAACTGCGTGCTAAAATATTTAAATCTTTTCTTTGTCCACAGACCACGCATCAGTTTTGGTCGGCAACACAGCGCGCCTCCGCTGCCGTATCGATGGGAAGTCCTGTGGCGAGATGCACAGCATCAAGTGGTACAAGGCTGACACCAGAGTCTATGTGTACTCCGCGTCTAAAGATGCTGCCATCAACAGACCTGAAGGCGAAATGATGGACAGGTATGTTGTGTTTATATATTTAGATATGAATTAAGAGTTTTTTTGAATCTTACCTATACTATAATATGTAAGTATACATTAGTTTCGGCGTACTACGCTCCTTGACTTCTTCACCTAACAGTAAGTTGTGAAATAGCCGAAGATAATAAACCGCACTGATTTACTTTAGCAAAATCTTACTCACTCTAGTCTTCTAGATATCAACGTTGTGTTTAAATGAAAAGATAGATGTGATCGTCACTCTCCTGCTATAAATACATCTCTGCATATTTTTTGATATGAGGAAATATATACACTAGCTTCTAATTTATGGCATGTTGGTAATTGAACTTTTTCGTTTAGAAGTAAGATTTCAAACATAACCGTATTTTATACGTGGTAGAGTCACGCTGCAGCTCTATTATGATTGCAGCACGATTGGATAAGTTCGAACGTGATAGGACAAGGCTCTTGCAGCAAATAAAATAGCAGTTTAATGCTGCTGTGTTTTGTATGGTAAGTGAAGAACACCGTAAACCATTTTTACTTAGTCAGAACAGTCAAATATCATGTTAATATTGTATGTATAAGTATATTAGTAGGTATTATTTCGATATATAGTAATATAATACACTGTTAGCTAGGTTTAGTCATAGTGTATGTGTGTGTACACATAGTGTGTATGTATGTGTGTATGTTAATAGATAACTATGAACTCGTATATAACTCGTAGTTGGAAGATCACACACCGACTTGTCTGTGAAGTCACAAGGCTCCAACTGAAAACCAGCGCTGTATATGCAGCATTATGCTGAGTTGGAGACCTATTTGATGTCACATTTTCATATTTTTTTTTCCTTTTTACTTTTTTGTTTGTTTGTTTGTTTCATTATTGTGTATGTACTGCTTCTCAATAATACTTGTAAATGCGTAAGCAGTATTAGACTGGTACATGCATTCTTTTCCCCCTTGCTTTTGTATATAAAATATTTTTATAATGTGTGTAAAATGTGTATATCAAATAAATAGTTCTTTCTTTCTTTCTTTCTTTACTTCAAACGATGTATTCTATCATTATAATATATCTTCAGCGTGGCTCTAACTCGAATAAAATATTTTATATTTCCACTTATTTAAATACCACGTTAAAGAAAGTCTCATCACGTTAACAGAGAAACAATGAAATCCTTTGTAACCGAAATCTCTCACCCGAAAACATTACACATAATTAAATTAACCTTTATACCCGTAAGTTTTAACAAAACAAATTAGCAAACATAAAAATATGCACGAACTACTTTCACGTTCCTTTTATATACGTTCTTTGTGTGACCTGTTAGGCGACTACTTTGTTCTTCTGCGTCAACAATTTAACACATTTAACATTTTACGCATCTGTTGTGTACCAACCTGACAAAATCAGTGACTTTAAAATATCGTTTTAACGATTCCGCTGTCATAAGCAGGTACTTTTAATTTATTTCCAAACGTTGGTATATTTATATTAATTAACAAAAAAGTCGACTGTTTTATAAACTATGCCTTTATGATATTAACTGCCAAAATAATACAAAAAACAATTTATTCCAAGTAAAAGCCGATCTCACAGAATTAAAAAGAATGGAATAAATTCATATTCTAAAGTTAGGGTTTAAATCTTTTATACACGAAAAGTTTGTTAAATTATTACACTATGTTCTAGCACTTAAAATAGTAATATCAAAATCTTAATATCGTCTGAAAAGTTACATTAAAAAAAACAGTCATAAGGATTACTGACAAAAGAAACTCAATGATATATTATGCTTATACACGTGTCATGCGCGAGTATGCCGAGGTCATCGGTGACGCGCATCCATAAGTTGTTACCATACCAAAAATCACTTAACGCGGCTAAATAGTTTTCACTTCAAAATTCATCCCTTATTTTGCTTCTCCTAAGGATTGAATTTTTTCTCCAAATTTTAATAGAACTGGCCTTAACATTTAGCCTATCTAATAAAAAAAAAAGAATCAACAAAATTGGTTCACAATTGATAGAGACATACAACAACCATAGCCTTGTTACAAGTACATATAGCTATTTTAAAGTTGGCTGAAAAAACACGTGCAGTGATCTTTTTGCCATTTCTTCTCGTGGTATAGAAAATTAATTTCGAAACAAGATTTCAAATCTGATTTTTTTCTCTTTGTCACCTCTTACCATATCATATGGGGTAGTGTATTTTCATACACCGCCACTACACGGTAATTGAAGTAAACATTACAACATTACATTAACATTTAGTACACACACGCGCGCGCACCCGCACACATACACACACACCCACCCACATACACACACACACACACACACACACACACACACACACACACACACACGAACGAGCGCGCACACGCACGCAAAAACAGATATGTCATAATGTAGGAAGAATTTCTACAGTTCACATTCCATTTTTTTAAATTTCAAAATGTACTGCACAATCGTTAATAAAAGAACAAGAGAACAGAGTTAATAATTCAGTCTATTATCCAGAAATAATGCACCTAAATGTTGGTATTATTGTACTTGCCACGCCAAATGTCATGCCGTCTAGACACCCCATTTATTCTTCAACCAAAAACCAATGGAAAGCAATTAACGTACTGTAAATTAAACTCTATTGCATTCGACACACGTGATATTTAACGGCCAATGCAATAATTTGTTTTCCTGACATTCGTTCTAAAACTAATAGAATGTACAATGAGATCGAAACGCGGTGTCAATTACGTGTGCTGTTTCGATTAACAATATTGATGGCCAATTTTTGTCAATCTTCAGATTTTTTTAAAGATGGGTGACAAACGAGCACACACACAAACCATCTGAAGGTAAGTGGATGCTGTAGCCCAGCACACAACTGTGTGTCCATCCATCCATCTGAAGGTAAGTGGATGCTGTAGCCCATAGACTTTTATCCTCGATCAAGAATCAAATGCAAACGCGTTGTCACACCCGAGGATTATGATGAAATATCTAGTATCCAGTAAAAAGGTTATCCGGTTCTCTACACTCAACATATGAAACACAAGTGAAGAAACTATAACAAAATCCTCCTTATGAGGTATTTTAAGGGGCGGCCATTGTTCAGCAGTGGACTGTTGCAGGCTGTAAGGGAAAGAAAATTATTTCACCGGTAAACTGTCGAAAAATTATCTATTTTTGAATTGTGATCTAACTTTTTTTACGTTGAAGAGCCACGCTGTAGCTATATTACTGGTATAGTTGTAGCAAAAGTGGGTCAGCTCGACCGAAGAAGGACGACGCTCTCACATAATATCAGCGTAAAATAGCAGCTTAACGCCTCTGTGTTTCGTTTGGTGAGTGTAGGGAACCAGAGATCCTCTTTCCCGGAAACGAGACATTCCATCTTAGCCCTCACGAGTAAAAACGCATCTGCATTTTGATTTATAATCGGGGATAGATGTAGATGTCTATGGGCCACAGCAACAACTTACAATCAGGTGGACTATGTACTCGTTTGTCAATCTTAAAAAAAGAATTGTGATCTATATAATATATAATAAACTCCTTTTGACTGTTTATATATATATATATATATATATATATATATATATTGATAAATCAAACTATTAAAGAAAATTATTAACTCTATTTCTAGGGCGTAAGCATCACATTTAATTACTAACTTTACACAACTTCAGTTTTCTAAAATAAAAACTGTCTGTTCGCTTAAAACCTTTCAATTCACTGAATTGCGAAAACAAACTCCTCTGAAAGTTTAAAAACAATCGGCACTGAACGTAGAGAAAATAGCCATCGGTATGTACAGATTGCAAAATAATAAATTAACAGCCAGCACGTCAATCTGTAAATAAAACTGCGATTTGTGGGTTTTATTTTCCGATAGAGAAGAATAAATCTTGTGGCATTCTAATATGTCATTGCAACTAAGTTATTTGGATAAAATATAGCTAAGATCATTCCTGGCATCTCACCATCAATCGGTTCAGCCATTCCGAAGATTAGCTCGGAAAGATTAGATCAGAGAATACAAAGACAGACGGACAGATAAAAAATTAAAAAATTGTACTTTATGTCTTTTGGCATGCAAATAACCGCCTGAGTTTAACCATAAGCCAGTTCAAATTTAAAATAAAATAAAAAAAATATTTTTCTTCACAAATTATTACATAGATTATTATTATAGACTTTTTTTATAGGAGAGGGGGCAAACGAGCATGCGGCTCATCTGATAGTAAGTGAATACCGCCGCCCATGAACAACCGCAACACCAGGGGAATTGCGGATGCGTTGCGATACAATGCGAACAATGCAGACTTTTTATATGGAGAATTATTTACCCTTATAAGCAATGAATTTAAAAAAACATTTACTTCTAAAACATTCTCCGGAAACAGTCGCAAGGTATTTAATGAGTGGGCGACAGTGGGAATTCATAAAAGCAGACGAAGGTTATATGACCTTTACCATGAAAGATCATATAATCCTTCTGATGCTTTTAAAGAATATGTCAAAAATTATTCTAAAATGTTTAAAAAAGTTTGCTCCACAGCCAAATCGTTACATATTAGCAACAAAATTAAGACGGCTAAGAATAAAATTAAAATGACGTGGAGTATAATTAACAGCAAAACCGGTAATGAAAAACCTCGTAACTCAAACTATCAATTAAAAATTAACAATGAATTGACTAAATCAAATCAAGAAGTCGCAGCGGTGTTTGAGAAATATTTCACTGATATTCCTATTTTGATAACAGAGTCTTTGAATTCTTCTCCAACTGTCGCCGAGTCATTACTCAAACAGAATGTTAATATCTGTTTAAAAGAATTTAGATTTGAAAAAGTATTACCGCAATATATTGTAAAATACTTCAAAACCATTGATGTAAAGAAAACCGCAGATTTGTGGGGGATTTCCGTGACAGTTATTGCGTCCATAATAGATTTAATTGCACCTCATCTTGCTATTATTTTTAATACTTGTATCGATTCTGGTGTGTTTCCTGATTTAATGAAGTATAGTAAAGTAATACCTTTATTTAAATCTGGTAGTACATTGGACCCCGCTAATTTTAGACCTATTTCTGTACTACCAACTCTTAGTAAAATTTTTGAAAAAATTATTTTGGATCAATTGTTAATTTTTTTTAATACAAATAAATTACTTTATAAAAACCAATTTGGATTAACAAGGGGTCGCTCGACGTCTGATGCCGGCGTTGAGCTTATGAAATATATTTTTAATGCGTGGGAGAATTCACAGGATGCCTTAGGTGTTTTCTGTGATCTTTCCAAGGCTTTCGATTATGTTCATCATGAAACATTAATCAGGAAACTACAACATTACGGTGTAAAAAATTTGGCGCTTAGACTTATTACTTCATATTTAAGTAACAGAACTCAAAAAGTCGTGATAAATGGTAAAGGTTCCTCCGGATCGGTAGTATCAATGGGCGTTCCTCAGGGCTCGATTCTTGGCTCATTCCTGTTTTTAATCTATATTAATGACTTACCTTATCTTGTAGGGGACAATCACGATATAGTATTATTTGCTGACGATACCTCTTTAATTTTCAAACTCAAATGTTGCCGGCCTAAAAGGCCTAAAAGTAGTAGGGTCTTTTCTTGAAGGTCCCTAAGTCGTATCTGTCCGAAAAATCGCTGGTGGTTATTGATTCCACAAGGAAGTTGTGCGAGGGGGGAAACTTCTTCTAAATCGCACAGTGGTGGACCGTCAAACATCCAGATGGTGTGGATGGTATCAGGAGTTCTGCCGCGATGGGCGTTCATGAAATTTGGCGGCTGGGATTAATCCGAACAATTCCTCAGAGCACTCCCGTGGTAAATGCGAAAGAAAATGCAAAGAGATGCAACATCTCTTCGCAGCGCCAATGAGTCGAGCCGATCGGAAAAGACTCGGTCGTCGACGATTCGAGCCGCTCTGCGCTGGATGCGGTCAAGTGAAAGGAGCCGATACTGGGGAGCCCCAGCCCAGAGATGGGAACAGTATTCCATGTGAGGCCGAACCTGCGCCTTGTAAAGTTGCAGGCGTTGTGCCGGCATGAAATACTGTCCCGCTCTGCTAAGCACGCCAAGCTTTTTAGAGGTCAATTTGGCCTTCTCTTCCAAGTGACCACGAAACTGCACGTCACTCGATATTTCGACGCCGAGTATTCCGATACTGGCTGAGGCAACAAAGGGAGTACCTTGAAACTGAGGAGATACGACAAAGGGGTTCTTTTTAGCGGTAAACGCGCAAACTTGTGTCTTCTGAGGATTAAACTGGACTAGATTAAGTCGACCCCAATAATAGACTTTGTCCAGCAAAGACTCGACTTCAGACACAAGTTTGTTCCGGTACTAGGCGACGTTTTCCCGAGAAATATTGGTACGGCAGGTGTATAGAGCATCACCGGTGTTGTCGTCCGCATAGCAATTAATGCAACCGGTTTGCAACATAGCATTGATATGCAAAAGAAACAGCGTTGGTGATAGCACGCAGCCTAGTTGAACACCAGCGTTAATAGGCTTGTAGTCGGAGCATGCACCGTCTACAACGACCTTGATGCTCTGATCTGCAAGAAAGCTGGTGATCCAATTGCACAATTTCTCGGGAAGCCCATAGAAAGGAAAGACTAGTTATATACTAATCATATAAAGATTTATGCCAATCATATAAATGAAATAAAATTATATATTACATAGACGTAATAACATCTACGTAATATATATTTACATAGATGTTTCACATACAGAGAGTCATGATGCAGGTGTATCTTATAATATTTGTAGTAAATAACAATAATCGTAATTATATAAACTAAAACAATATATAATTACATAGATGTTACACATACACAGAGTCATGATGCAGGTGTATCTTATAATATTTGTAGTAAATAACAATAATCGTAATTATATAAAGTAAAACAATATATAATTACATAGATGTTTCACATACACAGAGTCATGATGCAAGTGTATCTTATAATATTTGTAGTAAATAACAATAATCGTAATTATATAAAGTAAAACAATATATAATTACATAGATGTTTCACATACACAGAGTCATGATGCAAGTGTATCTTATAATATTTGTAGTAAATAACAATAATCGTAATTATATAAAGTAAAACAATATATAATTACATAGATGTTTCACATACACAGAGTCATGATGCAAGTGTATCTTATAATATTTGTAGTAAATAACAATAATCGTAATTATATAAAGTAAAACAATATATAATTACATAGATGTTTCACATACACAGAGTCATGATGCAAGTGTATCTTATAATATTTGTAGTAAATAACAATAATCGTAATTATATAAACTAAAACAAGTTGTTATTTATACACGTGGTACAATCTTACATATATTTTTTTTCTATTTCACTTTTTTTTATATACCACATCTATAATATAAAGAACTAAGTTTTGTAAATTTTCTATAATTTAAATAAATAATTTATGTTTATTATGTCTGGGGAGTGGCGCCATATGCTGAAATACAGGTTCTGGCCTAGTTCGGCAATGGATGATATTTTTCATGCTAAAAGATTAAATATTCCTTTGTAGTTTATAAATAGACATATTGTTAACTGATATATATATATATATATATATATATATATATATATGGAATATAAAGATTATTATTATTATTTATTATTATCTGTAAAAAAAAACACGCTGCAGGCGTATAATGGTACAACCGTTACGAATGGTTCGGCTCGATCGGGATAGGACAATGCTAATAATAATGTCCTCCAGACCGAATTTCGGCCACGGCGGCCAGTCTCAACGGAGACTAGCCAGATGGCTGATGATCTGCACAGGACAGGATTATAGTGCCCAAGTGTATGCGCAAGCACATGTGCTCTCTCTATTCCCTCACTCTCATAGTCCGATGGGACGGTAAACCGACACGACCGGAGAGAGATCAGGCGCAGGACCAACGGCTTTACGTGCTTTCCGAGGCACGGGGGTGAAACACTGCCACCTTCCTGACTCCGGACAGATACTGAGAATTTCTTCATGGAAAAACTCAATAACTGATTTTTTGTCCCGACCCGGGATTCAAACCCGGGACCTCATGATCAGCAGTCGCACTACTACAACCACTATACCAATGAGGCAGTCGTTGCTACCACAGAACGTGTGAACGGTCCTTCCCCGGTCGAACCGACCCATTCGTGTTACCACCACCCAGTGAACGTGTTATTACGTAAAGTTAAAGGACATAATGCGATATTTTATATTCATAGAAGCAACCAATATCTATAGAAATAAATTCTCTATTAGCACATCTAATCAGGATTTCCTTGATTGAATTCATCGGGGTGGGTAATAAGGACGGCTCGATAGGATTTATTTAACGACTGATAATGGTACTATAGAGGCACGGTATCCATTGTTCCTTTTCCAACGTCATTCGGAATTATAGTATTGAAGTTTCCGGAGTAATACTACTCGTATTTCACGTAAGGAAATAACTATATTGTCTAAATTGTAACCAATTAGTTTAACTAATAATATAAATTAATAAAAAAAACCTCCAAAAACTAACCAGTAAAAAGGAAATTTGAATTTAGTAGCAGAATCTAACGTTTGTATTTTTGAGGGCAATTTGTAAGTAATATAGAGAATATATAATTCCTATCAAAATGCAAATGGATGTTGCATCCCATTACATTTTCTATCGAATCTACCACGGGAAGTGCTCTGAGGAATTGTTCGGATTAATTCCAGCCACACAATTTCACGAACGCACATCGCGTCAAAATTCACGATACCATCCTCACCATCTGGATGCTAGGCAATGCACAACTGTGCGTTTTACTAGGAATTTTCTTCCTAGTACAACTTCTCTGTGAAATTGTTTACCACCGGCGGTTTTTCCGGACCGATGCGACCTAGGGAGCTTCAAGAAAAGACCTTTCTATAAGGCCGGCAATGCATCTGCAATTCCCCTGGTGTTGCGGTTATTCATGGGCGGCGGTAGTCACTTACCATCAGGTGAGCCACATTCTCGTTTGCCCCCTCTTCTATAAAAAAAATAAAATATCATCTAAACTATACAAAATAATCTCTAAACCAAATAGAAGTGACGTACATAAACCATCCACAAGTTTATTTATTAATTCAATCACTCATTACAGATTATCAAAATTCAATACTAATCTTATGCCTTCCTCATAGATTTCTTCATAATTGTTACATATTCATACAAAAGTAGAGGAAAATTTTTACTACCAGTGGACTTTTCCTCTTTTTATTCTGAAAGGGTTTACGTCAAGGAAGTGCCCACCGCGCTTCGTTTTTTGATGTTTTACTTCACCACTGAGCAAGTGGTAAATCGAACCCAGTTTGCTCGCGTTCTGTGAAATTGCTTGCCAGTGCTTAGTATCTGAGCTACCTTGGCTCTAAATGTATATAAAATGATAAACTGTCTACTTTGTTTGTACATCTATTTCATACATTTTCTTATCGAGGGGATTTACTGTTGAGAAGTTCTTGTTAGCAGCCCGGAGTCAGGAAGTTGGTGGTGTTTCACCCCTGTCCTTCGGAAATCACGTAAAGCCGTAGGTTTCTCTCTCTCTCTCCCATCGGAATAAGAGAATAAAGAAATGGTGCACCTGTGCTTGCGCATACATTTGGCCACTATAATCCTGCCCTGAGCAGATGGCTAGTCTCCTATGAGACCATGACCAAAATTCTGTATTAATGTCATTATTATTATTAATATAATAAATTTAATTCTTTTTATAAAATGAATAATTTCTTTTTACACCCATCAATGGCACCGCACTAATGTGCGTATTTAATATTTTCACTAGAACTGGACATTTCTATTTCAGTATTCGCCTTCCTGTAATTTCTGCCCACATTAAATATTCACCCGTTTGCACCGTCGGGGACGTGTCGTTTTGTCTGTTATTACTTGACAGTTTTCAAATAGTAATGAAAGAAAATTTCTATTTATATTTTGGAGTTTTTCCAGGAGAGATATAATAATAGAGCGGTTTAATAAAAGCAGCTGAATACAAATTAGGCGTGAGTTTTACGTGAATTTTCTTTTAATAGAATTAGGGTGTGAGCCACAAAATTCAGTGGCTTGTAACCATCTAAATCTATCTACGATTAAAAATAAAATACAAATGCGTTATCACCCCTGAAAATTAAGATGGAATGCTCGTTGTCAGTGAATAAAGACTCCTGTTCTCTACATCATACGAAACATAGCACCATTAAGCAACATGGCTCTATCACGTCTCAAGAGTTGATTTCTGGTTAACTGTAAGTTAACAGTGGGCTAATGGTAGACAGTTATAATAATAATGGTATTATAATACAAAACGGAATATTGAATGGAAATTTTAAAAAGAAAAATAATTATATAATGTACTATTTCTCCGCCGCTCATATATGTTATAATGCAACAAATTATTGTACCATGACTCAGAAATAAATTAGTAACATAAATTCGTCAAGCTGTTCACGCTACAGAGCCTGTTTAATAAATATACATGCATAAATATATACAAACATATTTACACTCGGAAAACCTTAGCTTCATTTTGAGGTAGTCGGAGAAAAAATTTAAAGTCAAATTGACAACTTCCTTTTTTTAAGTGGGGCTAAAATGCAGTAAAAGAGAATCAATCATAATATTTACAGCGTAGCTCATGAACCAGAGAACTACTGGCCAAGCCACCGCGACATACCAACTATAACTCGATTAGCTAACTCACCGATAATGCCGCTACGTGGTCGTAGCAGCGGTCACGTAGACTGTAGGGTCTACGACAAGAGCTTTTAGCATTTTATTGTATTTTTGCCAATATCTCGTTTAACACGTAGCGGTCATTTTCTCCCTGTATATCGGAGATTGGATGATATTTATTGAATAAAAAATAAAGAGTGGTGAAATAAACAATTTAAGTTATTTAAAATAAAAGAAGAAAAAACTATATTTATTTTTGTGCAAAATCTAACATTTTTACATTTAAAAGACTTTTCTTTATATCCGATACTTCCGAAGTTTCAAATACCTTACAACACCCATGGTCATCGGGAGGACTGAGGTGTTCGACATTCCAATGTCATAGTTAACCATCATCATCATCATTATCATTACAGCCCTTCACAAGTTCACTGCTTAACAAAGGTCTCCCCCAAGGAATACCACAAAGCACGGTCCTGAGCAACCTGCATCCATCGACTTCCTGCATGTCTTACCAGGTTGTCACTCCATCTAGTGGACGGTCGCCCTACACTTCGCCTACCGGTACGAAGCTGCCACTCGAGAACCTTTCTTCCCCATCGGTTGTCGGTTCTTAATGGTTTCATGGTTACTTTTAATTTCAAATAAATTTAAAACACCGGGAATATAAAATAAGTTAATAAACGCGATAAATTCTGTAAAAACTAGTTTCACTCAAATATATGTAGTGTTCGCGTAAATATGAATTATTAATGCCCAAATACTCAAACGCCACTCGATTTTAAGATGCCGTTAAGTCTCGTGTTGTCTCTGTCATTTCACGTCAAAGTGACTGTGACAGTATAATAATTAACGATATCTTAAAATTGAGTATCGTCTGTGTCTAAAACTCATTCAACAATCACGTAGCCGCAAAAAATTAATAAATATTCTTTAATCTACACTTATTGTCCAGTTTTATAGAAATATTTTTCCTTTCTGTTTTAGGCAATTTAAAAAAAATTACATTTTCATTGTTTGTTTTTTTGTATGTAAGTAACGCGACAACTTCGTCAATTGTGAATCGATTTTAATAATTTCCCTTTTATAACCGCTTGCTTGCCCGTGTCAACTAGTACAACTAGCACTGTACATTTTTGAAATAAGTTGCTTTGTCAAAAGTCATACTGAGCTCTTCCAGAAAGCCAGAGATATAAACTCTAGATTGAAAAGAAATCCGGATAGATTAGTGTTAAGCGTCATTCCGAGATCTGCTAAATTCAGAAAAAGTTGTGTAGCAATGTGTGTTAAAATATATAATAAGATCCCCAATGACATCAAAAACCTCAAAATGAATTTATTTAAATCGAGACTATATAAATGGCTTATTGAACTAAAAGTGTACGACATTAAAGAATTTATTGTCCTTAGGCTTTAATAATTATGGATTTGTTAATATTAATTTTATGAATGTATTTGACACTTTTTTTTAAAATAAATGTAACTAGAAATGTATATAACATAAACTTAAATTTGCATGCTAATTATAAGCAAAACATGTGTACTTATTTTACTGTACCACCTACAAATACCATGTTTTAAGCAAATAAAGAAATTATTATTATTATTATTAGTAGTAGTTAACAAATCAATAATTTAGAATTGACCATGTCAAGTAGTAGTTAACATAACCTTGAAGTCAGCTTTGCCCGTGTTAACTGGTAGTTGACATTGCATTTCACTCAGCTATGACCATGTCAACCTGTGGTTAACATCGCTCCCGCCGTCGAAAAAGCTGATTCTACCCGTCTCTATCACTCCAGGGCCTAATTTGTATTATTTGTCCCGTTTCTTCGTGAAATTTCCCTCCACACAACCCCAGTCAAGCTTCCAAGCCATAGACAAAAGTCAAGAAAAAAAATAAAATTTATTACTGATTGTGGTAACAGGTACTTCAGCGTGTTTTTTGTTTAGCTTTGACTTTTATGATTTTAATGAACAAGTGATCATTTTTTTTTCTTATTTTTTTATTTATTATATATACAACATACTCAAAGAACAAAAACCATATGTCATGGCTTTTATTTTTGAGGTATGAGCTTTTGAATACAAGACGAGCTTCAAAACGCCCTACTTCTAAGTTCAGCACAGCATAACTCTGCACCAAAGTCGTAATTTGATAAAAAAAAGATAGCATTGTTTAGCTAGTTTCATAATAAACATAAACATATATAACACTTGACGCTTTTTTAAACAAATTGAATCACAAGAAACGATTTTGTGAAACCCTACCCGCGCGCTGACGGCGCTATAAATGGCGGGGCAAAGTAGGGTTGTCAATTTTTTTTCGTGGCACATTTGAGGTAGGCACGCGCTGAGGGCCCGGGGCAAAGTCGCGTTGCGCGCGGACTCCCCTTGGGCAAGCGACATGATAAAAGTCCCTTGTTGAACACGGGCCTTCCCCATGGTTTGCCCCATAGGGGGAATTCTGCCATAGGTGCCAGCTCAGCGGACAGGTTGACGACCGCAGTTTTTATATAAATTTCAGTTGTTATCAGGAAGACGCTGCTACCCATCTCCTGGTGTGTTTCTCTTTGTCGCCTTTTGCGCCACCCACGGGATGATAGAGGGTAGTGGATATTCATACACCGTCATTACACAGAGTTAACTTTAATTAAATAGTTTATACCAGGCCTAGTCTCATATAAATTTGTAGAAAATATTCCATATGTAAGAATAGCAAAAACGGAATAAAGTTTTAGGTAAATATTTAGACAATATAGAGATTTTAATAATCCCTAGTTCACTCAAATGTGTAAAATATTGCCTGATAATAAACAATAAAGCCCGACTCCAAGGACGGAAAGATAATATTACTGAAGCAGAAGCAGTTTACATATATAAATTGCACAAGGACACACATCCAGACCCCGAACAGTTATTTGTGAGCCCTACAAACAATTGTTAACCACGGTTTAGAATCCGAGGTTAAGAATCGTGCAAGATTCTAAACCTCGGGACTTCAACACCGCAAACCAATGCTAAGCCAAACCACGGAGCCGTCAAAATCGTTCTTATAAAAAAAACACAAAGAATATAAAAGATAAATCCTCAACTTCATACGATTGCTAGGCATACTGGTATGAGCCAGCAGCATTGTTTTTATTAATGTGAGCAAACTTAATAGATTAATTAATAGAATCATGCGTTACGTTGCGGAAATCCAATATTAAAACTCTTAAAATTTATTTGCTTATATCTAAAATAAAGAAAGGAATGCTTCGGTGGTTTGGTCGTGTAGAAAAAATGAATGAGGAAAGAGTGACAAAGCAAATTTATGTTGCAGAGGTGAATGGCAGAGTCGGGAAGGGTCGCCCTAGGCGAAAGTTTATCGACCAAATAGGCGATATATTGAAAATGGGCCAAATTAAGAGTACCTTTAACCGACGAGCGTGTATGCGTAGGTATATGGATGTGGAGGAAGCGAGAGAGGTGTGTCAGGATCGTGCCAAATGGAATTCCATAGTCTCTGCCTACCCCTCTGGGTGACAGGCGTGAGTGTTTATGTATGTATGTAAAATAAAATGATTTTCTCCCCTAGTTTGCAGAAGAGCACCTCCCGCCCATCCTTAATTTCGTGTATTATCCTCGTCACCATATTGCGATGTCAGTCTACTTTACCTCAGGATGCCTCGATGATGCGACAAACGAGCACACAGTCCACCTGATGGTAAGTGGTTTCTGCGGCCCATAGACATCTACATCTATCCTCTACTACAAATCAAAATGCAGATTTGTTGTCACCCGTGAGAACTAAGATGGAATGCCTCATTTCCAGTAAAAAGGGCCTCCGGCCACCTTCACTCACCAAGCGAAACGCAGAGGTAAACCTCTACTTCACGCTGGTATTCTGTGAGGTCGTGGTACCACCCCGGTTCGAGCCGGCCCATCCGTGCGACAGCAAAAGCTGCCGCGTGGCTCTACCACTGTTTGTATATATAATTTTAGTTCTTTAGCCGTTTATAATTTTTCAAGTATACATGCTACCTCACACTACCTCACAATATTTTCGTTTAAAACCAAGCACGTCAGGATCGAACTTGTTTGGACCACTGTGAAGTTCAAGCTGAGCTAAAACCCTGAGCTACCAGTGCTTAATTTTAGAAAAGTTCACGTTGAAGTCAGTTTGAGCTAGTCTCTTATACCTCGGACCAAACTACAAAATTGTTAGTAGGTTGAATTTATATTCATATTAAACTGAAATCCCCGAGTCAGAAGATGCGGCCTGAAGCTGTAAGTCACGTGCGCCTATCTAGCACAGACTTACTACGTCTAATTCAGTTTAGTAAATTAATGCACGAATTTACATTATTTGGGCAACAATTGCGGTTCAAATTATTTTCTTTAATTGCAGTTTATTATCTTGTACATGTTTACATTGATAATAATATTAATAATGTCCTCCAAACCGAAATTCGGTCACCGCTGCATACTTTTTTATTTAACTTTGTTTCATTTAATTTCATTTTGATTTACTTTTATAAAATACAATATTAAAAGCGCAAAACAAACATTATATGCGGTCTTATAATCGGTTACTTAAATTAATTAGTTAATTTTAGTATTTTGTACGTGGTAGAGCCATGCTGAAGCTATATATGTAGTATAGTTGTAGGACGAATGGGTTGGCTCGACCGGGGAAAGATCACGCTCTCGTAGAATACCAGCGTAAAATAGCAGCTTAACTTTGCTGTGTTTCGTATGGTGAGTGTAGAGCACCGGAGACCCTTTTAACTGGAAATGAGGCATTCCATCTTAGTCATCACGGGTGACAACGCATCTGCATTTTGATTTGTAATAGAGGATAAATGTAGATGTCTATGGTCCGCAGCAACCACTTACCATCAGGTGGACTGTGTGCTCGTTTGTCACCTTTATCCTATAAAAAAATGTTTATACATGACTCTTTCTATTGTCATTACGTAAAAAGAGAGAGAGCGACTTTAAGCGTTTAATTAATTGACACAACTGATAAAACGCGTGAAAAAAAAACACGAACACAATGTTAGTTTTGACTTTTATTGTATCATATTTACTACTGCTACGTCAATCGTAAACGTGAGAGCCAATCATGAGGTCCCGATTTCAAAATCAGTTATTGATTTTCTCTGTTAAGAAATGCTCAGTAGTAGCTAGCGAAGTCAAAAATTTGGCGGTGTTACATTCCTCGTCGTTTCATTCTTCATGCCTCGTTAAGCTGATCTCTCTCCAGTCATGTCGAATTATCGTCCCATTGGAAAAGAGAGCGGTTTTTGAGAGTGCTTCAGTGCTGGCGCATACACTTATTAAGTGGCGAAGCTAGCAAAGTCACTTATTGATTTCACGATGTCTGTCCGTCTGGCCGTCTGTCCGTCTGTCCGTCTGTCCGTCTGTCCGTCTGTCCGTCCGTCTGTCCGTTCGTCTGTCCGTCTGTCCCACGATTATCTCTAGAACGGTTTCGAATTTTCAAATTCTGTTTTCAGCAATCGATTACTGATCACCCAGGCATCTGAACCTCCTATTTTGAAAGATTGTTCAACGGCAACCGTTAGAAACCGCTACAAAGCTGATTGCTTCGCCACTTTGCTATGCTGTTAGCTTGCTACGTTTATTGTCACTATAATCCTGTCAGCGCAGGTGGATAGTCTCCGTTGAAGCCTGGCCGCATTTCGGTCTGGAGGACGTTAGTATGAAATGAGGGCTCTTCCACTCACCAGATGTCACTAGTTGCGACTGAGGTAAAGTTTTTTGTTACACAATGTCAGTTAACTGAGAAATTAGTTTTATGAAAATAGTTTATCATTATCTAGAATATTATATTAATACACAACATAATGCGTCAGTGGTTCCCTTTTTAAAAAATCGGCTTTTAGTTATATTTATAGTTTGATTTATTCATTTCTAATGTAATTAATATAAAATATAACTAATAATACAGAAAGAAACCTTAAAGATTAAATTTTCCTAAGAAATTATCATCCCCGCTATGAAATCTGTCAAATATTTTACCTCACTGTAAAGTGGCGTCGCCCTGGTGGCAGAAAAAGTCGTGGATGCCATTGTCATTGACTGAAAATCTATTGCCGTGCCGGCCAATACAAATGTAGTTATTGCTCCCCAAAATACGTGTTAGACTTTAATTTGCCCATACCTACTAAGCCACGCAATAACTGTATCCAGCAAACTCGGCATAGAAAGCGCGGAATAGCCTAATTAGTGTAAATTGCCTAGTTTAAACCGAGTTTAAACTGTACAGTTAAGGAAACGAGGCTTAGTTAAGGTGAGCATAAAATTAAGGTTTTCGTAGTTTCACGTAATGAGCGTTACTTGGTTTCGCAGTTATCGTCGTGTATGGTTCCTTAACTTCTCCAGAGAATTATAATTAATATAACTTGGTTAAAGTTAACATTGAGAGTTAATTTTGCTACAGGTACGTCGGTTTAATAATATAATATTCATCTCGATATGATTCGACGATGCTTCGAAATTTTCGATCTAATTTTAAATTCGTATGGGTAGGAGGAAAAATTAATTATATGTTGTTTAAATTTTTTTTATATAGGAAAAGGGTGACAAACGAGCACACAGTCCACCTGATGGTAAGTGGTTGCTGCGGCCCATAGACATCTACATCTATCCTCTATTACAAATCAAAATGTAGATGCGTTGTCACCCGTGAGGACTAAGATGGAATGCCTCATTTCCAGTAAAAGGGCCTCCGGCTACCTGCACTCACCAAGCGAAACGCAGAGGTAAACCTCTACTTCATGCTGGTTTTCTGTGAGGTCGTGGTACCACCCGGTACGAGCCGGCCCATCCGTGCGACAGTAAAAGCTGCCACGTGGCTCTACCACTGTTAAAAATTCAAATTCACATTTCTTTATTTGACATAAATAAGATAATTGATAGGTTTTTACAATAAAAATTTGTTGCTTAAATACCTATTTAGTCATAAGATACGGCATGCAAACTTTTTAAAATTACCAAATATAGGTGGTAGTAGATTCTAAAATGTCAACTTATTAAATGTAACATATACATATATTTAATATATAGTCATAATTTACAATGTCAATGTCATAATTAAAATTTAAACACAAATTTTAATAAAACAATTCAAATGGTGCCAAATCAGGGCTAATGGAGGGTGACCTCAATGTATATCTTTTGTGCCATCTAGGAAGGAAGATTTGTAGTGTTGTGTTAACATTTCTTTTTTGCATACCTTAAGCGAAAGCGCAAGGTAATGTTCTACTATCGCCTAAAAATTAAAATACCAACATTTTATCGAATAAAATCGTATCTAGCAATCATATTATACATATAAATGATATAAAAAGCACATTGTTAGAAAGATAAATGATTGTTGAACTTATTAATAATTTTTTTAAATCGATTAATTGCTATTTTTTAATAAAAAAAAGGGTTTTAGTGGCTTATGGTGTGGATTTATCATGTCCCTGTGGCTTGTAAACACTATAACTTTTGAAAATATCAATTGTTTAACTCAATCTATTTTTTAATCTCTTCATCTATCATGTGGGAAGCCACTGAATGTAAATGGCAGTGTAATTTTGTTTTGTTTAGCTATAATTAATTTTTTTCGGCTCCAAAATGGCGAAATTTTCGTTGATTTGCTTGCCTCGTATATAAATTGTTTCTGTAAATGGGGATCTACAGCCACAGAGTAGTTTAGTTCACAGAGTACCTTTGTATTAAGTTTAGTTCGGCTCAGAACAAGAACACATTCGGCTTCAGTCGCCGTCGTGAGTGGACATTGTTTTGGTTGTTTTCAACGGCTCAAAAAGATCGCTGTACAAATACACAATATTCGAATAACCAAATTTCTTAAATACTTGATTATAATAATAATAAGAGATTTTTTTATTACAATATTTAAAAGCACAGAATAAATAATAGTAGTACGTACTAAAAGTAAGTAGTATATTTTTTTTTGTCATGGGTGACATTTTAATGCTTTTCGAGGGTGTCGAAACCGATAGGGTTGTCGAAATGTAAATCCAAGATGGCGGCCGCAATAGGTATCAATTTTTTCATCATGGGTGTCATTTTCATGGTTTTCGAGGGTGCTGAAGCCGATACTGCTGTCGAAATGTAAATAAAAGGTGGAGGCTGCAATAGGTATAAAATTTTTCATCATAGGTGTCATTTTCATGGTTTTCGAGGGTGTTGAAGCTGATAGTGCTGTCGAAATGTAAATCCAAGATGGCGGCTGAATTAGGTACCAATTTATTCATCATGGGTGTCATTTTCATGGTTTTCGAGGGTGTTGAAGCCGATAGTGCTGTCAAAATGTAAATCCAAGATGGCGGCTGAATTAGGTACCAATTTATTCATCATGGGTGTCATTTTCATGGTTTTCGGGGGTGTTGAAACCGATAGTGCTGTCGAAATGTAAATCCAAGGTGGCGGCTGCAATAGGTATCAATTTTTTCATCATGGGTGTCATTTTCATGGTTTTCGAGAGAGTTGAAGCCGATAGGGTTGTCGAAATGTAAATCCAAGGTGGCGGCTGCAATGGGTATCAATTTTTTCATTATGGGTGTCATTTTCATGGGTTTCGAGGGTGTTGAAGCCGATAGTGCTGTCGAAATGTAAATCTAAGATGGCGGCTGAAGTAGGTACCAATTTTTTTGTCATGGGTGTCATTTTCATGGTTTTCGAGGGTGTTGAAGCCGATAGTGCTATCGAAATGTAAATCCAAGATGGCGTCTGCAATAGATATAAATTTTTTCTACATTGGTGTCATTTTCATGGTTTTCGGGGGTGCTGATGCCGATAGTGCTGTCGAAATGTAAATCCAAGGTGGCGGCTGCAATAGATATCAAGTTTTTCATCTTGGGTGTCATTTTCATGGTTTTCGAGGGTGTTGAATCCGATAGTGCAGTCGAAATGTAAATCCAAGATGGCGGCTGAAGTTGGTACCAAGTTTTTCATCTCGGGTGTAATTTTCATGGTTTTCAAGAGTGTTGAAGCCGATAGTGCTGTCGAAATGTAAATCCAAGATGGCGGCTGCAATAGGTATCAATTTTTTCATCATGGGTGTCATTTTCATGGTTTTCGAGGGTGTTGAAGCCGATAGTGCTGTCGAAATGTATTTAAACTACTTTAATAATTCCGTATAATCATGTTATACGTAATTTTTTTAATGCGCTTAAGGTATGCCCAATTGGATTTACCAATATTTATTTTAAATACTTTACCTCCACACTAATATTTTCTCCTGTTTCTTGAGGGCAGTTTACATAAACAAATTACACAAAGAGAAACATCCAGACCCGAAACAATTATTCGTAGGCTATGCAAATACATGTTTCGTGCGGGATTCGAACCCGCGGCCCTCAGTGCTCAGTGCTAAGTCACTGCTAAGCCACTGCGCCGCGGAGCAGCATATATGATCTATTCAAAAGAAGTCCTGCTGGGTTTCTTGCTGATTTCTCCTAATACAGAGGTATTTTCCGAACCAGTGGTAACACTCCCCCCCCCACACACACACACACGCACGCACACGCACAAGCACAGGCACACGCACACGCGCACGCACACGCACACGCACACGCACACGCACACGCACACGCACACGCACACGCACACGCACACGCACACACACACACACACACACACACACACACACACACACACACACACACACACACACACACACACACACACACACACACGCCTGTCATCCAGTGGGGTAGGCAGAGACTACGGACTTCCACACGTCGATCCTGAAACACCTCTCTCGCCTCATTTACATTTAAAAAAATCTATTTCTATTTCCTTATTTAAGCACCTAGTACGCAAACGTGTTGTTATAGAAGGGTAGTAGTCCGCAGTGCCCCGTGTTCGGTCGCGAAACTGTTGCTATTCCTATCAAATAAATTTTTCACTTCTAGCACATTTAATACGAGGTAGAGCCATGCTGCAGCTATATTAGTAGTACAGCTGTAGCACGAATGGGTCGGCTCGACCGGGGAAGGACCACGCTCTCACATAATACCAGCGTAAAATAACAGCTTAACGCTGCTGTGTTTCGTATGGTGAGTGTAGAGAACCGAAGACCCTTTTTACTGGAAATGAGGAATTCAATCTTAGGCCTCACGGGTAACAACGCATCTGCATTTTGATTTGTAATAGAGGATAGATGTAGATGTCTATGGGCCGCAGCAACCACTTACCATCAGGTGGACTTTGTGCTCGTTTTTCATCCTTATCCTATAAAAAAATCCTTTCAGAACTTCCTCCTCCATTCTCCTTCTTCCTCCATTCTTTTTATATAAGTTAGCCGCCCATGCTTGAATTTGTTGTACTAGCTGTAATGCTAAAAAGGTGTCAATGAGAGGCGTGTTGTTCTTTCTATGACTTTAATTAGAATACTCTGTATTTCTAAACTTAACATTAATATACGTTATCTTGTCGGATAAAGATCCTTCTAAGGTAACGCTAGTGTAGTTTACTAGCGTTACCTTAGAAGGATCTTTATCCATAAATTTCATTTAAAGTCTATCGCAGTTTCGTCCGATATAATGTTATTTTTGGAATAGTAAAAATTCATCTTACGAAAATGTAACCGACGCAGATCCATATTTCAATGAAACACGATATTTCAATTTAGCTCATAAAACGTGAAAAGAAATTCGAAATTGGGACATTGGAATTTTTACTTCTAAATATTCGTACATACATATTATGTGCATTCAAAATAAATTATGAGCGGACACTAGAACTCTTACACAAAAAAAACTATTTTCGTAAAACTTTTTGCGTGGCCTGTCGTACAATTATTTAATTTAATTTTCAAATAAGTCCTAGCAATCTGTAAATTGGTGTAACATAACTACCGTATCTAATAATATAAGAGTTATTCGGAGACTATCATAACGTGACTTAGGCTCTGATCTCGAAAATGAGACGAGGTCATGCCCATAATCGAGATGTATATACTATATAATCTTGTATAATATACTTTAAATACCTTACCTTGCTTGTAATCATCATCATCATTACAGTCTTTCACAAGTCCACTGTACACACTTCACAAGTACACGCTTCTTTTCCTTCTCTGCACGGTACTGTATACATAATTCTAAATAATTTCGACTTGTGCAATAAAAAGGACGTTAATAGAATGAAGCATCTCATTAACTGCAATTTCACTAGGAATACCGCTTACAGCGGTAATTTTGCGACGTAATAAAATTGCTTTAGAGCCCGCGGCAACTTACTGGAGTTGCCAGTAAGCATTTCAGATCATTCTCAGGCCTAATTGTAGCTTTCTTTGATATTGTATCATAAACGTTTTGGATACAAGAAAGAGCCAGGTGTGCTCAACATTTTAGAAAATATAAAGTCGGAGGATTTTTCGTCAATTGTGCCAGTTGGATTTTTTGAAAGAAAAAATACGATTTTTTTATTTAGTAAGACATTATTATATTATTCAAAATTATACACTATTTATATTTATACTTTTAACTAAAAGTAAAAACAGACTGCAAGAACTAAAAAATAAATTCCATATTTTATATTCTTAAGTCGTTGCTAAGACATAGTAATATTGAAAGTCCTGATTTACTCTTGTATCATGAAGGCAGTTTACATATACATACACATATTGCAAAAGGAAAAACATCCAGACCTGGAGCAAGCATTTGTAGGCCATACAAATATTTGTTCCACTAAGAGCCACAGCTCATTGCCAAGCCACTGCGCCATGGAGCTGCCATTCTTGAGCATTCCTGAAAAATGTTTGTTTTTAAATAAGGAAATATACCGTTACCATTACAGCCTATTAAGGTTCCCTGCTGAATCCCAATGAAAGGTCCCTATTGAAAGTATATAAATGTGTATCCACTGTATCCACTCTTTTCTTGGCATCACTCTTGACGCAAAGCTTCAGTGGGGCCCCCATATATCCAAATTAGCAAGCAGACTAAGTTCTGCAGCATATGCTGTAAAAAAGATTAGAGGTCTCACTAGTGTCGAGACAGCTAGATTAGTTTATTTTAGTTATTTCCATAGCATAATGTCTTATGGGATTTTGCTATGGGGAAATGCGGCTGATTCAGAAACTATTTTTGTTTTACAGAAGAGGGCCATTAGAGCTATTTACAATCTAAAACCGAGAGAGTCTCTTAGAGATAAATTTAAAGAAATTAATATATTAACTTTGGCCTCTCAGTATATTTACGAAAATTTAATGTATGTTCACAAAAACAAAGATAGTTTTAGTAAAAAAAGTGATATACATTCTGTAAACACTAGGAACAAACACAAGCTAGTGATGCCAGTTTCTCGACTCCACAGAGTCAGTAATTCATTCTTAAGGCAATGTATACGCTATTACAACAAGGTCCCGGAAAGTTTACAGGTTATCTCTATTACCAAGTTTAAATGTTTTATTAAGCTGAAACTGTATAAAAAGGGTTATTATAGTATATATAAATGAATACATGGTTGATAATAACCCCTGGGAATGAGGTGGTCGCTTCCAAGCAGTTTCTAAAATAAATTTTGTAAATAGTTCGTAATCATTTATATTGTAAAATTTATTTAAAAAAAAGTCCCGCTGGGTTTTTTGCTGGTTCTTCACAGGACAGAGGGTTTTTTTTTCGAACCAGTGATAAAGTAAAAAATGACTTTCAATAAGAATTACACATGTAATGTATATTGAATAAAATTATTCTAGTCTAGTCTATTCTATTCTATTATATTATATTCTATTCTATTCTATTCTAAAATGTATTAAATGAAATGCAATGAGCTTATTTATTAAAGAAAGAATCATGAACCTATAATTGTCTGTACATTTCTTTTTAAAGTAAAAATCGACAATTATATTATAAATTTATACATCTTAGATTATTGATAACTCGTCGATCGCGCTCTTGTCGCGTGATGACTTATTAATAATCTAAAGTACGGTACGTGTACACCAAAAGCGATTTTGTCGGCCGATGGCGGACAGAACTACCCGGACGAGTAACTCGGACGTGTATGTGCTTACACTGCAACAGTGTACCACGTGTGCCGACATTGGACGTTGCCGGT
>JAVANC010000029.1:25720950-25766190 GCA_033319125.1 Parnassius glacialis | reverse complement strand
CGTATTACTTTCAATATAATTGCGTACTATATTTACTTGTGGTACACATGAGCGTGAATGAATATTTTATGAATTGATTTGAATTTTTTTTTGTTGAAAAACATATTTAATTTACTTTTTTGATAAATACACGAATGGAAGGAGACGAAAACTTTTTTCTTATATTACTATTATTTTCTAATTTACAAATTAACTTAACTACTCTAACAATGTGAGTTCACAGGAATACTACACTAACTTTCTAACTTAATTACTACTGGGCGATTTTAACGATTAAGCCCTAGGTTTTATACTATGTTCAATATTCTTAAATCACGTAAGTGAATTGAGTCACGTCTTTAAAGATGTTCGGTTATTTGCTTAGCAGGCGATCCTGTATGGTAGGTGACTTCCTGATAGCATGCAAGGTCCCGGTAGGCATCTAACCTACTGTAGTAGGTATATGTTTATTTTGTTCCTAATTAACATTTAGCAATATAGAACTTAGGGTGATAATGCAAGTAAGCTAAAAATACGGGAAGTGATCATTTTTGTCGGTGTGCGATAACAAGTTACTAGAGATATGATGGTTTAAAATGAACAATAAACTTATGCAAAAAGCAACTTATAATAACTGCTTATTTGCTTAATTGTTATACTAGTTGTATTATGGTTGTAGCACGAATGATTCTGCTCGACCGGCGAAGAACTACGACGGGACTACGGACATCTCAGCGTAAAGTAGCAGCTTAACGCTGCTGTTTCGTATGAGTATAAAGAACCGGAGACACCTTTTACTGGAAATAAGACATTCCATCATAGTCTTTAAGGGTGTCAATATGATTGCATTTTGATTTTTAATCAAGGATAGATGTAGAATATCTATGAGCCACAGTATCTACAGTATTAGGTGGACTGTGTGCTTGTTTGACAACGTTGTACTATATTATATCGATGGGAAAGTGCTATTATATAATACAGTGTACAGTAATTTAAGACAGAAGGACCCTTAAGTAGGGACTGAATAAATTAACCGACTTGGCATTACATGGATCTCACAACTTTTTACGGTAGAAGGACTGAGCTGCGAGACTTGGCTTTTTATACAAGTTACGTGTTTGATGGCATCTCATTTCTTTTTGTAGATAGTTATATCTAGGTGTTATACATATATAGGTACACTGATTCATTCACTGTAAATGTTCTGTTTTGACTTCTGATAATGTAAAGTTGCGTATGTTTACACATCCCCCATGCGGTGCGATGTTAGCGGTACATACTTGATTGGGATCTAGAATGGAGTTATTTGGTAAGAATACACTTGAAAAATAGTGCGCAAATGCATCAACTGCTTCAGTACATGAGAATTTTTTTTTTATAAGTCACTATGGGTTCAAAACTCCCCTTGAATTGCAGGTTAGCAATGTGCTGCCAAAACTTTTTGGGTTAGTTTTAATGTACATTTTGTTAGCTATTATGTATGATTTGTAGGCTAACTCAATGCGGTTCTTTAAATTCGAACGTAACCTAGAGAACGCATTATAAACACATACGTCACCATGTTTTTTCCATTGGCGATGAAGTCTTATTTTACGATTGATATATCCTTTATGATATCAGCAGAAAACCAAACTGGGTAAAGTTTACAATTTAATTTAGATCTCCATTTTTTGGGTACACAGACATCAAAGACATTGTAAAGTATTTTGTAAAATTCAGCTGTCGCCGAAACAACATCAACAACAATTTTCCTTAGCCATCTGATCATACAGTAAAGGAAAATCAGCTTTATTAAAGTCCCAATCAGTTTTTGGATCAAAGTTACTGGCTTCAATATATTCGTTACTTTTAGGTGAATTTAGTTTTTACTCTACGTCTAGCGGGGGGTGATAGGGGTCGATATGAACAATACTATCTGTCTCAGCGGCATTTACTTGCACCGCACAATCAACAGTCCTTGAAAGTACTACATCCCAACTTACCTCCAAATATATTAAAAACAAAATTAGAATCACACATGCTTCAAAATGATACAAAGTAACAAAATAAATAAATAATAATAATAATAATATAAGTAAATAATAGCTACAAAACATTTTTTGAGGCACTATTTTGGTTAAGATCACCGAGAATCAATACAATTCCATTAAGGTCATTTATAAAGCTTTCTACCTTGCAGAACCAATCAAAATAGACCGCATCCGTAGCACTGGGTGGTATGTATACGACGCAGATATTTACTATGATGCCATGAAAATTAAATTTAATCCAGACATCTTCGCCATTAAGAGTTTCTAAATTATGTTGTCTAACAGGCGTGATACCAGGTTTAGTGGCAATCAATACCCCTCCTCCATAAGTTCTTCTGTCACGCCGTATGATATTCCACCCACCGCATACAACCTCAGTGTCTTCCACGGATGAATCTAGGAAATTTTCAGAAGCAGCGACGAGGGTATGCTCCTAGGATTAGTGGATTGGTTTTCCATGTATGCAGTTTTGTTTTAATACCACGGACGTTTTGATAAAAGATGTTTAGTACCGCTTTACTGTTAAAGGATTTAGGTGAGTTCGATCCAGACCTTGCAGAGATAGTTGCATTATTATTGTTTTTTGCCTTCCATGACTTGTTGTACGACAGGAAAACCAAGGTTTAATTCGGGTGTTATCCGGCCAAAGTTTAGCAGACAGGATCATGTCGTAGAAAGCAATCGGTATATCAAGCTTGTACGACTCGACAGCACATTTTCTATGAGTTCAAAATTATTGCAGGTAATCCAAAATTTCCTCAGGTCCCCGATTCCATGTTCCATAAATGTACAAATTTCCTTTCCTCGACAGCTTTTAAAGTTGTGATGCCAAGAACATCTGTGCATCTGATAGAGGTGTTTCTTTTATTTTTGTTCTTATTGGTCACTATCTTCCAGGGCTCAGTGTTAGTATTATTACAGGTGGTAGAAAGAGCTACATCGCTTTTAGTTGACTCGAGGCTAATAGGACACTCGGTAGGGGCAGTTTCTATATGAGTTTCAGTTGATTTGTTTATTATATTGTTGTCTGTATAAGGCACAGTAGTTTTAGTGTTATTTTCCATAGCCTGTGAGGTATCAATATCTGAAGTGTTGGTAGTAGTTGGCTGATCGATCGGATTCTGCTTAGTGGGATTCTGAGTTGATTTATGCTTCTTAAGCTTTTGAACTTTCGATGTATTTTTGGATTTAGAACCTGAACCAGTACTAGGTTGTTGAGATTGAAAGTGTGATGTTGTGCATACTTGACTTTGTGTGCCTCTGTTTTCGATTTTAGTAACTTTATCGGTGAGAGTGGTTAACTTATCCTTGCAGTCGTCAATTTTTTCATGACATTTATGGATATAATGGAGTAGTTCGATTAATTTTGTGTTCAGCTCAGACATTTGTTATTGTAATATTTTAAAATTTAAGGTGATATTACATGTTTCCTCAACAGAGTCTACTTTACGTGATACATATGGTATTTTACGAATGGTAATACTGGACTCGCGTACAGGAATAGGTGATCCAACTAGGATCTCAGAGTTATTACCACCCCTCTTCGCAGTACATCGACATTCAGGGCAAATTCAGATAGACCTCTCATCCAATGTCAACGTCTGATTATTGCATAAAAAAAAGGTTTTTTTCATAACCACGGTCTTACAAATACATATATTATGGTAGACTTCTTCTATTGAGCGCATAATGCGCCCGTATCAGAAGTAAGCCCCTCTTCCATATCATAAAATTTACTAAAACAAGAAACGCTTGTACTAAATTTAAAGAAAGTAAAAATAATATATATGTAGTGTGTGTGTATGTAGTGAATGTGTAGTGTGTGTGTAGTATGTGTGTAGTGTATGTGAGTGTAATGTGTTGTGTGAAAGTTTTCATACGTTTCCCCTCTGCACAGCCCTACGACATAAAAGGTCTTAGGATCAGCGTTAAGCACTGGCAGAGGTGGTAGTTACATGTACAAGTACATGGAGGTTATGATGTGTGTATGTATGTAATGAGTGAGTGATTTACACATAAATAACCGCATATCAAAATTCTAATTTTAACAGATTTTCAACTTCAATAAATTCTAATGTCTTCAGCCATTCAGTGAGTTTTAGTTTACAGTTTCTATAAGTCATAGGATATATATCTAGTACTCGTATTTTATTTATTTGATTATATAAATGAGACGAGATGTTTTTGTACTGATTGCGAGCAAATTTAGTCTTCTTTTCTCTATCTTTTCTTCTTTTAGTTAAAATATTGGTGTCAACATTAAAGGACATGTGTTTTTTTCAGAACTACGTGCAATATGTATAGTTTACGAACTGTCAATAAATCTGCATATAAATACAATGAATTTGTTGAAAACTGACGTGTTTTGAAATACATAATTTTTAACAATCCCCTTTGAGCTCGTTCTAATTGTATAAAATGAGTTTTTTACTGCACCACCCCATATCGTTATACAATAAATCAAAAACTGATTGTGCCAACGCAATATAGATCTGATCAAGTAACTTTTTACTTGCAACGTGTCTTAGTGTTTTAAAAATCCACATTAATTTACGTAATCTGCCAGAAACTAATTCGACATGAGACATCCATGAAAGTCTCTGGTCCACTAAGACACCAAGGTACTTCGTAGAAGTTAGTCTAGTTATAGTGGGGCAGTTGCAATTCGTGCTAACTAGCGGCTGACAGCAATTAATCTTAATATCACTGAGAAAGTCAGGAAGACTGTTTTTTATGGAAAACAAAATATAGTTTGTTTTGCTGGTACTTAACGTTAGTAAGTTAAGACTTAGCCATTGCGAAATCACAGCCAAACCGTACTCTGTATTAATCTTTAAATTGTTCAAGGAGTCGCCTGTAAACACAATGGCAGTGTTGTCAGCATATGAGAATATGCTAGCATGTGGGATCTTCATATTGCAGAGTTCGTTTACGTATATTAGAAACAGGGTGGGCCCTAAGACGCTTCCTTGCGGTACGCCATAAGTAAGACTAGTTTTTTGACTTATATGTGAACCTATTTTAAACCTCTGAGTCCTCCCAGTCATGTAACTTTTAAGCAAGTCAAGGGGGCACACCTCTAATCCCACAGTTTTCTAACTTTTGCAACAGAATGGGTGTAGACACGGTGTCAAATGCCTTTTTAAGATCAAGAAACACTGCGAGGCAGTTTGTCTTTTTATCAAGATTATCAACAACTACAGAAGTTAGGGCTTCTACAGCGTTTTCAGTCGATTTCCCTGCTTGAAAGCCAAATTGTGAACTGGATAAAATGTGGAACTTATTGAGGAAACTTATGAGCCTCTTGTTGATAAGTTTTTCTATAACTTTCGATATTGCCGGCAATACCGAAATTGGTATGTAGTTGTTGATATCCTTCTCATCTCCACTCTTATGCACAGGTGTTACTAGGGACTCCTTGAGCAAAGACGGAAATATACCTTTGCGAAAACAAAGACTCACTAAATGACAAAGAACTGGCACGACTTCTGCTCTTGCAAGTTTTAGGAAACTAGCTGGAACGTTATCCCAGCCTGGTGCACTGTTAGATGTTAATGCCATAATCAGAATAGAGTGTACTTCTTCCATATCTGTATCGTAGAGAACAAAAGATGATGTCTGAGTATTTGTACAAAAATTGTGCATAAATTGTGTCTTGTTTGGCTGGACAATCGCATCGGCCAAGTTTTTTCCCACACCACTAAAGTAGTTATTAGCTTGATCAACGGAATCACCTGCGCAAGGCCCAATCTGCAGTAACTTAGTATTGTCCCTTTTAGAGTGCTTCCTATATGTTACTTTAGCAATATTTTTCCAGAGATTCCTAGAATCACCCCACCGAGACCTCCAAAAGCTTCTGTTCATATTTCCGTTTCAAAATTTCTAACTAGATTTTTGCAATAATTTCGGTATCTTCGGTAGGAAATTCTAAGAATCTCGTCGTTGGGATTTTGACGGAGCTTTTGCTGTAGATTATTCCTATGCCTGATACAACGTAGCACACCTGGAGTCATCCAGGGCTTAATTATACTTAATTATATTTACATTTAGGTACATGAAGCAGTCTTGTATTTTCTTTTAAAGATTGCATTAGTTTTCCTAACAATAATTCGGTTAATACATTTGGATCATTACATAAAAGCAGTTCATGTATGTTTTTATTTTTTAAATCGATTATAGCTTTTTCAAAATCCACAATAGATTTTGTTTTATTATACACTAATTGAGGTTTAACATTAGTTATGTGTAGCAATACCATAGTATGATCAGTTATTGTCGTGTTCAAAACTGCAACCTGGGCCACATTATCGTGCGTAAGTTTGAGCATTATATGATCCAAAGAACTATTTTCCCTAGTAGGGAAACAATGTCCCATCATTACACTATGAGTACCTAACATATCTAGATATTTTAATCGATTATTCCGCTCCAAACTTTGTTCTGAGTCTTTGGAGATATATATAAGCATAAGTAATGATAAAGCTTGCCACATGATTCATTCATACACTGGAAGAATTCTTCTCCGGGTATTAGATTTCTTTCGCATGCTGGTCACATCATTTTGTTCGTTTAAGTAAACAACAAGTATAAAAAGGCCAGCGTGGGCTTAGCCCACTCCACACATGTTATCTTTAAAATCAGTAACAAATACTAAAAGTAAATAAGATATTATTTGCGTTTCGGCCTAGTCTCGTCTTAGCGAGCGATCCAGGCAGCCAGCTTCACTTGTCAATTATGTTTAGATATCGAGTACCAACAAACCGTATTAAAAAGGCGCGGTGAAGCGGTGGCGGGATGTGTGACGCTCGAGGAGGCGAGAAAAAAGGTCGTAAGCGCCGTGCAGAGAGCGGCGCTTACGCGTTCGTCCGAGACACTTCACTTATCACAAATCGTTATTAATTTGAATATTTTCCAAGTGATAGATTGTTAATTGTAGCACAGTTTACGTTTTTTATTGATCAAATTAATGGAAAAAAAGTTCACTGTAATTACTTTATCACAATGCAATACAAGTTAATCGACACTGTATTTAGAAAATTAACTCAAAACAGTCACGTTAAACAAGATTTTTAACGATTAAATGTGCGGAGCGTTTAGTTATATCAACCGCTCGGTATATGCCTGGCCAACATATATATTTATATGGGATTACAAAGTTGTTTAGGCAGTTGGCGTATCTCGAAAACTGGACACAAATTGCAAATATTTTTAATTTTTCCTTAATTTATATAATAAACAATAATTGTATGCCAAATATGAAGCTTCTATGTCTGCTAAGTGCCTTAGAGTTTTGATGATCGGTCAGTCAGTGAGTGACAAAATTAAGAAACTTTGACTAATTATAATTCTTAAACTACAAGTTCAAATTTAATACAATTTAAAGTATATCGAGTATATACAATGCCTACTTGGTTAGTAAAAATTCAGGCTTCTGGTTTTATCCACAACGAAGTTATAGGGTTTCAAAAATGGCCTGAACTGCTTCGAGAAAGGGATGGTACGGCCGTGCCGCTTTTTTGCTCGACTTGGCGGGGGCACTCCGTGCCCCCAGATAGGTGGCTACGCAATCATTTATACTAGAGTGAATGCCAATCGCTCACATCAAATTCCAATCAAAAGCTCCAATGCCAATCGGATTATTTATTCTAAATTTTTAAGAAGATGGGATGATAAATGAACAACTACATATATCTATTCTCGATTAATAATTAAAATGCAGATACGTTGTCACCCCCTTAGAACCAAGATGGAGTGCCTCGTTTGAAGTAGAAAAGGTCGACGGTTTTCTACACTTACCATACGAAGCAAAGTGAACTCGTTGTCCTACCCCCGGTTGAGTCGACCCATTCGTTCTATAAATATATAGCCGCAGTATGGCTCTCATGTATTGCTGCAGCATCTCGGTACTACCGCTTATCTATGGTGCGCCTTCCCTAAGTAAAAGAGCACTTCCTTTCCTCCCATAATTTCGTACACTATCACTGCCACCGCTACATCCAACACTGCTACACTAGGTTGAACGTTAATTACACACTTGTTTTGTCACTAAACAAAGCATCATCATAAGGAATAGACTGTTAGATATCTATTTATCGGTTGGTTGGTTAGTTTCAGATCTTGTTACCCTTGAGGACTAAGATGAAAGGCCTCGTTTTTCAGTAAAAAGAGTCCCGGTTCTCTACAATCACACATAAATACAACTGAAACTAAGCTGTTATTTTACACTAGTATAGTCTGAGAATAAGTCGATATGAAAAATTCATCCGATTAAAAACCATAATCGACTTTTTCCTCACGTAGTGCGAAATAAATAGTTATGAATAATGAAATAAAATAAATAATGACGTTATAATTTCCCCGAACGCAGTCATTTGACAAATAGAAACGCTCGTCTCTCCCATTACTCACGCGCCGTCGGGTTTTTCTAGCAGGCTTACCTTCGCTGGGATGATATTATAAGTGATAATAATTACGAAGCTATTCGTCGATGAAATACTATTTTAAAAGGATAACCGGGTTACGTATACTAATATACGTTACTCTATTTTCTCTCTGGATAAACACTCTGGTTCGAACCCCGCCGCCACCAATGAAATTGTTAATTGCAATTTAAGTTATTATTTACCATGCGAGCTTACCTTAGAAAATAGTGATAATAATAATAATATTCTCTATCCCACAGTATATAATACGATTCATATAGTCACGGCGGCCATTCTCGATGGAAACTCGCCATCTGTGCAGTACGGGATTATAGTGCCTAAGAGAATACGCAAACACAAGAACACTCTCTATTCTCTAAACTATACTACACAACTAGAAACTTTATGAAAATCCACCAAATGAGGCTATTAGCCGAGGCCTGTGTTCAGCCGTGAACTATTATATATATTAAACTTAAAAAGAAAAACAAAGTTAACAGTACGATTATCTATATACATGTAAGAAAAATGTAAATTGTAAGTGACTGTACATTTAATATTTTTGCGGCAATGCGAATACGTACAATGCGTAATTAAATACATTTCTATAATTTTAGAATTGTTACAGACTGTCTGTATATTTGTTTGACGTGATACGTCTAAGCTATTAATAATATTTTTCAAAAGAATCGATACGAAAATCATAAAGCGTATCTTCGAGTAACATCAAAGATTAAGGTTCCTAAGTCGTATCGTTCCGGAAAATTCGCTGGTGGTAATTGATTCCACAAGGAAGTTGTGCGAGGGAGAAAACTTCTTCTAAATCGCACAGTGGTGGACCGCCAATCATCCAGATGGTAGGATGGTAATGCGAGTTTTGTCGCGATGTTTGATGGTGAAATTAAACGGTTGGAATTAGTCCGAACAATTCCTCAGAGCACTCCCCGTGATAGATGCGATAAAATACGCAAAGAGATGCAACATCTCTAGGCAGTGCCAGTGTATCGAGCCGATCAGAAAGAACTCGGTCGTCGACGATTCGAACCGCTCTGCGCTGGATGCGGTCAAGTGGAAGGAGCTGGCACTGGGGTGCCCCAGACCAGAGATAAGAACAGTATTCCATGTGGGGCCGAACTTGCGCTTTGTAAAGTTGCAAGCGATGTGCCGGCATGAAATACTGTCTCGCTCTGCTGAGCACGCCAAGCTTTTTAGAGGCCAATTTGGTCTTCTCTTCCAAGTGACCACGAAACTGCACTCTATTCGATATGTCGACACCAAGGATTCCGATACTAACTGAGGCAGCAAAGGGAGTGCCTTGAAACTGAGGAGATACGACAAGGGTTAATTAATATTAATTAATATAATAAACAATCCCTAAATTTTCTACTAAATATATTGTTTTTTACAAAAGAAAAAATAGGTATACATATTGGTAATAGTTTAATTTTATTATTACATGCTATGTTACAAAATATGAAATTTCTATGTATATAAACAATAATTCTATATGGTATAATTAATAAATCAACAAGTCAACATCTATTTATTATTTAATCAATAGCTATTTTCTGCCGACTTCCAAAAAGAAGACGGTACTCAATTCGACTGTATGTTTTTTTTATGTGTGTTACCTCATAACTTTGTACTGGGCGAACCGATTTGGATGATTCTTTTTTTATATGAAAGCTGATAGTTCTCGTGTGGTCCCATATGAATTTGATCAAGGTCAGACCAATGGTTATTGTGTTATTCTTAAATAACCTATATTGAAGTCGCTTATATTGAAGTCGGCTGTACAAAATTTTTAATTTTAAATTATATTGTTCAAATGCCAAAATATTTGAACAATTGCTTTATAAAACAATAAACTCGAAACAAACAGACTTAATTTCTAATAAAATTGCGATAAGTGTTTGTTTGAACTAAAAAAATCTTTTAAGGTCTGGATGTTCTATCGATGTATTTTTTTATAAAACTGGTTATAGATAAAACATATTAAAAATTATTTTGTATTACCAACGCTTCGAGCACTTTACAGCACTTATTGTCAAAGGGGCACTGAGATGTTGGACGTCGTAATAGTCACAGCTACATTCAGATTAACATTAAAAAAAGTTAATATACAAGATAAAATCCGTTAAAACTAGTTTTATATAAGTGTGTAATTTTTACGTAAACATAATGTATCTTTATTATTACAAATCTCTTAAACCAATGCAAGAAAAATAACACAAAAAAAAAACAAAAAAAAAACAAAGCTTTTTACCCTTATCAACTAAAATCTCTCTTGTTCAAACTCTCATTTTGCCAATCTTAGATTACGCTGATGTCTGTTTTTTGGATGCGACAGAGGAGCAATTAAACATACTTGAGCGATTGCAAAACCTTTGCATTCGGTATATTTTTGGACTCAAGAAGTTTTACCACGTCTCTTAATACAGAAAGCAGCTCAAGTGTCTCCCGATCCGATTTTGCAGGAACACTCGTATCCTTTGTCTTCTTTTTAACATCTTACATAGTCCGAATTTTCCTTCATACCTTTGTAATCGATTTACCTTTTTTAAATCTCCAAATGCAGCTTGTAGATCTTACCTTAAAACCGTCTTAAAATTCCCGTCCTTTAAAGCTCATATATACATACATATTCCCGTAGCTTCATATTCCCGTTTATTCTCTGTGCATGCAGTAAGACTCTGGAATTCACTTCCTCCTCCTATTCGAGAAATTAAAACAGTCAAATTATTCAAAAAACGTGTAAAAGAACATTATTTATCTCTATCTTCTATGTAAGTTTCCATATCTTTGATATTTACTATACTTTTTATTATTTATATATATTTAATTATGACTACAATACAAATATATATGTATGTATTTATTTTATCTTGTTTGGATATATGTGTATATAATAACAAAGTGCACACCTTATTATCTTTTATTTATCACATATCTTTTTAACTGGCCTACTGGAAGTAATTTCAAAATGAGATAAGTAGCGCCCTTGTACAAACTTTTCATCATGTTGTAACCTTTCCATTGTTTGTGTGTACATAAATTGTTAAATAAATAACTAACATTAATGAGTATATTTGGGCGGTTCACGATTGCGGTCGAATGGTGGATTCTATCCACAACCTTAACTAGGCTACTGTCACTTTAAGCTTTTAGAGCTAAAAGCTTAAAGTGACAGTAGCCTAGTATATTAAAATTATTTGATGTGGGATAGTCTCGCTAAAACTCAAAAACGGCTCCACCGATTTGACGAAATTTTTATGTGTGTTTGAATGGGTCCGTCGATGGTGCAGATTCATTCAATTGGACCTGGTAGGTGCTGTTGTCAAGATCCAGAAATCGGGTGATTATATACTTATATAATACGGGTGTAAGAAGCCGGAGCAGATCGTTAGTTTGAAAAAAAATTAAGTCATATTGCGTCACACTTAAGGCTTCGTTAAGATTTATTTTTTTTTACTTTCAAATAAAACGATACTTTGGGTTACTAGGATTTTATCAGGTGTGTGTGTAAGAAGGAATCTATCACCATTTTATTCAAACACTATTTAATAATTTACTATAACTTCGTTAAATTTTATTGTCTCTTTTTATTATTTTATTATAATGAAAAATAAATAGTAATAATAATAAAATATTTATTCATTTACCAAGACCCAAAGCGAATATCTAACAAACTAGTTTAGCAGTACTCTCACATCACTGTATCTATTTCAAGTAAGAATTGATTTATTTGAAAGTATAATATACGTGGCAGAGTCACGCTGCAACTATATTATAGTTGTAGCACGACTGACTCGGTTGGACCGGGCTAGCACTTAATGCTGCTGTGTTTCGTATGATGAGTGTAGAGACAGCTCCGTGGCGCATTGGTATAGCAATGAGTTGAATCGTTGGTTCGAACCCTGTACGGAACGAGTATTTCAAGTGTGGCCTTAAAATATTTTTTACAGATAGGAATGTTTGTACATATGCAATTTATGTTTTGTTAACTGCCTCCACGATACAGGAGAAAATCCTAGTGTGGTAACGTCTTTTTAATGTATAAAAATAATCAGACAAAAAGTAAAAAAGAGAACCGGATAAACTTTTAACTGGAAACGAGGTATTCCACCTTTGTCCTCAAAGGTAACATCGTATCTGCATTTTGATTCTTGATTGAGGATAGATGTAGATGTGCATGAGCCACACCATTCACTTACCATCAGGTGAACTGTGTGTTAGTTTGTCACCCATATTCTATTAATAAAATCATAGTTTAAAAATGTAAGTAATATTACAGAAATGCATGTCTTTCTCTCTGAGCTACCCCGATGTTTCTGCTTAGCGACTGAGCTTACATGGAGCATTTATTCGCTGGAAATGAATATTACTTTGGTAATTTCTTATATTTACGCGAACACTACACATTTAAATAAAACTAATTTTATGGATTTTATCGCGTATATTAACTTATTTTTATCTTCCCGACGTTGCGGGTGCTTTCCAGCACCCGTGGTCACGGGGGACTGAGGTGTTTGACGTCCTGCTGTTATAGTTAGCCCGGCTACCTTCAGTTTTTTAATATTAATTTTTCGTTCGATTTACGCAGAATGAGCTTACAGTATCTTGAGATCTGGCAGTGGTATACTTGGGTTTGGATTTGATTTTATTAATTATGGGATCCCAAGCAGATGGCAGCACCCATCCATCTTCTCTATTGAAATTAGGATGTTTTTTAATTTCAATAGCCTCACAAATCATCCTTGGGAGGAATCGGTGTTCTTTTGCGAAGACTTGTGGTCTATCAAATCTAATGTAATGGCGGGGCCGATCTTGAACATGTTCACAAACTGCAGACTTCCCGATACGTCGGTGCTTCACGTCAGCTATATGTTCTTTAACGCGGGTTTTTATAGATCTTTTTGTTTGTCCTATGTACGAAAGACCACATTCACAATCCAGCTTGTACACTCCTGCATCTTGTAGAGGGATATGACACTTGACGGAAGGTAAAAATTGACCAATCTTCTTCAGCGGCTTGAAGTATGTTTTAATGGAAGCTCGCTTCAAGATGTAGCCAACCTTGTCTGTGACTCCTCTGACATAGGGTAGTACAGCAGGCACACGCTCGAGTGTGGCTGGCTTCACTCGGTCACTGTGACGTAGGCGCGGGACCCGAAGCTTGTTGTCTTGCAGTACTTGCTCGACGTGCTGAAGCTCGGCGGCCAGATGTTTTCTGTCACAGATCCCTCGTGCTCTCTGAAACAAAGATTTTCCCACGGTAGCTAACTGTGAAGGATGATGGTGCGAATCACCATTTTAATATCGGTTGGTATGGGTATTTTTTCTGTACATAGAATGACCAATAGTGTTATCAGGATTACGGATGACTAAAACATCTAGGAAAGCTAAAAAGATGTATATAATGACTAAAACATCTAGGAAAGCTAAAAAGATGTATATTCTATTTTATTTGTATTGACAAACGAGCACACAGTCCACATGATGGTAATTGGTTGCTGTGGCCCATAGACATCTACATTTATCCTCGTTTGCGAATCAAAATGCAGATGCGTTGTCACTCGTGAGGGCTAAGATGGAATGCCTCTTATCCAGTAAAAAGGGTCTCCGGTTCTCTACACTAACCATACGAAACACAGCAGCGTTAAGCTGCTATTTTACGCCGTTATTCTGTGAGAGTGTCTCTAGTTTAAAAGTATGTTACATCCTATTTATGTCTTACGTTCACAGGTCTCCTCTCATCAAGGGTTATACCGTCACCGTTACGCAATGTACAAGGTGACACTGAAAGTTCTAAGAAAATAAAAAACTCAACAAACTAGCAAGTTATAAGTTTTATTATATCTTTTAAAAATAGTGTCCATTTACATCAATACATCGCTGCATCCGATGGAACCACAGAGAAAAGCACTTTCCCCACTCGTGCTTAGGGGTCTCTGTGACGGCATTTTGAAACGTCTATAAATGTTTTTCTTTTATTTTCGGAAATAAATAAAAATCGCAAGGCACGAGGTCAGGGCTATAAGACAGGTGACTCAGTGATTCCACGTTTGACGTCGCCAAGTAGTCGGTTATTTGCTTGGTGTTGTGCGACGGGAAGTTGTCGTGGTGAAGGGGGATCCTATTGCGAGATCGTTTCTCCGGAACTTTTTACAATACAAGTGGCAAACAATTGTTAGTGTACCACTCTGCAGTAAGTGTTTTTTGATCCTCTAAAACAATTGTTGCGTAATGACCTATCCTTCCGAAGAATGAGGCCAACTACCTTTTTTCCCACGCTTCAACCTCTCTTCTTTTTAGTTGGCAGCTCCTTGGAAGATACAAACAGACAGCAGATTGTCTCTTAGTTTCAGGATCATAACAATAAATTCAGCTTTCTTCACCCCTAAGTATATATGTCAAACACAGCATTTGAGTCACCTCCGTTAAATCTTTGAACCATTTCACGACACAAATCAACACGACGGAGTTTTTGGGCCTCTGTCAAATTATGAAGTATCCACCAGGCACAAAGCTTCCTGGCCACTAATTGTTCATTGAGGATTTTGTGTACTTGACTCATATCGATGCCTAAGATTGTTCAAATCTGCTGATAAGTCACTCTTTTGTCAGTCTGTATCATAAGCCGACGTAGAAGGCCGCCCTCACGCAGATAATCGGTGAGATTACTGCGAACCACATTTAAACTCATTAAACCAGTTGTAAGCAGTGGCACAAGATGGGGCTTCATCGTGAAAAGCCAATCGAATTCTATCATAAATTTCATGTTGACTTAATTGACATGGAAATTAATAAAAATAATCTTTGTTCGAAAATTTTCTCGCGTTAAAGTCATGCTGACAGACAATTTACAAATTTGCCGCCAAATTGTAAACAAATGACAAATTAATTAAAATACATACATAATAATATTGGCAAAAAGTTCTATTTTCAAAATTTGAATTTATTTTTCATTATATTGTTTACAAGTGGCCAGTTCTAAAATCTTTCAATGTCGCCCTCCTATAAGGGGGAATATTTGTCATAGTTGCCACGCTCGGCAAGCGGGTTGGCAACCACAGTTTAATTTTTATTTTTAGTCGTAATAAATAAGACGCTACTGCTCATCTCCCGATTTTGTTTCGCTCTGTCACCTCTTACACCCACGGGATGGTATGGGGTAGTGGCTATTACACTGCCACTACACGATTCCCAAGGTTTTACCATCACCAATAAAACTGTTTTTTGCAATTTTAAATGTTGTTTTTACCACGTTTTTGGCGATAACAATAAACAGTCCAAACAAAAGTCCACAACTGAACATTGACCTCCACTATAGATTTTCTCATATTCCCGATATTTGCCTTAGTTTTTATCAAGAAGGCGGTACAGCTATCTCCTGTTTCATTTCTATCAGTAGCCTCTAACCCAGCTACCGGATGATATTGGGTAATGAATTATCTGTCGCCGCCACTACACCTGTCATCATCATTACAACCATTTACAAGCCCACTGCTGAGCACAGGCCTCCCCCATGGAACACCACAAAGCGTGGTCCTAACCCATGGCATCCATCGACCCTGCATGCTTTAAGGTGTCGTCACTCCATCTAGCGGGGGACTGCCTAACACTTCGCCTACTGCCTCGATGCTCTCATTCGAGAACTTTTTCCCTTATAATTTTTTTAATAATTACATGTTTAATATACCTTTAAATCTCTTTGGCACTCTAAATCTCTTTGGTTTCAAATAATAAAACAATTCAGCAATGCTTTAATATATATATATACAAATGACAAATGCAATTTATTTTCGTTATTGTCTGCGTATTTTGTAGAAATAAATCAAACAACAATGTGAATTCTTTTACACGTAAAATAATGATTTGATGCCGTGAACAGAAATTCAATGTAGTTGACTGTCATTTAAAAGAATATTAGTTTTTAACTTTTCTTTTTCACTATTGGTTACTAACCATATATTATTTATTTACATATTATCTTCTCTGGGGTACCTCATACAGAGCCGGGGCGGCATCAGAGATAATCGCAAATATGAGACTCTGAGAGATGACTACATATTTTTCCCATTATGTGTAGAGACCATCAGTCCGTTTCAACGACCCAAACTGTATCCGCGACTGGTCATCGCTGCTGGTGATAAGAGGGCTGGTTCGTTTCTCGCTCAAAGGAAATTTATATCTATTTAACGAGAAAACGCAGCCTGCGTTCTTGGTACAATACCACGGGGGTAATTTATGTTTTTATTTTAAATTTGTGAAGTTATTCTACTTTGGGCGTATTTGAGAAAAATGATGAGAGTGAATTTTTTACGATGCACGCGCACACCGACACCGAAAAACGACACCATGAAGTTGTTACGATGCGTGCGCACACCGATACTTAAAGGTGACAACTTCAGTTGGTAATTGTCTGTTAACGGTGTGGCACGGTGCTGAGCCACCTGTATTCAGACTTCCTTAATATCTTACTAGGTCGTCACTCCATCTAGTGGGGGCCGTCCTAAACTTCGCTTAACCGGTACCAGGTTGCCACTCGATAACCATTCTTTCTCTGACACTTCAGCTTACTAATCCGTTGGGTTATAACCATGAGTCTGGTCTACTGCAGACGTCCTTATTTCTATTACTCAAAAAAAAAAGCCACGAGTATAGCCTTCTTCATAGCTCTAAGCTTTCTCATACGGCCAACAGTAAAAAACCAAGTCTTAGATCCTTAAGTTATCACAAACTACACGAGTTGTTTGTATAATCTAGTTTTCTAATTTAACTTACTGAAAATAGCTCAAAATAGTAAAAAAATTACCAAGTAGTAGAGGTAAAATATCTATAAAATAAATTTAAAAAATTGTAAAATATCCGCTACCACTTATCATCTCATGGGTGTTGTAATTGATGGCAGAAGGAAACAAACCAGGTGATGGACAACAACACCTACCTAATAACGGTCAAGAATTAAAAAAAAAAAACCCGCCAGCCAAGGGCAACCCAATACAAATACCCCTCTATGAAACAAGCTATGAAGGAGGCCTATGTTCGCTATGTTCATGTGGAATTTTGTTAGGCCGTAACGTAACGGGCGGAAATAAAAAAATTCGGTTACCAGCCCACCTGCCAATCGTGGCAACAAAAACAAATATCCCAACTTTCGAGGTAATCTATGGAGGAGGCATATGTTTAGCAGTGGACTTTGATTTGCTATATTGATAATTACTGACGAAGGTCACACATATTGTGTATAAAATATACATCGGGCACTTGGTCTACCTAATAGATATTTAGGTAACAGGCCTACAAAGGCAGGTACATTTTTATCCCTTGATGCTAACAATGGTTATGGGATAGGTAATAAAAAAATGAATTGTGCTATAAATATGCAATACTAAAATAACCACACGGTAGATCAAGCTGTACCTATATTATGGTTGAAGAATGAATGGGTCTGTTCAACCGGGAGAGACTACGCTCTCACAGAAGACCGGCTTAAAATAGCAGCTTAATGCTGCTGTGTTTTGTACGGTGAGTGTAGATAACCGGAGACCGTTTATGCTAGAAACGAGGCATTCCGTCTTATTTCTAAGGGGTGACAACGCATCTGCATTTTTATTTGTATTTGACGATAGATATAGATGTAGTATGCTATATGATACAGCATCCACTTTCAATCAGTGGACTGGGTGCTCGTTTGTTACCCGTATTCTATAAAAAAATCTTCATGATGATAATTTTTTATGGTATCGGGAAGGGAAAAGACGCCCTAGACGAAGATTTATCGACCAAATCGGCGATACATTGAAAATGGGCCAGATTAGGTGTACCCTTAACCGACGAGCGTGTATGCGTAAATATATGGATGTAAAGGAGGCGAGAGAGGTGTGTCAGGATCGCGCCAAATGGGAAGTCCGTAGTCCTCTGCCTACCCCTCTGGGTGACAGGTGTGAGTGTTTGTATTTGTATTTATTTTGTATAAAATTTCTAATACGTCAAATTGACTAATATTTACCCTCATATTACAATAAAATTACCCCATACGTACGAGTAGTAAATTATGAAAATTCTCAGTCAGAATAACTGACACTTTTATGTTCGACCTTAGCATACATACGTTGAACCGAGCATAATATCTAATAAATCATTGTTTAATTTTAAACTTAGCCTTCTGAATATGATAAATTTGATCTTCGAATATATGTTACTTATGTTTCGTAGAGCAATTTTCAAAATCCTCAATTTAAAAGCACTCTGTATCGTAATTGATCAAACTGAACGTTGTATTATTCATACCTATGCCGTTTATTTATTTTATCGTCCCTCCAAAGAATCAAATTAATTTGAATAAATTTGAAATTCAAAGATAAACTCTTCTCTTGCTTCTGTACTCGTACAAGGGCTCTTTACTATACTATTTTAGATGACAGTTATTAAATATTATGTTTTATTTCGCTGGGGTAAACCACCGTATTTTACACACAGAATACCAGCGTAAAATAGCGGCTTAATGCTTCTCTGTTTCGGTAAGTATAGAGAACCGGAGATCATTTTTACTGGAAATAAAGCAATCCATCTTAGTACTCAGAGGTAACAACGCATCTGCATATTGATTCTTAATCGAGATAACATGTTAAAGCCTATGGACCACAGCTTCCACTTAACATCAGGTGGACTGTGTGTACGTTTGTCACTCTCATTCTATTAAAAAAAAACTGATATTCACCATCTCACCTAGTTTTTGGTTATCTCGGTTTTTATATGCCAGGGAAATATCCATGTTCTTGAGTCGTTTTATCTCCAATAGATGTCGTTGTAACAGTCTATTTTAATGTCAAATGTAACACAGAAGAATTAACTAGCGGGGAACAGCATTCAATAGAATATTCGGCAGCTGCGGCTAGTCTCAATGGAAACTAGCCATCCGCACAGAATAGGATATGGTGCACGAGTGTGTGCGCAAGCACTGGTGTACTCTCTATTGACTTACCTTCATAGTCCGATGGGAAGGTAATCCGACACGACATGAGAGACATCTTGCGCAGGACCACCGTATACGTGCTTTCCGAAGTACGACGGTGAAATACCATCAATTTCATGACCCTGAGTGGCTGCTAAGAATTTCTGGACAGAAAAACTTAATATAAATCATGGCTTGACCGAATCAGTGCAGACGATTCGAGCCAAGGAACATATAATCGGCTCACGATCAGTAGTACTCTAGTAGAGTTAAAATACTTCAAATCGAACTTATAAAAATAATGTATGACATTCTTCGTTTCTTTTGAGTAAAAGTCATTTTAGAATTCCATCGGTTTCAGCACGTTAAATATATTTCCAGTTGTACGCATAGAAAATCCAATATAAAATTATGTAAATAAATACAAGTAAAAAAATTATTATTTTGGGAAAAATAATTAATATTTGTATTTACAATAGCACTGGTGGCAAAACTCCTTTTCTACTTAGGAATTCATCTGAAGGGTACCTTTTTACCTATTTCTGTCGGCAACCAACGTACGGACACTGCTATGTCCCGATCTCAAAGGATATACAAGTCAGTATAGTTACAGGCTGTGAGAAATTACCTCTTAGTCCTCAGAGGCGATAACGCATCTGTAGTCTTCTTTTTGGTTGGACGTTAGTTGCAGATGGCCATGGGGTGCAGTAGCCACTTATCATCAAGTCATGTGTAAAAACGTTTGTCACTTTAGTTTTATAAAAAACATCGATTCCTTTTTATTAGAAATACTAGTAACACTTTTGACATTTTTCTAATATGCTCGCTTACCTTTACAAGTAAGTTTAAAAATATTTTACGGCAGTAGTTGATTAGTGGAATCGAACCCATAACTTTTTAAGATTATTTTACCCTAACCATAGAGATAATGTCGCTTCTAACAATAAATAAATTTCTTTAGTATTAATAGCCACTTTATCATCTATTTAACATACACAATAAGTTAGATGTAAGCCCAAATAATATCCTTTAGTTTTTGTAAATAATAGTTTGGGCCGCTTTAATGTCTTAACTTGTTAAATTGACTTTTGATTATCAAATTATTGGAATATGTCTATAAATTCCCAGTACATTTTTTACTTTGATTCGAGGCCATAACTCGTACCTAAGTTCAAGTTCCTGCCAAAACTCTTAAATAAAAGTTTTTTACAATAAAAGATAAGCAATATTAACTCTTTTTCTGTTTTTGAAAGATTTAGAGAAGTAATTTCTACAGTATAACAAATAAATAACTTTGAACCATACGTCACATCGTACTTTCATGTAGCGTTCATGAAATTCAAATTTAGAAGTAAAATTCGCATTTCAAATCTGCCCAGATTACGGGTTTGTCGCCACAGTGTCAGACTAATCCCACGGCATTCTTATTTGGGATTCAAATATCCCAGCTGGCAGCTTGTATATTACTGTCGAATATATATTTGATTTGTAAGTCAAGTAGGAAAGTTAGTAACGAAACTGTCTAGGCGGACTTTGACTATAAAGGGACCTAACACCGAGGAATAAACTTACTTTTTCTTTCGCTAATAGTAATCTTTTGGGTTTTTTTAGACGAAGAGCAAACAAGCATGCTCACCTGATGGTAAGAGTCGAAAGTATTGTACATGACTATCTTATTTATCTACTATCAGCAGTCCACCGCTGGACGTAGGTCCCTACCATATATTTCATTTTGTAATTCCAGGTGGAAAATTGCGTCGTGACTTTTTTTTACGGGATAAGGGTGACAAACGAGCACACAGTCTTCCTAATGGTAAGTGGTTGCTGTGGCCCACAGACATCTATATTTATCCTCGATTACAAATCAAAATGGAGATGCGTTGTCACCCGTGAGGAATAAGAAGGAATGCCTCGTTTCCAGTAAAAGTGTCTCCAGTTCTCCACACTCACCATACGAAACACAGCTGCATCAAGCTGCTATTTTACACTGGTATTCTGTGAGAGCGTGGTTCTTCCCCGGTTGATCCGACCCATTCGTGCTACAACTATACCAGAAATCTAATTACAATATCATCATCATCATTACAGCCTTTCATAAGTCTACTGCTGAACATAGGCCTCCCCCAAGGAATGCCACAAAGCACGGTCCTGAGCAACCTGCATCCATCGACTTCCTGCATGTCTTACCAGGTCGTCACTGCATCTCGTGGAAGGGTCGCCCTACACTTCGCCTACCGGTACGAGGCAGCCACTCGAGAACCTTTCTTCCTCATCGGTTGTCGGTTCTTCGAGCTATATGGCTGGCCCACTGCAACTTCAGCTTACTAATCCGTTGGGCTATGTCCGTTACTCCGGTTCTACTGCGGATAACCTCATTTCTAAGTTTATCACGTAGAGAAAACCCCGAGCATAGCCCTCTCCATAGCTCGCTGAGCGACCTTGAGCTTCCTCGTATCGCCAGCAGCGAAGGACCACGTCTCAGATCCATAAGTCATCACTGGCAACACGCACTGGTTGTACAATTTAGTTTTAAAGTTTTGAGGTATGTCAGACGAGAAGATGTGTCTTAGTTTCCCGAACACTGCCCAGCCGAGTTGAATCCGTCGATTGACCTCGCCATTGATGTTAAATACCGTATCATTTCCAGTCCAGAAGCTTGAAAACGTCTTTCAATGCAGCAGTGAAGAGTTTCGGGGATATGACGTCACTCTGTCTTACACCTCTCTGCAATATAGATAGGTTTCGTACTCTGGTTCTGTACTCGGATAGCCATCGTAGCTCTACTGTATAAGCACTTCAGCACTTCGATATACCGACAGTCAACGTGGCACCGCTGAAGGGACAGGAGCACCGGCCAAATTTTGACAAAACCAAAGGCTTTCTCATAGTTCACACACGCCAGACATAGTGGCAAATTGTACTCCTCGGACTTCTGTACAACTTGCCGAAGGGAATGTTTGTAGTCTATGGTGCTAAAGCCCTTTCAGAAACCGGTTTGTTTGGTAGGCTGGAAGTGGTCAAGTCTGCACGCGAGATGATTCGTAATGGACTCTCGAAAACAGCACGTAGACTCGGCTCAGAAGGGAAATCGGTCAACGGAGAGCGTTGTCACCTTTCTTGAAGAATAAGACCACCGCACTTCTGCTCCCCGCCTCCGGTGTAATGTCGCCATGGATAACGGAATTAAAGAGCTTCTGAAAGACTTCAAGTACCGGTTTTCCACCCGCTTTCAGAAGCTCCGCTGTAATTCCATCCTCGCCTGAGGCCTTGCCGTTTTAAGGTGCTGGAGAGCCATTCTAATCTCGTTAAGACTGACGTCCGGGTTATCTTCGGAATAGTGTCGGATAAGACTCGCTCTTGGATTTTTACTCACACTTGCGTGTGGCTCCAACTATGACGTGTACAGTTGCCCATAGAAACTCTCAATCTCACTCAAAATGTCAGGTGCCCCGAAAACAATTCTGCCACAATTGGTCTTCAGCTTTGACAGTTGGCTCTTTCTGGCAGACAGATCTCTGGGAAAGACTTGGAGCTTTGGTTCCGCTCGATCGCTTCTTCAAAACAAGCTATATTGAAGTTGCGTAAGTCCCGCCGCATGGATTTGGAGATCTGTCTGTTCAGTTGCCTGTATGCTGTCAAATCTCTTGAAGAATGTAGCTTCATCTCCCGTCTAACAGGCATGAGATTAGGAGTGTGAGCGGAGAGTTTTTGTGTTCTTCTACGGCAGGTCTTGCAGACAAGGTAGACTGGTAGAGAATGCCTTAGGCATTAAGTCCGCTTATATATCACATGTGTTTATGAAGTTTTAAATAAATAAATAAATAAATAACTTAGCTCCAACTGCATGGACAGTTTCCACGAGCTTGTCATTCATATCGTCCATTTCATTGCAGTCTTCTAGGCACTGAAAACGGTTTTGTAACTCGAACTGAAAGGTTTCGGGACTTTGGAACAGAGCACGAGGGGGATGGAGCGTTGACTTCATTAGACGAGACCTCTCCAACTTAACGTTTAAGTTCAGTCTGTCTGTGACCGTTCGGTGATCGGTACCAGTTTTACCCTCGCGATCACGGTGACATCAACACAGAAGTGACAACATCACTTCTTTCAGCTTCACAGTCTTCTAATCAGTCCTCAGGGTGCGTGCCTTGTATGTTGCCAGGTTGAGTCATATTAGTTGGCAACCGAACTTCCACCGGAGATTCTTAGCACCCCCTGCCCCGACGTTACCTTGGTCGCCACCGTAGCCAGGAAGAGCGGGGCCGCGGGGACTGGGGGCCGTCTCTTTGTTACATTCATTTATAGGGGGGTATTTGCCATAGTTGCCATGCTTGGCGAGTGGGTTGGCAACCGCAGTTTTTTATTGTATTTTTGCTGTTATCAGGAAGATGCTGCTGCCCATCTCCTGCCTGTTTCCCTTTGTCGCCTTTTACGACACCCACGGGAAGATATGGGGTAGTGAATATTCTTAACTGCCACTACACTGCAATAAATATAAAATATAATAACTATATCACTATAATAAATATAAAATATAATGACTATCCAATTTCTATTTCAGTTTATAAATGCGATAGGTATAACGCATCTCGTTATACCACCGTCGGTAGAAAACTTGTAAATATAAAATAAAACCGTTGCTTGCAAATATGTTTTGATGTAGATTTGACGTTCTTAAGATATTTAAACAAGTTTAAATTGAATTAAAAGCTTTGACTTAATTTTTTTAACTATTTCCAAAACTTTTACGACGGCTTTTAAGATAGCCAGAGGACAAAATTTGATTTCTTACTATACTCTGCAACCACCCGGCGAATAATAATTAATACTTACTATACTATACTATACTATACTATACTATACTATACTATATACAACATCTGTTTTTTTTTATTAACACTAATATGTCTCAAAAAAATGAAAGTTAAGCGTTTAAACTTTTAACATCATAAAATTGTTTACCGATTAAAGTTTTCGACGAGAGTTTAATTGGGTAAACAGTCCGATTAAGTTTAGAAGACAATAATCATAACTCTTTATAGACGGGGACAGCAAATTATTATTAGTTTAAATTATTACATTCATTCAGTTAATCGAGACTACCTAAACTTGATCCAGTTGGCCTTTGACCTTTGAAAAATTTTTTTTTAATTACCTGTGTGACGTGTGTAATGTCAAGACGGTGGACTTTTGGCGCCGATTGGTTATAAAATAAAAATATATATTATCTAATTGTTATATTTTTTACTAGTGTAGTACTCAGTGGGTTCAAAGATATTTAAGAAAACAAACGGTTCATTTCAAAATCCGTAAAAGTAGTTTTATTCAATTAGTATTCCATTAGTTTACGGCGTTAGTATTAACAACGTTTAAAAATTTCATTCATAAATTAGAAGCAATGAAATCCGTTTATTATTTTATTCAATTAAATTTTATGTCACAAATAGAATTCTTGGCAAAAAAAAATAGCTCAACCACCTACTGAAATTTCAAAGATTCAAAAAAATAATTTTCCGCTTTAAATACTAAACAGTCTAAAACTGTAAATTATAGTGTAATTTACCTGCTCTGTATTATCGCTGCGTTGTTAAGCCACGAAATTATATCCGGCAGAATAGTTCCGCAGGGAGCAGGCATTTGTTAGCCTCAATGTGTGTACGATATCTGTCTGAGTCTACAGTATTGTAATGTTACTAAATTGTTATCGGACATTCTATTCCTATGTGTTTATAAATGTATTTCGTATACATACATGTACAGTGTATGCATGTACATGTGACGGTTCTTACAGCGGTACATGTACAGTGTATACATACGAAATTGTTATAGCCTATATTATTACTCTATTGTTGAACAAAAGCCTCCCCCATAGATTGCCTCATAGGCCATGGGGGGGGGGGGGGGGTTACTTGCTGCAGTCACCACGCTCGGCATGCGAGTTGGCAACCGTTGATTTTAACCGACTTCTAAAAGAAGGAGGTTGTCAATTCGCGTGTATTTTTTTGTATGTACGAGGGTGGATTGTAAAGTACTCGGCCTAACCAAGAAAATAAACACATACTAAATCAGTTATATTTTTATTTTTCTACATAATCACCATCAAGTTCAATACACTTTTGCCACCTCCCCTTCCAAGCATTTAGACCGTTGAAAAAAAATGATTCTTCCTTAGAGTCAAAATATGCGTCTACAGCTGCTTTGACCTCGTCGTTTGTCGAAAATCTTTGACCTCCCAAGTGCTTTTTTAGGTTAGGGAACAGAAAAAAGTCTGATGGTGCCAGATCAGGTGAATACGGCGGATGCGGTAACAGTTCAAAGCCACAGTTGTGAATTTCAGCCATTGACTGTACTGACGTGTGAACACGGGCGTTATCTTGATGAAACAGGACTTTTCTTCTGAGCATTCCTCGACGTTTTTCTTTTATTTCCTCTCGTAAACGACGTAGTAAGGTGCAGTAGTAATCAGAGTTTATAGTCTGACCCCTTTCAAGATAATCAATCATAATCACACCTTTCGAGTCCCAGAATACTGAAGCCATCACCTTATTTGCCGACAAAATCGACTTAGCCTTTTTAGGGGGTGGTGAACCAGGTCTTCTCCACTGTTTTGATTGTTGTTTTGTTTCCGGTGTACAGTAATGAACCCATGTTTCGTCTATAGTAACAAAACGATTCAAAAAATCATCTGCATCGGCTTCAAATAACTCCAAACAGTCGCGTGAAATAGTCAATCGCGTCCTTTTTTGTTCAACTGAAAGCAGTCGCGGAACCCACCTCGCAGACACCTTGTGGAAACCCAACTCGTTGACAATGATGTTTTGAGTTCATTCATAAGAGATGCCTATAATCTCGGCTATCTCTCTAATTTTTAATCTGCAGTCTCCCATTATTATATCAAGTACTTTTTTAATATTTTCGTCAATAGTTGACGTCGAAGGCCTTCCAGAGCGGGGTTCATCTTTCACACTCTCTCTACCACGCTTAAATTCTACTATCCATTTTTGACGGATGAATATGACAGAGCACAATCGCCTAATGTACTGACCATGTCATCATGGATGGCTTTTGATGATAGCCCCTTCTTATGGAGGTACTTAATGACGGCACGCTGCTCGATTTGCTCCATTCGCGGAAATTATGTCCGATTACTTTGTTAATAAATTTATAAAATCACAACTAATTATCGCACACGTTTCGAACTTCACACAATGAACTAGTCTGAACTGAACTAAATAATGTGGGTAGATTTGATTTTTAGAATTGAATGTATCTGTGTTAGGCCGAGTACTTTTCAATCCACCCTCGTATGTTAGACAGTATCTTCGCAGAATATGAACAAATTTTGATGATACTTTTTTTAATTAAATAATTATACTTCAAAGATTGTTTCATATAAATTTGGTGAAACATAACACAAAACACATCTGGTATAAGGAAGACGCTATGTTCATCTTCTGGTTTATTTAACTCTGTCGCCTCTTACGACACCCACAGAACGAGATATACTTACACCGCTACTATACGGTAATCACGGATTTACGTCAGGCGTAAAATACCAAGAATTGGGACTTCAGCAGCGTTAAAGCTGCTGCAGATAGTTGTGTTTGTGGATTATCTCAATTTTTCAGAACTTCATACTACATATTTGATTGCTCCGTAGCTCAGTCACTTAGCAATGAGTTACACAAGCTGGTCAACAGTGCGCTTGACTGTCCTCAACTCTTTTGCCTGGTGCCCTGAGGGCTGCGTGTTAGAATCCCGCATAGAACAAGTATTTATATGGCCAACAAGTAATTGTTCCCGGGCTGGATGTTCCTCCTTGTAAATATTTATGTATATAAACCTCCCTCACGATACAGGAGAAAATCCTAGCGAGAGGTTAAGGTATTGTTATTATAAAAATTATTATTATATTTAATTACAGCACAAAGTATTGTATTTTTTTATAGAATAGAGGGCAAACGAGTATGCGGCTCACCTGATGGTTAGTGATTACCGCCGCCCATGAACAACCGCAACACCAGGGGAATTGCAGATGCGTTGACGGCCTTTTAGAAAGGTGTAAGCTCTTTTCTTGAAGGTTCCTAAGTCGTATCGGTCCGAAAAAGTCCCTGGTGGTAATTGATTCCACAAGGAAGTTGTGCGAGGGAGGAAACTTCTTCTAAATCGCACAGTGGTGGACTGCCAATCATCCAGATGGTATGGATGGTACCGCGAGTTTTGTCGCGATGTGCGATGGTGAAATTGAGCGGCTGGAATTAGTTTAGATACAGTAGTACTGAGTAGTAGTTTAAATACATTTCGACAGCACTAACGGATTCAACACCCCCGAAAACCATGAAAATGACACCAATGATGAAAAACTTGATATCTATTGCAGTCGCCACCTTGGATTTACATATCGACAGCACTATCGGTTTCAACACCCTCGAAAACCATGAAAATGACACCCATGATGAAAAAATTGGTACCTACTTCAGCCGCCATCTTAGATTTACATTTCGACAGCACTAACAGATTCAACACCCTCGAAAACCATGAAAATGACACCCAAGATGAAAAACTTGATATCTATTGCAGCCGCCACCTTGGATTTACATATCGACAGCACTATCGGCATCAGCACCCCCGAAAACCATGAAAATGACACCAATGATGAAAAAATTTATATCAATTGCAGCCGCCATCTTGGATTTACATTTCGATAGCACTATCGGCTTCAACACCCTCGAAAACCATGAAAATGACATCCATGATGAAAAAATTGATACCTATTACGGCCGCCATCTTGGATTTACATTTCGACAACCCTATCTGTTTCAACACCCTCGAAAACCATGAAAATGTCACACACGACAAAAAAAATATACTACTTACTTTTAGTACGTACTACTATTATTTATTCTGTGCCTTTAAATATTGTAATAAAAAAATCTCTTATTATTATTATAATCAAGGATTTAAGAAATTTGGTGATTCGAATATTGTGTATTTGTACAGCGATCTTTTTGAGCCGCTGCAAACAACTGAAACAATGTCCACTCACGACGGCGACTGAAGCCGAACTAAAGCTAAACTACTCTGTGGCTGTAGCTCCCCATTTACAGAAATAATTTATATACGAGGCTACCAAATCAACGAAAATTTCGCCATTTTGGAGCCGAAATAAAATTAATTATAAATAAATAAAACAAAATTACACTGCCATTTACATTCAGTGGCTTTCCAGATGATAGATGAAGAGATTAAAAAATAGATTGAGTTAAACAATTGATATTTTAAAAAAAACAGGGACATGATAAATCCACACCATAAGCCACTAAAACCCTTTTTATTATTTAAAACAAGCAATTAATCGATTTGAAAAAATTATTAATAAGTTCAACAATCACTTATCTTTCTAACATTGTGATTTTTATATCATTTATATGTATAATATGATTGCTAGATAGGATTTTATTCGATAAAATGTTGAAATCTTAATTTTTAGGCGATAGTAGAACATACCTTGCGCTTTCGCTTAAGGTATGCAATATTTTTTTTTCCTTATCATTGCCTTTGTTCCTCCTTACACATTGTCTTTAAAATTATTCCTTATAGACTATGAATAGGCTATGCTAATCCTAAAATAGAGGTTCACTTTTTCGAGATATACAGCCGGCCCATTGCTACTTATGCTTACTGGTCCGTTGGACTATGTCAGCATAATTAAATATAATACAACAAATATTTCTTTACCCTTTTCCCAATAAATAAATATCATTTAAATTAAATAATAAATTTTTAAATTATTAAAAATATATTTAAATTTTCACTGCTGGCCGTATAAGGAAGATCAAGGTCGCTCAGCGAGCTATGGAGAGGGTTTTGATCGGGGTGTGTCTGCATGATAAATTTAGAAATGAGCATATTCGCAGTAGAATCAGATGTATATGATTATACGGAATTTTAAAGTAGTTTAAATACATTTCGACAGCACTATCGGCTTCAACACCCTCGAAAACCATGAAAATGACACCCAAGATGAAAAATTTGGTACCTACTTCAGCCGCCATCTTGGATTTATATTTCGACAGCACTATCGGCTTCAACACCCCTCGAAAACCATGAAAATGACACCCAAGATGAAAAAATTGGTACCTACTTCAGCCGCCATCTTGGATTTATATTTCGACAGCACTAACGGATCAACACCCTCGAAAACCATGAAAATGACACCCAAGTTGAAAAACTTGATATCTATTGCAGTCGCCACCTTGGATTTACATATCGACAGCACTATCGGCATCAGCACCCCCGAAAACCATGAAAATGACACCAATGATGAAAAAATTTATATCAATAGCAGCCGCCATCTTGGATTTACATTTCGACTAGCACTATCGGCTTCAACACCCTCGAAAACCATGAAAATGACACCTATGATGAAAAAATTGGTACCTACTTCAGCCGCCATCTTGGATTTACATTTCGACAGCATTATCGGCTTCAACACCCGCGAAACCCATGGAAATGACACCCATGATGAAAAAATTTATACCTATTGCAGCTGCCACCTTGGATTTACATTTCCAAAGCTATCGGCATCAGCACCCCCGATAACCATGAAAATGACACCAATGATGAAAAAATTTATATCAATTGCAGCCGCCATCTTGGATTTACATTTCGATAGCACTATCGGCTTCAACACCCTCGAAAACCATGAAAATGACATCCATGATGAAAAAATTGATACCTATTACGGCCGCCATCTTGGATTTACATTTCGACAACCCTATCGGTTTCAACACCCTCGAAAACCATGAAAATGTCACACATGACAAAAAAAATATACTACTTACTTTTAGTACGTACTACTATTATTTATTCTGTGCCTTTAAATATTGTAATAAAAAAATCTCTTATTATTATTATAATCAAGGATTTAAGAAATTTGGTGATTCGAATATTGTGTATTTGTACAGCGATCTTTTTGAGCCGCTGCAAACAACTGAAACAATGTCCACTCACGACGGCGACTGAAGCCGAACTAAAGCTAAACTACTCTGTGGCTGTAGCTCCCCATTTACAGAAATAATTTATATACGAGGCTACCAAATCAACGAAAATTTCGCCATTTGGAGCCGAAATAAAATTAATTATAAATAAATAAAACAAAATTACACTGCCATTTACATTCAGTGGCTTTCCAGATGATAGATGAAGAGATTAAAAAATAGATTGAGTTAAACAATTGATATTTTTAAAAAAAGTTTACGTGTTTAGAAGCCTACTAAGTACTTTATTTACTTGTGGTACACATGAGCGTGAATGAATATTTTATGAATTGATTTGCAAATTTTTTGTTAAAATACATATTTAATTTACTTTTTTGATAAATACACGAGTGGAAGGAGACGAAAACTTTTTCTTATATTACTTTTTTCTAATTTACAAATTAACTTAACTACTGCAGCTGTGGCAACCCTGGTGATAAGTTGTAAAAGTAATTGGTCCCGATAAATTTTAATAATTTAAATATTGTAAATTCATCATATCCACCTCAATTTTATGTTATAGCTAATAATGACTGCCGCTTTGTATTTAATATTTAAGAAAGTTGGTACATAAATATTATAACAACAATTTGGTGTTGGAACAAAAAGTGACAGGTAACGAACATTGTTTAAAAATTATTGTAATCCTTATTTCATATCATTCCTTTTATAAATTAAAGATTGATTCTATTACTCGGGTTATTACATTCTTTGCGGGTTTCTTTTCGAATTGTTTTAACGATAATTTGATTTGAGACTTATAAATTGAAAAAAAAAAACAATAACAACTTTACATTAGCTTACTCTGCTCCTTCTGTTTTCGATCTTTGTTTTCTTTTATTATTTATCATAAATAGTAAAATGAATACTCGCAACGCCAAGACGCGCTAGATGGAGAACCAACTCCAGCTTGCGCTCCAAGAACTTAAGGCGTCCAGGGAGCAGTGTGAACTGTTGCTTAAGGAAAGGGATAATAATGAAAAAGAAATAGTTAGCATAATTGCCAAAAACACACAATTGAAATGTGATATGGTTAAGTTAGATACAGAATACACAAGTGTTATAAAAGAAAGAGATCAGCTACAGGGAACGGTTAATGAGTTTGACCAATGCAGCAAGGAATATGAGGAAGCTCTCAGGTTAATTGCTGCATTGAAGTTACAGTTGAATGAGGCTAATGAGCAAATAACACAATTTAAAACATATATAGATAACCTTAAAGCCTCCCAGACTCAAAGCCTGTTCTCCGAGCTTGTGCAATGTGATACTTCAAGAATGTTACAGCAATCTGCAACAATAGACTTGACTGGTGACGACTCTTCCACTTCAGGAAACACAGTAAGGATTAATTGCAGTAAAACCAAATTGAAGAAGTATATAAAAGTTAATAAATACATAAGGAAAGTACAAAAATTAATAAGAAATAAGATTAATACCAAAAATTATGTTAATGTATGTCAAGAAAAGCAAGCATTGTTATGTGAACTTAATTTGTATTCAATTGAGGTGGATAACATAAAAAAATGTTATGAGACTGAAGTAAAGTGCCTTAAATCAGAAATATTATCACTTATGAACTCCCTTCAAACTGTGTCCAATAAATATAAATCAGCCCAAAATGAAATAAAAGAACACATATTGGCTATGGATAATCTGGTAAAGTCTTGTAAATATAATGAGGAGCGGTTTGACTCCTTAGTTAAATATCAATGTGATCAGATCAAATTCTTCAAAGTCAGTGTGTGCTGATAATATTATACCACCACCAAAACTCTATGACAGTGCCATAGCAGAGGATATTAAAATAATAAATAACTCAAATATTACTAAAATAATATAATTGTTTATAGCGATGACATGGGAAAAAATCTAGGCATAACTTTAAATAACTCTTTAAAGGGACAAAAAGTTACAAATTGCTGCATGCCTGGAGCATCTTTTAGTGACATCCTAAATAAAATGATTGTTACTAAATTTTGCCCAAATAGTATAATAATAATTATTGTTGGTAGAAGAGGCAGTGTCAACAACAAACAGTTATTAAGATATATTGATCAACTTAATAACTTAAATGTACACAAAATTGTCTTGTTTACACTGCCTTATATACAGGGATTGCCACAGGAAAATAATTTAAGACATAATTTAAATATACAAATGCATAATTTAATATTTAATAATTATTTAAATTTGACATATAATTGTAATGATATAATCAAAAATTTCATGTTATTGACATAATAATTTCATAAAAAGTTTTGGACAAACGATAGGTATTACCTATCCAAATATAATTTAAGACTGATAGCAAATGTGCTATCTTATTATTTACTTTTTAACTCAGCCAAGTTTTTGGCTACCAAGACTGCTTTTATTGAGCATAACCATTTGACATTTAATTTGGAATCAGTTCCAACTAATTTAAATTAGTGAATGAGACAATAGAGGCAATCTCTAGCAATACGAGGGTGGATTGAAAAGTACTCGGCCTAACCAAGAAAATAAACACATACTAAATCAGTTATATTTTTATTTTTCTACATAATCACCATCAAGTTCAATACACTTTTGCCACCTCCCCTTCCAAGCGTTTAGACCGTTGAAAAAAAATGATTCTTCCTTAGAGTCAAATATGCGTCTACAGCTGCTTTGACCTCGTCGTTTGTCGAAAATCTTTGACCTCCCAAGTGCTTTTTTAGGTTAGGGAACAGAAAGAAGTCTGATGGTGCCAGATCACGTGAATACGGCGGATGCGGTAACAGTTCAAAGCCACAGTTGTGAATTTCAGCCATTGACTGTACTGACGTGTGAACACGGGCGTTATCTTGATGAAACAGGACTTTTCTTCTGAGCATTCCTCGACGTTTTTCTTTTATTTCCTCTCGTAAACGACGTAGTAAGGTGCAGTAGTAATCAGAGTTTATAGTCTGACCCCTTTCAAGATAATCAATCATAATCACACCTTTCGAGTCCCAGAATACTGAAGCCATCACCTTATTTGCCGACAAAATCGACTTAGCCTTTTTAGGGGGTGGTGAACCAGGTCTTCTCCACTGTTTTGATTGTTGTTTTGTTTCCGGTGTACAGTAATGAACCCATGTTTCGTCTATAGTAACAAAACGATTCAAAAAATCATCTGCATCGGCTTCAAATAACTCCAAACAGTCGCGTGAAATAGTCAATCGCGTCCTTTTTTGTTCAACTGAAAGCAGTCGCGGAACCCACCTCGCAGACACCTTGTGGAAACCCAACTCGTTGATAATGATGTTTTGAGTTCGTTCATAAGAGATGCCTATAATCTCGGCTATCTCTCTAATTTTTAATCTGCGGTCTCCCGTTATTAAATCAAGTACTTTTTTAATATTTTCGTCAGTAGTTGACGTCGAAGGCCTTCCAGAGCGGGGTTCATCTTTCACACGCTCTCTACCACGCTTAAATTCTGCTATCCATTTTTTGACGGATGAATATGACAGAGCACAATCGCCTAATGTACTGACCATGTCATCATGGATGGCTTTTGATGATAGCCCCTTCTTATGGAGGTACTTAATGACGGCACGCTGCTCGATTTGCTCCATTCGCGGAAATTATGTCCGATTACTTTGTTAATAAATTTATAAAATCACAACTAATTATCGCACACGTTTCGAACTTCACACAATGAACTAGTCTGAACTGAACTAAATAATGTGGGTAGATTTGATTTTTAGAATTGAATGGATCTGTGTTAGGCCGAGTACTTTTCAATCCACCCTCGTAATAAGAGTTTAATTAATTTTGAATACAGCCCACAAATAAGTAATAAAAATTGTTTACACCTGGTGCATCAAAATATACAAGGCATGTTGGGCAAAGAATTGGAAGTTGAACTGTTTTTAAATAGTAACGATATACACATCCTTTGTAATACTGAACATTGGCTAAAAGATTATAATTTCATGTTTAATTTCAGAAATCACCAGGTGGTCAGTTCGTTCAATAGAGAAAAAAGTTTACGTGTTGGCTCCTTAATATTAGCAGATAAGTCATTATTATATAAAGAACGTAAGGATATTGTGAGCCTTTCTGTTGAACGAACTGTAGAAATGGCTTGTGTCAAGTTCGAGCACCTCATTGTTGTAGGTGTTTACATACCCCCATGTGCTAGTTATGACCATTTTGAAAGGATTGTGGAAGAAGTTTTACTCAAACTTAGTAAACAGAATAAGTCTGTTGTAATATGTGGAGACTTTAATATCAATCTCCTTGAAACTTCTTCCATTAGTATTAAGTTTAGTTCATTGCTTAAATCGTATAATCTTGTAAATTTATTTTTAGAACCAACACTTATTGCTGGGCCTAGTGCGACCTGTATAGATAACATTTTTACAGATGTTAAGCCCTTGCATAAATCAATTATTCAAAATTTAAGTTCAGATCACTGTGGACAGTTAGTATTACTACCTCACATACACAAAGAACAGAAAAATAAGAAAGTTGTGTTTGTTCCAATAAATGAACATCGTTTGGAGAGGTTTAGAAGTAATATAATAAAAAGACTTCCATCACTTTCGTTTAAAAATAGTGCTAATCATATGTATGCTACATTATTTAAAATTATAAGTTGTGAATTCAGTAGAATATTTTACTTCTAAAACTTTCTCTTTTAACAGTCGCAAATCATTTAACGAATGGGCGACAGTAGGAATTTATAAAAGTAGGGAAGGTTATACGAGCTTTATGATGAAAGATCATATAATAGTAGTGTTATATTTAGAGATTATGTAAAAGCATATTCTAAAATATTAAAAAAAAGTGTGCTCCACTGCTAAGGCTTAACATTTAAGCAACAAAATTAAAACTGCATCCGACAAAATTAAAATGACCTGGAGAATAATAAATAGTGAAACGGGCAAGGTCGAACCGCGCAACTCGGATTTTCAATTGAATATTAACATAATTTAACGCGATCTGATCAAGAAGTTGCTATGGCTTTTGAGAAACATTTTACTGATGTTCCTTTTTCGACAACAAAATCATTAAATTCTTCTCCTACTGTCGCCTATTGCTCAAACAAAATGTAATGGCTTGTTCTAATATTTTTAAATTCCATAGAGTACTGCCAAAAGATATCGTTAAATATTTTAAAGCTATTGATGTTAAGAAAACGGCAGATTTATAGGGGATTTCCGTTAAAGTTATTTTATCTATAATAGATATATTAGCACCTTATCTAGCCACTATATTTAATATAAGCGTCGAATCTGGTGTGTTTCCTGATTTAATGAAACATAGTAAAGTCATACCTATATTTAAATCTGGTAGTACAATAGACCCCGCCAATTTTAGACCAATTTCTGTACTACCAACATTAAGTAAAATTTTTGAAAAAATTATTTTAGATCAGATGATAAGTTTCTTTAATATTAATAAATTGTAACATCAAAATCAATTCGGTTTTATAAGGGGTCGCTCGACAACTGACGCTGGAGTTGAGCTTATTAAACATATTTTTTGTGCATGGTAGAATTCAGAGGATGCTTTGGGTATATTTTGTGACCTTTCCAAGGCCTTAGACTGTGTTCACCATGAGACATTAATCAGGAAGCTACAGTACTATGGGTGTCAAGAATACAGCGCTTAAACTTGTAATTTCATATTTAAGTAATAGAAAGCAGAAGGTTATTATCAATGGTAAAAGTTCTTCCAGGTCACCTGGTATCACCCATTAGTAGGTGTTCCTCAGGGCTCGATTTTCGGCCCATTCCTGTTTCTGGTGTATATTAATGACTTACCTTCTCTTGTAGGGGATAGTCATGATATAGTATTATTTGCTGATGATACTTCCTTGATTTTTAAACTTAAACGTCAATCATTTAAATGTGACGAAGTGAATAATGCTTTATCAAAATTAGTGCATTGGTTTAACGTTAATAATCTGCATTTGAACGGAAATAAAACTAATTGTGTTAAATTTACAAACACGAAGGTTAAAAATCTGAATACCAATGTGTTTTAAATGGGGAGGACTCTTGACGCAAAGCTTCAGTGGGGCCCCCATATATCCAAATTAGCAAGCAGACTAAGTTCTGCAGCCTATGCTGTAAAAAAGATTTGAGGTCTCACTAGCGTCGAGACGACTAGATTAGTTTATTTTAGTTATTTCCAAAGCATAATGTCTTATGGGATTTTGCTATTGGGAAATGCGGCTGATTCAGAAACTATTTTTGTTTTACAGAAGAGGGCCATTAGAGCTATTTACAATCTAAAACCGAGAGAGTCTCTTAGAGATAAATTTTAAAGAAATTAATATATTAACTTTGGCCTCTCAGTATATTTACGAAAATTTAATGTATGTTCACAAAAACAAAGATAGTTTTAGTAAAAAAAATGATATACATTCTGTAAACACTAGGAACAAACACAAGCTAGTGATGCCAGTTTCTCGACTCCACAGAGTCAGTAATTCATTCTTGGGGCAATGTATACGCTATTACAACAAGGTCCCCGGAAAGTGTACAGGTTCTCTCTATTACCAAGTTTAAATGTTTTATTAAGCTGAAACTGTATAAAAAGGGTTATTATAGTATAAATGAATACATGGTTGATAATAACCCCTGGGAATGAGGTGGTCGCTTCCAAGCAGTTTCTAAAATAAATTTTGTAAATAGTTCGTAACAATTTATATTATAAAATTTATTTTAAAAAAATGTCCCGCTGGATTACTTGCTGGTTCTTCCCAGGACAGAGGGTATTTTTTCGAACCAGTGGTAAAGTAAAAAATGACTTTCAATAAGAATTACACATGTAATGTATATTGAATAAAATTATTCTATTCTATTCTATTCTATTCTACTGTAACAATGTGAGTTCACAGGAATACTACACTAACTTACTAACTTTACTACTGGGCGATTTTAACAATTAAAACCTAGGTTTTTTTACTATGTTGAATATTCTTAAATCACGTAAGTGAATTGAGTCACGTCTTTAAAGATATTCTGTTATTTGCTTTGCAGGCGGTGCTGTATGGTAGGTGACTGCCTGATAGCATGCAAGGTCCCGGTAAGCATGTAATTACTGTAGTATATGTTTATTTTGTTCCTAATTAACATTTAACAATATAGAACTTAGGGTGGTAATGCAAGTAAGCTAAAAATACGGGAAGTGATCATTTTTGTCGGTGTGCGAGACAAGTTACTGGAGATGTGACGGTTTAAAATGAACAATAAACTTATGCAAAAAGCAACTTATAATAACTGCTTATTTGCTTAATTGTTATACTAGTTGTGTTATGGTTGTAGCACGAATGATTCTGATCGACCGGCGAAGAACTACGACGGGACTACGGACATCTCATCGTAAAGTAGCAGCTTAACGCTGCTGTGTCGTATGAATGTAAAGAACCGGATACACCTTTTACTGGAAATAAGACATACCATCATAGTCTTTAAGGGTGACAATATATTTGCATTTTGATTTTTAATCAAGGATAGATGTAGAATGTATATGAGCCACAGTATCTACAGTATTAGGTGGACTGTATGCTTGTTTAACAACGTTGTACAATTTAATAATATAAAAATAATTCTTTAAGGGGATTGTAGATATCTTAAGATGCGATTTTCTTCACAAAGCTTGATCTAATAAAACTTTTAAAATAGGTTTCTCACTTTAAATTTGATTTCATGATTTTAAAGGACGTTTATTGAACCTTATACAAAATTCTCATTTTACTTATTTTGTTGTTCCGAAAATTCAATAAGGAAAGTTTGTTTTGAGCAACTGAGTTACAAGTATGTAAATAAACTTCGTCTACCGTTTATCCGCTTGTCCTTTGATTAGGTATTACCAAGAGTCGTTCTTTGAATTTTTAACTGAACCCGATTTGAATATTTCTGAAGATTTTCTTATTTTAACTTAAATGCCGTTAAGTTAATCTAATTATGAGTAAAAAGAGAGACGAGATCACGAACTTCAGTCCACCTGATGGTAATTGGATGCCGTGACCCATAGACATCTACATTTATCCTCGATTAAGAATCAAAATTCAGATGTGTTGTCACCACCTAGGACTAAGATGGACTCCAGTAAAAACAGTCTCCGGTTTTCATCATTCACCATAAGAAACACAGCAATATTAAGCTGCTATTTTACCCTGGCATTCTGTGAGAGCATGGTTTTACCCCGGTCGAAAAGACTAATTCGTGCTACAACCATAATATAGCTGCACCGTTGCACTCCCACATTACATTAATAATGAGGTATTCTGGTGCTCAGCAGTGACAAACTCGAGAATAGATATAAGCGTCTAAGGCACCTCACCCATTTTCCATCGGTGGACTATGTGCTCCGTGTAGTGGCGGTGTAAGTATATCCACTCCCCCATATCATCCCGTAGTCAACAGAGGGAAACTAAAACAGGAGATGGGTTGCAGCATCTGTCTTATAAATCTTTCTGCCCTATTATAAATTAAATATAAATGCGGTTGCTAAGCCGCCTGCCAAGCGTGGCAACTTATTAATTAATATATATTATTAATTATTATTAACTATTATAATGTGGTTGTCTTCAAGGATGGATATATCTATTAATGGTGAAGATGTCTTCACGGATGGGAGATAGATGAAAGGATAATGGGCTGTTGTTATTTTATTTTGTTTATTTATTTATCAATATGTTACAAATAACAAATGTTGTCATTAATACCTCACTATAAGGGATCGAAGTGGACTGTATTTATTTATTACTGTAGCTAGTGGACTGTATTGTCTAATTGACTGACTGATCTGAAGTTAACTATGCTAGGGGGACTGCTCGAAGAAAATATGGTACTGTAGAACTATACTGTATTCAATTATTTACAATGGTTGGGCACTATTGTTAACTAGGCTAATATGTACAGAGAGATCTTCGCTTATGGAGTCTTAAGTCTTCTTTCTTCAGTGCCGCTTCCAAGAATGAACAGCTCACAGACCAAAACGCCCTTCTTATATCCCGCAAGAGAGCGTCTCAGTCTGTGAGTAGTGCCGCGCGACGATGCTGCACGCCCATTGGCCGTCGCTTGGCTCCGGTGCGCGGGGTGTGCGGGGCGCAACGGGGTATGAAGGGGCGACGGGGCGGCGGGTCTCTAGCTGTCCGCAACATCCTCCCCCCGGCGTAGCTTGCGAGCCTAAGCTTCCCTCTGGAGGACGACGATCTTCCTGACTGGCCGCCGCAGCACTCTGCCCCTGGTCCTCACCTCCACGTTGCGCACTACGCCGTCTACTACGTCGTCGGTATTCGTACTGAGCGGACGTATCAGTGCGCTCTCGCGTGACCTCGTGTCTTTAATATTTAGTTATTATTGGTGTTTTTTTTTTAATAATTTAGTGTTAACTGTTAATTCTGGAACTATTAAAACTATATTGTATTGAACAGGAAAACTGTGATTTGTGTATATTCTTTTTAAACACTTATATGTGAAAATTAACACGTGCTTTTAGGTTAAGACCACGCGGTCACCGCATGGTTGTTAAGGTTAAGTACTTATATCTTGTGTTTATTTTATTTGTTTGCTGTTTATGGATAATTATTTGTAAGTACATTTATAATATATAGTGTTAATTTTATCGTAAAAACAATTTGTACTTATTTAGGTTATAGTGTACTAGCACGTTGGCCATTGTTTGTCATTTTTGAAAGTGACAGCTGTCAGTGTATGTGACATTGACATTGGACTTTGAAGTTGACATTTGTCATCTGTCACATTGATTGACGTTGACAACCTTTTTTTTGTATTTGACTCTTAATTTGTATTGTTTTTTTTGACTTTTATAAATATTGTGTGTTAAAATGGCGGATGACGAGGAGTTATTTACTCCTCGTTAATCATTGGCCAGGACCCCGCCGGCCCTGCTCGGTCGGCCAGTTGCGGTGCCTCCCCCACCACCAGTAGTGCCAGAGAAGCGGCCTCTTCCATCACCGGAAGAGGTTTAGCCTTCGTCCCAGCGGGCTAGGGTGGGCAAGCGCACGGAGCCTCGCCGGAGTGTGACCTCGGTTGCAGGTCCGTCGACCAGGGAAATCGAGGAGGCTGCTGCGATGACGGAAGAAGAGGAATCTGTAAGGGAGGGTTCCCAGGGTGTGAGGAAGAGCTTCAAGGCTACCGCTGCGACCATATTGGAAGTGATCGACCACGTACGTGATGCAGTGAGGAGTATTATGGGCATCATCACTGGGCCAGGATCAAAGCTTAACAAGACAGAGGTCAACAAAGTAGCTGCATACGGCCATGACCTCATAGCTATGGTGGCGACCATGGAGATACACACCTCCGAACTGGAGCTGGCAGCGCTCAGAGCTGAGCAAGGCAAGATCGCAGCGGAAGCTAAACTGGCGCAGATCGAGGCTGGAGCAGTTCCATGTCACGTGATGGACACGGCACCACAACCGTCATACTCGTCGGCACTGAGGCTGCCGAAAGGGGCAGACAAAGTAGTGATGCCAGTAAGCAAGGGCCCAGTTGTGGCCTTTTATCCAGCAGAGGCAGAGGGACCAATTAAGACCGCAGAAGACACGAAGGTGGAACTGAAAAAGGCTATCAATCCCAGGTCTAGCGGTCTCCTGATAGACAAGTTGAGGAAGGTGGGAAACGCTGGTGTCGTGGTCCAAACCACGTCCCAAGAAGCAGCAGAGAAGTTGAAGACTTCGTCCCCTCCAACATTGAGGGTGTCTGAGCCCAGGCAGCGCCAGCCTCTGGTTGCTCTTAGGGGATTTGAAGAAGACCCTAAGAACGAGGAAGTAATAAGCGGCCTCTACGAGAAAAAACCTTGCTGCTTGCGGGTGGAGCGAGGCAAAGGTAAAGGAAAACTGCAGGATTGCCTTTAAGAAGTCCTGGCGAAGAAGCAGGCAGACCACCGTCATCCTGCAGTGTTCGGCTGCATTAAGAGATGCACTAGTCGGACATAATCGCCTTTACATTGGCTGGGACGTGGTTGAGCCATGCGACTACGTGGATGTCACGTGCTGCCACAAGTGCCAGCAGTATGGTCATCCGGCAAAGTACTGCCGAACGATGGAAGTGGTTTGCGGAAAATGTGGAGAGACTGGACACGAACGTGGCGCCTGCAAGTCAATGGACGAAAAGTGCGCCACGTGCAAGCGCTTTGGAAGATCGGACTCTGGCTCGCACGTGACCATGGCGAGGAACTGCCCAGCAAGGATATATGCAGAGCAGCGCTCCGTGGCCACCACACAGTACTGCCGGTAAGGGCAGCCCTACAGGAACAATAGAAAAACTAGAACTAAGAATAGGACAGATTAACCTCGGTCGGGGGGAGCTCGCCGCGGCTGAGTTGCCTATCCTGGCGCGTGAACTGCACCTGGACATTGTTCTTGTACAAGAACAGTACTTCCAGGCTGCGGGGATCGTTCAGGTGGGCGATCATCCGTGGGCGGGCGTTCTACCTTGCCGACCCAAATATTGGAGCAGCTGTGCTGAGCCACCTCAGCAATGAATTCTGTGTGGTGTGCCACGTGCACCGATGGGACCTCTACGTGGTGTCAGCCTATTTTAAGTATAGCGACACTATCGATGATCACCTGCACCACTTAGAGGTCGCCCTGAGCTGTCTAAAGGGCAGAAGGGTTATCGTGGGCCTCGACGCCAACGCGCACTCGCCACTCTGGCATTGTGATCGCCGGCATTACGTGGGAAGAGGGCAAACAGCTGATTACCGAAGACACCAAATGGAAGCGTTCATCATTTCACATGCCCTCACTCTGGCTAATATGCCCGGCCAGCCCTACACCTTCTCTGGGCCTGGTGGGGAGTCCAATGTGGATTTGACCCTAACCACTGGGGACGTTTACCTTGCCGATAGGCGGAGTGCGCGAGGGGATCTGCGCCAGCGACCACAACCTGATCACCTTCACGGCCAATATCAGCAGGCCGACCACGCGCGCTGCACCCGTTAGGGAGCCCCCTCGTTTTCGCGACCGAGGGGTGGATTGGGACAGGTTCCGGGCGATAATCAAACTGCGAATGGGATGGCTGCATGTGGAAAAACCCGCAGCCCTCCTGGCGGAGGAGTTCTCAGAGGTCATCGTCCGCTCCGCGGAGGAGGGCCTAGGGGAGCGTCGCCCCAGGGGGTCGGGGGGGTACGAATGGTGGACGACTGAACTCGATAAGACTAGAAGGTTACAATGTAAACTCAGGAATGCATGGCAGCGTAAAAGGCGTCTAGGAGGTAGGTCAGAGGAGATAGCCAGGATAGCCTTCCACAGCGTGCGTGCGAGATACAGGAAGATGATGGTGGAGGCGCAGCAGTCACATCATATGAGGGTTGCAACTCTGGCAACGAGGACCCATGGGGTATGGCGTACAGGGTGGCCAGCGGGAGGGTACGACCGCCTGCAAACGTGATTAATGAAATCGCTTTTGCGGGTGGGCACCCGGACAATATCGAGGCAGCGATGGTCAACCTAATGACTGCGCTCTGTCCGGATGACAGACCCGATCACGACATGCCTTACCGTCAGCAGGTTCGCCTACTGGCGGCTTTCATGCCGTCTGGTAGAGCTGCGTTTCCGCCTGCGGTTGGGGATCTGGAAGGAATAGTCAAGGCCTTGCCTAACACAGCTCCGGGACTCGATGGAGTGAAGTGCGCGAATTGTGAGGAATGTTTGGACGGCTGCACCGAGGGAATTTCACTCGGTGTACGCCAAGTGTGTGGTGGAGGGGGTCTTCCATAAGGTATGGAAGGACGGAAGATTGATTGTCATTCCAAAGGGTAATGACAAGCCGCTCACCGACGCCAAGGCATACCGTCAAATTACGCTCCTCCTTGTTTTGGGAAAATTGCTGGAACGCGCCTCCATGCTGAAATGTGCTCCTGCGATTAGTCGTGGGATATCCGAATACCAGCATGGATTTTCTCCGGGGCGATCTACGGTAACAGCGCTGCGTGTCTTGCTCAGCACGGCTAGGTATTCTCGAGCATGCTACGTGCAGACAATCTTTCTGGACATCTCCGGCGCCTTTGACAATGCCTGGTGGCCGATGATGATGGTCAAAGCGAAGCGAGGTGGTTGTCCACCAAACATTCACAAAATGCTGGTGGACTACTTCACCTCCAGACGTGTGGGGCCTCTACATCGGGGACCGGGTAGAGTGGAAGACGTCCACTATGGGATGTCCTCAAGGCTCTGTGCTGGGCCCTACACTGTGGAACGTATTGATGGAACGACCTACTCCGACTCCCTCTACCTGAGGGAGTAGCCATGACTGCCTATGCTGATGATGTTACAATCTTGATTGAATCTGATACCAGAGCGGGTATCGAATCCAGGGCCAGAGTTACCCTGGACCTTGTACGGGAGTGGGGGGCTAAGGAATCGACTGGAGTTTTCCTCATCAAAGTCGACCACCATGACTATTAGAGGGAAACTTCAGCGCCCCCCCGTTATCAGACTGGGTGGAGAGTCTGTAAAGACTGGTAAGTAAGTACCTGGGTCGCACCGGACTATCAAACCTCTCAGATTCTCACCGGGCATGGATGCTTTCGGAAGAGACTGAGTGAAATGCGACTGTGTGAAACAAGTATGTGTGAGTGTGGTGCGATAGAGGAGGACGTTCACCATGTTCTATGGGAATGTCCTCTGTATGACGACCTAAGAGCGAAAATGATGGATGGATTAGTTCGTACGGTTCAAGGACCGATTTACTACTCGGATCTCGTCAGCGATGGGGTGAACTACGGGCTGTTGCGCGAATTTGCGCACAGGTGGCATGACGTTAGAATAAGGCAAGACAGACTGTTGGCAGAAAGGCCTGACGACGTAGGCGTAATAGTGACGTCAGCCCCAGAAGGGGGGAGAATGACAAACTGGGACAAGGAGTAGATTAAATAACTTGTAGAGAGTCAAGAAAGTGCATGCGGGAAAGAGCCCTGAGCAAGTACCCGCGTGCATCTCTCGTGATTCGGCCCATATAACCGCAAGGTTGGTGGGGCCATGGGAGGTGGTGGGTTGGCCGCCGCAGCACTCCCGCCCCCCCTGGTCCTCACCTCCACGTTGCGCACTACTCCGTCTGGACCGGGAAAGGTCCTCGTTACGATTCCCCGTGGCCACACGTTCCGTGGCATGTTGCTATCTGCCACCACGACGAGGTCCTATTCTTGGATCTGGCGCTGCTGAACATCCCGAGAGTCCCCGCGCGCAACCAGCGTCAGCAGGTACTCTTTGATCCAGCGCCTCCAGTATTCATCGGCGAGTCCTTGCGCCGCTCTCCACGCCCAACGATCACTAGGTGTGCACGGCGTGGTGATTGGTAGGCTCGATGGTCCCAACAGCAGGAAATGGTTGGGTGTCAGCGCCTCTTCCTCGTTGATGTCGACCGGTACGTGCGTCAACGGTCGAGAATTGACTGTGTTCTCAGCTTCTTCCCGTGGGTTCTTCTGGTGCAGAGTGGCTTCGAGTGCGGTCTTCACTGAGCGCACGAGACGCTCCCATGCGCCTTCCTGGTTCGGCGCGCCCGGTGCGATGAATTTCCAATCTGTCTGCCGAGTCAGCGCGTAGTCCTTCAGCTGTGGTGCCCATTCTTCCATTGCCCCGTCGTAGCTCAGTATTTGCCCCATGAAAGTTCGTCCCATTATCCGAGTATATGACCCCGTGGCCACCCACGCCAAACCGCCATGCGCCGCAATTCAGATATCACCGAGTCCGTCGTAAGGGAGTGCACTAATTCTAAATGCCCGCGCGCGTCGTTAAACAGGTGAATAACGCTACCCACCGTTTTTCATGCCGACGTCCTATAGTCACTGTTATAGGCCCGAAATAATCGATTCCGGTG